>JANIHY010000002.1:53987077-53998461 GCA_027479065.1 Erythroxylum brevipes
ACATTAGCCCTTCATCTCATTTAAAGATTAAATGATTACCCGAATCGTGAGATATTGATTACAGAAAGCAAGAGACTATTTTCCAAGTACAAGGAAATCATAAATTACTAAAGGAAGGCTTAAAGGGAAAATTGGAAGCTGAAGAATTACTTACAATGCATGAGTGAGTCTCTACAAGTGCTTGATGAGACTAAATCAATTTATTCTTGCATTGAATAGAGTTCTAAGTATCATTAACAATGAAAAATAATCAAATTGATCATTAATTATTCGTAAAATAAATACAAAACGAATTAGTTATCTTATTTATTAGTATTAGTACATAGCAAATAAAAATTTAATGATACTATTTATAAGCATATAAAACTAATAAATAATAATTAATTATTAATAAGTATAATAAATTAATATTTATTGATTACTAATAAAGAAATACATATGATTGTATATCATTTTCATTTTTAATATAAATATTAATAAATAAATATAGTTAATTTAATGGACATATATCATTTTTGTGAACCCAACTGTACAACTGCTTAACCAAAAAGAAGAGGCATACATAGAACAATCTTTTGGTTTTCAAAATATGATGCGCCTAAGCATATAGACAAAAGATACTTATGGCAACTAGAGCATGATATGACAGGTTAGGCCCTTATTTAATCGAAAATATTTACTCAAAGGGAAAGGTATACAATGACTTATTTATTTGAAAAAAAGGTGAAATTGTTTAAATCTATGTGGACAATATCATATCCATGCTACTAATGAGTTCTTACGCAAACCAACAAGTCCTCTTGACAGACCCAAATATTAAACTTGAAAAGGCAGAGAAGGATGTCACAGTAGACGAGGAAAATTATCAACGCCTTGTAGGGAGGCTCATTTATCTATCTTACACACAACCAAATATAGAATATGCAGTGACTATGACAAGTCAATGCATGCATAACCTAAAAGAAGCAACTGACAGAGTATTGCAATATCTAAAAGAGACAAAAAAACAGGTATTTGTTTAAGAGAAATGAAGTTCTAGTATTTGAGACATATATAGATGCTGATTATGCAAAATCAATTGTTGACAATAGATCAAGATATTTTACCTTACAGAGTACTAGACCTTCATTTTTCACGGTTCCTTGATTAAGCTATAGTAGTGCCTTAGAACATTACATAGTGAATTTTTTTGGAAAGCAAAATTAGAGGCATAGATAAAAGAGATCCAAATTGTACCTGATCCCAAAATTTCAACTTGTAGATTTATACACTGATCTAAGATGACAGAGTTAGAGGATGAAAATTCTCTCAGGATCATATTCAATAACAGTTCTCCATAGAAGTGAGCTTCATGATTTATGATAATCTTCCAATTCTTATTAAGAAAGCAAAGTAGCTTGCATTTTTCAGCTTTTTGGTTTCCAAAAGGCCAAAGATTAATGGCTTTATTGATTTCACCTAGTCATACTAATGCAAAAGAACTTAAAGTCTGTAAAAGAAATAAAAGAGGAAAGATTAGTTAACCACAAGCTTTAATTTGGTGGGGATGAGGATAGAGAATTGAGTTGACATAAAAAATAAAGTCTGAAATTTAGCTTGTTTTAGAATTCCTTATTAAATAGGAACCTTTTTCCTACTAGAATAAGAGTTCTAAAAACCTTTTTATAAATGTTTGTGTATTAAGAACTTCAATAACAAGCAATCTGAATTTTTTCTATAAACTTGAGTTTTCAACTAGAAGATGTGATACTTTTTTCTAAGAGTAATTCTTAGACCCTATGAGTGGTTCCTAGTTTTCTACTTTCCATTGTTTGTGTTCCTTACTAAATTCCAGCAAATCTAACCTAAATTCCAGCCATCTTAACCTTAAATTCCAGCCACATTAAACCCTGAAATTCTAACCTTAAATTTTTAGCAATCAAAACCTAAAACCCCAGCTATATTCCTAACCAAAATTCAGTCTTAAAACTTGATATTCCAGGTGCCTAATATCATTCATATTTCCTAATTTTGTAATTTTTAGCTACTAGTTAATAATTCTTCTATTTTTTCTCCATCAATTTAGTATCAGAGCTTTAGTTTACAATTGCGACATGTAATAGAAGGGCTTATAGAAGAATATTCAACAACCTAGAGCAAAATGAAATACTTCTAAATATTGTAAAAAAATTGGGCTTGATGATCATTGTTCACAAGGTGCTCCAAAATCCAACTTACATGTAACAAGTTCCATAAGAAAACATGTTCAACAAATTTTGGAGATGATAGAAAACCTTGATATACATTGCCTAAAAGTCAAAACTCCCACAAAAAAAAAACTATACCAACCAACAACCTATAGTTGATGGACAACGTGGTAATAAGCAAGAAGAAGGGCCTGATATTGATCAACAGCACACAATGTATGGAAAAATCTTTGCTGAAAAATCATGTATTGATTTTAATTCCTTCAATTTAGTGGATTAATTTGAATCTTCAAGCCTACATGTAGAAGGTGCCCAAATACTTGATGATATGGAAAGTTTGGCAATGGAAGATGATCATGGCATGGATAGTTTGACAATATGAGATGATCAAAGTCTTGGCAAACCCTAAAGTTGAAATAATTGAAAACAAGTTCAAGCACTTAAACAATACGCTGAAGAAACAGCTCAACAAGTTAAAAGAATAGGACAACAAGCTAAAATAACATAACATGGAGCTGAAAAGTTTAACCAACAACAAAATGGGGTTTTGGAGCTTGTTGGTTCAAAACTTGATGATAATATTAGTGTTGTAAATGAAGATTGAGTTGTAGTGGTTAATGAAAGAGAAGTAGACTTGAATGAAGATGCGCAGTTAGTACAACAAAGGAATAAAGAAGAAGCTGTGAGTGCAAATGCAAAGTCAAAATTTAGCAATGATGGCAAGTTAGTGCACCTAACTACAAGAAGCAGCAATACGTATGTTCTTGATGCCTACGTTGTAGAGAAACCATTTAAAAATATATTGTTCACCACTTTTAATGTTATCCACACTGCGAAATTATTTTTCAAAGAGGTTCTACTGCTCCATGAATTACCTTTAACCATCATATTTGGACATAACGTGAAGTTTATGAGTTATATTTTGGAAAACTCTATAGAAAACATTGAACACTAAGCTTCAATTTTCAAGTTATTTCCATCCTTAAACTGATAGACAAATAGAGGTGGTGAATAAGATCTTAGGGGGTTTGTTAAGATGTTTGGTTGGAGAAAATGTAAAACATTAGGACCTAATTCTCCCTGAGGCAGAAATTGCGTATAATAGTTCTATAAATTGGTATGATGGTAAGAGTCCATTTGAGATAGTCTCAAGAGTTCAACCAAAGAAGCTTGTGGTTCTGATTTCTTTACGACAAACAACACTAGTATTGAAGCTGAAGGTTTTGCACAACACATAAAAGACATTTTTTATGAGATACAACAAATGATAATAACCAACAATTTGTCTTACAAAGAACATGCTGATCAGCATTGGTGGAAGTCAATGACGAGGATATGGTGATGGTTAGGATTCGTCCAGAGCATTTTCAAAAAAGAAAATATAAGAAATTTCATTCACAGAGTGCTGAATGTTATAAGATCTTTAGTGTTGATGCTTATGTTTTTGGAATTAACAAATGACATGGGAATTAGTCATATCTTTAATATTGCACACTTAACTATTTCTCATGGATAATGATACGCAATCTCTTATTGTAGCTGTAAGAATTCCAACCATCCCCATCTTAAAGAGGAGACAGAAGATATTCTTAATGAACAAATTGTAGCCACAATAGATGGAAGATATAGGCAATTTCTTGTCAAGTGGAAAGAAAGACCGATTTCTAATAGTACTTGAATTTTAGAATCAAAATTTCAGAACTTGGATCCAAACTTATATGATCAGTATTTATCATTTTACGTCAAGGACGACCTCAGACAAGTTAGAAGAATTGATAAAAAAAAATTTAAAGTCTATAAAAGAAATAAAAGAAGAAAGATTAGTCAACCACAAGCTTTAATTTAGTAGGATGAGGATTGAGGATTGAGTTGATATCAGAAATAAAGGCTGAAATTTAGATTCTATTAGGATTCTTTATTAGATAGGAAGTAGTGTTACAATATGTTATTCTATTTTAGATATGTTATCCTAGTTGTTTAGGACTTCTAAATTTTTATTAGAATAAGATTTAAATTTGTTAGGAATCCTTTCTTAGTAGAATAAGAGTTCTAAAAAAGTCTCCAAAAATAAGTGTGTATCCATCCCTTCAATAACAAGCAATCTGAAATTTTTTCAACAAACTTAATTTTTCAACTAAAAATGATTCTTAGATCCTCAGAGTGATTCTTGATTTCTACTATCTATTATTTGTGTTCCTTACAAAATTCCAGCAAACCTAACCTGAATTTCAGCCATCTTAACCCTAAATTTCAGCCATATTAAACCCTAAAATTCTAAACCTAAATTTTCAGCAATCAAACCCTAAAACCCCAGCTGTACAAAATCTAAAATTTTAGCATTCCTAGCCAAAATCCAGCCCTCAACTAAAAATGATTCTTAGATCCTAAGAGTGATTCTTGATTTCTACTATCTATTATTTGTGTTCCTTACAAAATTCCAACAAACCTAACCTAAATTTTAGCCATCTTAATCCTAAATTTCAGCCATATTAAACCCTGAAATTCTAAACCTAAAGTTTCAGCAATCAAACCCTAAAACCCCAGCTATACAAAATCTAAAATTTTAGCATTCCTAGCCAAAATCCAGCCCTCAAAATTGATATTCTAACAGCCTAATATCAGTCAAATTTCCTAATTTTGTGATATTTAGCTGCTAGTTAATACTTCTTCTATTTTTCCTACATCACATATCCTACTTATTGCTTTTTAGGACTATTAAAGCCCCTAGTGTTCCAAGCTACAATTGGCATTGGGGGAGCATAAAGGTTGAACTAGAAGGCTTGGCCTTGATCTTGCGACTAAAACTCCTTTCTCATCAATTTTTAAAACCATCCTTGGCATTACCACTATCGTGGGAGA
The DNA here is from genome assembly GCA_027479065.1 of Erythroxylum brevipes. Lineage (NCBI taxonomy): Eukaryota > Viridiplantae > Streptophyta > Magnoliopsida > Malpighiales > Erythroxylaceae > Erythroxylum > Erythroxylum brevipes. The sequence goes on from JANIHY010000002.1 coordinate 53,992,123, forward strand.
TCAATCCTTCCTCATAAGAGACAATTCGGGCATCTAAACTAGTATCTTTTTAAATAGTGTCCCAAGGGACCATCTCATTTTGTACCAAGGAGCAAGAAGCATCAGATCCAAGCCCTTGCGGAAATTTCCATTTCTAAGTTAGAAGTCTGAGTAAATTGAATTCCCTTGCTGTCCACCTTGAGAATGTTTTGTACTTTTAGAGTACCTCATTGGGCAAGCTAGGAGAAGCAAAACGAACAGCATCATCTTTATCCACTTGAGACCCTTTTTTTCCAGAGAAATGCTCCTAATTATCAATTCCTATGAACTCATTGAAATTGCCTCTTTGAAATTATTTTCTTGTAGCTTTCCAGATCATCCCTTGTTGCTTTAGGGAAGGTCTCCACTGATAGGATACCTTGATAGAATCCTCAATCAAGGTATCATTCTCACTCAACCTTAGTAGAGGAATAAAATCAAGGAGCTGTTGTTTCATTTCAACTAAAACACAAAGTTTGACATAATCAATAATACTTCTAGATGCAGTAGCCTCATCGATACAGATGGCCTCCCAATGAAGCTTGCCAACATGCTCAATCTCTTGGTGGACAAGTATTATAGGGGAACCTGGTAGAAATTTATCCAAATTAGTATATGATTATGTATGAATTATTGAGATTGACATCAGGTTTCCAGAGTTAAATGAAGAGAGGTAAACTATTAAAATGCCACAATCCAACCTCTAACACCTCTTAAGCACCTGCAATTAAAGAGAACTTGAAGAGAAACAAGCTATCTTCATTTAGGAGAACATCATCCAAACATCGACTTTTTCCAATGTTTTAAACCCCAAGTCTTGATTAGAAGAAATGCAGGTCACTTCGCTATGAAGAAGCCAACAATAGTAGAAGACCAATTTTTAGCTCCCTACTTAAGTCTCTCAAAAGGACGTGCCACAATGAAACAACTACTAGCAAAAGATGGAGAACAACAATGGAGAGTAATCTTAGAAGACTCACTAACTACTTGCTTCCAATTAAGATGAGGGTTAAGGTTGGAAAGATGACGAACAAAAGAGCTCAAAAGAATCTAAGGAACAATAAGGTCAGAAGAGGAATTACGAGTTCAGAGAAGAACCAGGAGGCACAAGCCAAGCTCAACAGATGCACTAGCTAAGCTTGGTCACTAGGAGTAGGAGAAAGCTTGGATGAGATTGGTCAATAGAAGTAGAAGAAAGCTTGAATGAGGTTGGTTAGTAGGAGTAGAAGTAGGAGAAAGTTCTCACTCTCCTATTAAAGCTAACCAAATTACAAGTCGGAGCTGGTAAATATATGGAACTGGGCAGATATTAAAGGTTGATTAAAGATTGACTTATCTCACACACTAGATCAAGCATAGCATATGCTGCAAGTCTGGCAAGTCAATACATGCATGATCCTTATGATTCTCACTTGGAAGCAATTTTTTTGCATTTTATGATATTCAAAAATCAATTATGGGTAAAGGACTTCTCCTATTTAAGAATGAACTTCTAAATAGAGGAGCTTTTACAAATGCAAAGGAGATCAACATCAATTATTGGACACTCGTAGGTGGAAATTTGGTCACTTGGAGAAGTAATAAATAGACTATGGTTGCAAGATCTAGTGCAAAGTAAAATATATAGCATCACAAGTTTTCATGAATTGTTATGGTTCAAAAAGTTTATGGAAGAATAGTAATTGTTAAAGGATACCATCCATCCTTGTTCTATGATAACAAGGATGCATTTAGTATATCTCATAATTTCATTCCACATGATTAAAAAGTACATGTGGAGATTAATCAACATTTCATCAAAGAGAAGAAAAGTAATTTGCTTTTAAATGTTTCACATATAAATTCAAAAAAATAACTTGCTAATGTGTTTGCGAAAAGAGACAGCAACAAATTATTTCATAATTTGGTTTGCAGTTTGATATGTGTGATTTCTATACACCAACTTTAAGAAATTTATGGATCAAACCAATATCTAGGAGTAGTTATAGGATTTTATTTATTGTATTTTTGTACCAATTCTTGATTATATAATTTCCCTTTTTAGAGCAAGATATACATATATAAATGTTCTTGTAAACAATTGTATGTGTAAGAGAATAAAATGCATTTTCGCTCAAGTATTTCTCTATAGCCATCAAGTTAACCCAATCGTATAGAAAACTCAGTCACTTAAACAAAAAGTAAGAAAGCCAAGGCTTCACCATTGTTTGTTAGTGATATGGAAACTAAAGAAGTATCATTTTAAAACAGATCACTTATGGATACAAATTTTTCAATAAGCAAATAAATGGCAAGAGCATGTGTAGGACTATTTTGCATACTTACCTCAGCCATGCCACACCAAAATAAAGAGATCTCTTTGGACTGTGCAGCATCCACATCCTTTATTTGTTCTTTCATTTTCCCATGAATAGCTTGCAACAACAATTGAGACCAAGAATAAAAAATACATAATGCAATAGCCTTGAGACAAATACAAATCTACTTAAAGCAATAAGAAAATGAACTTTGACCATAGGATTGTATGTATTCCTATATTCACTCCCAAAATAATAGATATCCAAGTAAAAACCATATAAATAAGAAAAGAAATTTAGCTTTTCTACTTTAAAAAAATCCTAAATGCATTATCTTTAGGGAAAACAAATTTTTCCTCCTTGAAGTTCAAAAAGTAAAAAAAATAAAACATATTTACCTTTTAATCGTGAATGAAGATGATATTGAATATACTTTCCATTTATCTTCCTTGATTCTTTTGGAATGCTAGATTGGGCAACTTCTTCTGACATCGTCACTAAAGCCTAATCACACATGACATTACAAGACCAATAAGGAAGTTGAAATGTTATGATGTTTCACAGAAAAAAAGATGCAATTCCCTCAAGAACCACAAGAAATATATACAAGAGGCTTGGAAGAGAAGCTCCAATATATGTACTAAGAGAGTATAAATTGCCTGACAAGATTGAGATGCAATAAACTTCAAAATGATATGTTAATATTTCAAATGAAGAGATTAATCACATGAAATAGGACTATTGCTATTATAGGAATATCATTACAAAAAGAATTGAATACTTCTACATTAAAAAAAGGTTGATCACATGCAAGACATGTGAAGTCAGCACAATTCTATAAGGCTCAAATGTCAATTGGAGATAATCCCAAAGATAAATTTGTTGGAAATAAGGAATTCAACCTGAAGTTCAAGTTCCATCATAGCAAGTTCTCTTTTGAAGTCCATCAAGGTATCGTCCTTGACAAGTAGCTGTAAATTAAAATAATAATACAAAGTGAGTCTAGTGTGTATATCCAAATAAAACATTCTTGATAAACCCAACATCATATAGAATTTATATAGCTTTCAAATTTTAAGTTAGGGTTAACTCCAAAATAAGAACACAGTTTCCATAACTATGTATTAAATTACCAAAAGGGAGTCATGTTCAAATAGTTATAGTTAGCTAAATATTTTCAAGAACTTGTTTCGGTAATAAAAATAAATGATTTTAAATGCATCACTAATACTATGCTTAACAGATGAATTTACAAGTGCAAAATATAGACATATTTTGGATACATGCTAACATGAACCATAAATGCGGGAAACAAACCTATTATTAATATCTTGGGATTAGGAACACAAAGTATAAACCCATGTCACTTACATTGAACATAATGTCTTGGAATATTTTTTTAATACCATAATATATTGAAGCGGATTATTAGATCATGATAAGACACAAATATCAATCATGATCAAATGATATCAATGTTTCCATTATTAGGTATTGATAATCAAGGTGACTAAGTCTTTTATTTTTAGAGATGACCACTAAACATTCAGTGAGTATTGTCTTCATTATTATTTAAGGATCTCCTTCTATTTAAAAAAATTATTTCATTACATGGTACTATGGATATCATTTAAGAGACAGTTATAATTAATATCTACAAGGATATTGAAAGCTTTGTCAAGCAATAATTTTGATTGCATCTTTATTTGTTAAAAATAATATCTTGAGAAGAGTAAACTATGAGTTATTTTCACTAGAATGTGTTATGTATCAAAAACTGGTGAAAATACCTCCAGTATATAAATATATACGTATATATAGATTGTTATCATATAACAACCACATCAAATATGATTAGATTGTAAAACAATTCATTTGATGCCAATTCAAAAGGTTTAGAATTAACTTTAAGGAAAAATAAAACTATTAGGGATCAGCCACTGTATGTAAAAGGAATTGATACTTCAAACATCCTCATCTTATTTACATGAAATTCCTATCTCATTCTATGAATTCATTTTCTTTTCTTAAGAACCCTAAATTCAAAATATATGAACCTGTCGTTTGAGGAATCGATTTTGTTGATTGGCTTCACTTAGCTTTGTAACAAGCCTTCTCCTTTCAGAATCAGCCAGCAGTGACTTTAACTGTTAACAAAGTAATACATTTTTAGTATTAATAATGCATGTTTTTTGTGCATAATTGGTCTTCTACATCAAGTCAAATTAAGCAAGTTTAGCATGCTAGAAACAATTTGGAGATTTCACTGATTTACAGTGAGTAGTACAGTATTGGGCATCCAGTGAATACAATGAAAAGTTCAGGATATTACATGGAAGTGAACAACATGTCATGGTGTTTATAGTTAGAGTTTTAAAAAAAAACAGTACATTAACTAATTACACCAACTTTCTGTTTATTGGTTATTTGGGTGAAGCAGGCTATAGGCACATTTCCTCATCTCGTTATATTTTCTCATATTCTTTTAATGTAGATCTTATTCATCAAGAAGATATAACTGGAAATGACATGAAAGGGTAAATAATATATAATATTTTTGAATACTATTCCATAGCATTTGATTAAGTGAAGGGTCTGACTGTTGTCTATTAAGATAGAAATGGGAAATTCAGAATCCTTTTATTATCATCTAATAGGTAAGGTCAAGTTTTCTCCTCACAAGCGATCCAGTTACACTATTACTAATACTACTCTCAGAAAAGTTAAAGCCAATTCTTGCTTCATCTCAATTTACAACTAACAGTAACCAAAATAAATGTTGTATTAAATATTTAACAGTAGTGGAGAAGAAATTCACCTCATCACTGTTCAATTTTTGTGCGAGTAGGTCTTCTGGAGAATCATTCAATGCATGCTCATTGCCACCTGTAGACTCTTCTGACTGCAGTGAGGAAGATTCCTCCATACTAGATGGAATGCTGTATGATCTCCAGTATACACCGCTCATACAACCAATTGCAGTATAACCAAGATGAGAATGACCCATCCTTGGATACCTCATCCTTGTTTTACAGGAAATAACATTATAAGGAGATTTGAGGATATTCTCATAATCTAACCTTTCCAATTTCCATGGAAAGCATCGTACTTGTCGGCCAAGAGAACATCTGCTAGGACGATATTATAACAACCGTTATAAGGCAGCAAAAATGTATAAAAGTCATAAGCAGATGAAAATTGAAACTGTTACTGGTCCCTGTTGGGAGCTAAGAAATTGTCACCACTAAAACAGAAAACATTGTTGCGCATTACCTGTTCCAAGAACAACATAACTGATTAAAATCTAGCTAATAGATTGGAGACAAGAAAAGGAAAGCATCAGATGGAAAGAAACCCTCTTAAAACATCACTGCTTGGATATCTGGGAATAAGATTCACAAAGTAAAAGAAATCAAATTGTTCAGGACACGATCCTCAAAAATACATACCCATCAGTTGTTAGGTCCATGAATGTAAGTTGAAACCTCCTGACGCAAATAGGTGAAAGAGGAAAAATGTCAGGAACCTCAAATTTCTAAGGAAAACGAAACGTTGGAAATTATACAGGAACCCCCTGAATCGAATGGATACAATTCTGTGAGCGGAAGAACTAATTAATCTCTATAACGGAATATGTATGCTCAAAAGTCACAGAATGAAACACCAACTTCCTAATTCAACCCCTCTAACAAAGATTGAAAATTTGTCACGCGTGCAAGGGAAACAAAAGCAAATGTCTGATAGTGAACTGACCTGACGGAAGAGAAGTGTGAGACTAATTTCCGGGGCCAACGAACAGTGGACAGTTATAAGTACACTCAGTTTGGATGCTGGTCGTCCGCGTGGCAGCTCCCAAGGGTTAGTAACATGTTTCCCATACACTCAGTTTGGATGCTGGTCGTCCGTGTGGCAGCTCCTAAGGGGTAGTAACATGTTTCCCGGTGGATGTGATTGGAAAGGCATCGGAGGTGTCAAACAGCTTTGGAAGAATATAATAAATAGGTCAATTATATTTTTTAATTTT
>JANIHY010000002.1:54000341-54011400 GCA_027479065.1 Erythroxylum brevipes
ACAAATTAGGAGTCAACAAGTGCATAATCACATAAGAAATTAGGGCCAATTTATAGTATAAATTTGGCTCAATCAGTCACCATGTCTGCAAGTTGATCCTCTGAACGAAGATATGACAAACTCACAATTCCTGTCTCGATCTTTTTTTTTTTATGAAATGCCTGTCTATTTCTATGTGCTTGTTGTGATCATGTTGTATCGGATTTTCTGAAATGCTTATCGCTGCTTTGTTGTCACACATCAAATGGCACGTGTCTCCAGCAAGAAAGTCAATTTGAGCTAGCAGCTTCCGAAGCCAAAGTACTTCTACTAAACCTTGAGCAATTCCTTGAAATTCTGCCTCCACACTTGACAGAACCACAACCTTTTGGTTTTTGCTTTTCCATGTTACTAAATTTCCTCCGACTAATGTAAAGTAACCAGAGGTTGATCTCCTATCTACTGGGTTGCCGGCCCAGTTTGCATCAATATAAGCCTGTATTCCCATATGTCCATGTTTTTGAAATAGCACTCCTCAACCTAGTGTTCATTTAAGGTAGCGTACAATCTTGAGCGCTGCTTCCATATGATCCGCCTAGGGGTTATGCATAAATTGGCTGATTACTCCCACAACGTAAGTGACATCGGGCCTGGTATGAGAAAGGTAGATGAGCTTCCCAACCAATCTCTAGTATCGTCCTTTGTTAGCTACATCAACCCCTTCTTTTATTTTGAGTCCATGATTTACTACTATTGGCGTCTCTACTGGCTTGCAGTCAATCATCCCCACCTCAGCTAGTAAATACAAAACATACTTTCCCTGAGAGATGAAGATCCCCCTTTTTGACCTTAGTACTTCAATCCCAAGAAAGTACTTTAATCTTCCAAGATCCTTCATCTCAAATTCTGTAAAGAGCTACTGCTTAAGCTTTGCAATTTCCTCTTGATCATTACCGGTTATAATCATGTCATCAATATATGTGATGAGACATGTAACTAGTTTTCCTCTTTTTTCAAGAATAGGGTGTGATCGGAGTTGCTCTGTCGGAATCCATTCTTCTTCATTGCTAAGGTGAAACTCCCAAACCAAGCTCTGGGTGACTGTTTTAGGCCATAGAGTGCTTTTTTTAATCGACACCCTTCTCTTGGCTTGAAGCTTCCTAAAAACCCAGGAGGTGCTTCCATGTACACTTCTTCCTTTAATTCCCCATGCAAGAAGGCATTTTTGACATCGAACTGGTGTAGAGGCTAGTCATAATTAGCTACAATAGAGAAGAGTACCCGGATCGTGTCAATCTTGGCCACCGGAGAGAATGTTTCTGAATAGTCAATCCCATAAGTTTGTGTGTACCCCTTTTCCACCAATCTTGCCTTATATCGTTCAATAGTACCGTCTGTCTTGTGCTTTATGGTGAACACCCATCTATACCCCACTGGTCTTTTCCCGGCTGGAAGTTTGCACTTGTCCCGTGTATGGTTCTTGTCTAATGCATCTATCTCGACCTGCATAGCTTGTCTCCACACCTTGCTTTTCAGAGCTTCTTCTGCTGTCCTGGGAATGTCCTCAGAGTAAAGTGCAGCATTAAAAGCTTGTGCTACTTTGGATAGGCTCCCCTTGGCTAAGTTAGCCATGGGGTATTTGGATCCCTGTGGTTCATACTCTGGTTCGTACCTCTTTGGTGGAACCCCTCTAGTGCTCCTGTGTGGTAGAGTGTATTTCTTTACAACCTCCGGTACTATAAGATTGTTAGAAGGTTCTGTAGTAGTAATTTCAGGAACATCTTTCAGTTCAGGAGTACTTACCTCAAGAGGATTTTCAGCCGGGGTTGATGATTCGGATGGCTCTATTCGGGAAGCAAGTTCTCCGTGTTCGTTGTTGGACATAGTGGCCCCACCTACTATCTCTGTTAGGACAGTGTCGGGCAAGATTGGGTTGCGAAACCGACCCAAGAAGTCTGATGGCTTACTCTCCCCCTGACTATTGGGTGGGTTTTGGAAGTAATATTCTGTTTCTAGAAAATCACAATCCATGGTAGTGTACATGTGTTTGGTGATAGGATCATAGCAGCGGTAACCCTTTGTGTGTACGCCGTACCCAACAAATACACATTTGATAGCACATGGATCAAGTTTGGTTCGGTTGACTTTAGGTATATGAACATAGACTGTGCTACCAAACACACGTGGCTGAAGAGTAAGAAGTTCTGGGATCTTGGTATATTGAGAGAGGATAGCAAGTGGTGTTTTAAGCTCAAGAATTTTTGTGTGTAATCTATTGATCAAGTATGTCGCAGTTGCGACAGCTTCAGGCCATAGGTATTTAGGTACATTGGACTCTAACATTAAGGATCGGGTTATTTCTAAGATTGTTCGGTTCTTTCTTTCCGCCACCCCATTTTGTTGGGGAGTGTGTGGACAGGTGGTCTGATGTATGAGCCCATTATCCCTGAAGAAAGCTTGCATGGTATGATTAATGTATTCCCCCCCGTTATCAGATCTGAGTATTTTAATCTCATGCTGAAATTGTGTTTTGATGAGGTTGTAAAAAAGGATAAATTTTTCTGGCACTTCAGATTTATGTTTGAGAAATAATACCCAAGTGAGACGTGTGCAATCATTAACAAACAGGAGAAAATACGAGAAATCATTACGACTAGATATAGGAGAAGGTCCCCACACATCAGTATGTATAAGTGAAAAAGGTTTATCAGTCCGAGTATTATTATGGTGAAACACTTGTCTATGGCTTTTGGCTAAGATACATGTTTCACAAGAAAACTAACTTTTATTATGAAAAAACTAGGGAAATAATAATTTAAGGTACCCTAATGATGGATGAACAAGCCGTCAGTGCCACAACCAAGCTTGCCTTTCCACCGTCCCGTGAGCAAGCATTGCGGAGCCTTGTTGGTCCACCTCGTCTACGTAGTATAAGCCTCCTTTTTCAGAGCCACGCCCAATGATCTTCCCCGTCTGAATATCCTGCAATAGGCAAAACGTCGGATGCATCAATACTGTGCAATTCAATTCTTTTGTCACATGACTAATAGACAACAATTTATGGGACAGGGATGGAATAGATAAGCAATTTGAAAGTCTAAGAGTTGGAGACAAATCTATACATCCGGCACCCTCAACCGGTGAGTACCCCCCATTGGCCGTTTAGATTTGGAATTTTCGAGGTATTGACGGTGTATGGAAATCTGAAGGGTCGTATGACATAGTGTCTGTGGCCCCGCAATCAAACAACCACCCCTGATTCTTTTCTTGGGCTAGGCATGCAATTGAGGTTTTTGGAATTTTTTTGGGTTCAGATGCAAAGTTCTTTTTCTTATATGGGCCCTTTTTATTTTTCTAGACCTTAGGTGGCTGTTTTTCTCCCCTTTTAAACACTGGGGATTGGGTTTTTGAAAGAAAGGAACTGATGGGTTCTTTTTTAACAACCCCATTACTGCTGGGACTCAACAAACAAACACCAGAATTAATTGGGCTCAAATCAAATTCACCAAAAATTCTAGGTTAAAAAAACGAGGATTAGAAAATTGAGGGTTTGGGGATAATTTTGAAACCCCAAACCCTGTACCTCCAAGAGTTCCTCCATTCTTTTCTTGCGCAGCAGCTATGGCAGCAAATCCCGTTCCCTGCTCATCACCTCCCGTGCTGACGACGAGCTCGTTGCCCACGGTGGTGGAAGCTACTCCTTTCTTCCCTCTTTTCCTGCTATCGAGCCACCAATCGAGGTATCCAATAATTTTGAAACACCCCTCTTTGGTATGTTTAGTTCCCCCGCAATGGCTACACTTTAGCCTCGATTTGTCCACTTCCTCTTGCCGGAATGATGACTTCACCGTTGATTTGATGTTTTCTGACCGGCCTTTCGCCACTAGCCCTGCGCCTGAGGGAAAATCTCCCTGTGATGGCTCTTCTCCTTTCCAGACGACGTTCATGATGCCCCCTCTGGCCATCTCTCTTCGGATTGTTGTGTAGGTCACCTCGACCGACGGGAGAGGATCTTGTTTAAGGAGATCCCGTCGTTCATTGTCAAACTTGTCATCAACACCCCCAAGGAATTGGAACAATCTGAATTCCTGTATTTCACAACTGCGTATCTCCATGTCTATGGAACACTGCATTGGATTGGTTGTTCTTCGATCAATCTTTTTCCAAAATCCCTGCAAGGTACTGTAATTTTTTCAATTGACAATTGGCCCTGCTTCAGGTTGTTTGCCTTTATGGTTAAGTCGAAAATTTGCAGCTTGTCTTTGCCACTGACGTATGTTGTGGCCAGTACATTCCACAGTTCTCTGGCTGTTGTGTAATCCACATATTGTGACACCAGGTCTTCCTCTATGTTCTCTATGATCTAAAAGATCACAACGGAATCCATCTGCTTCCATTTTTGGTAGTTTGGATCAGTTGTTGGAGGAGGGAGATCTGTGATATGATTGAGTCTCCCCCTACCTGTGATTGAGTTTCACTGAGAGTGTAACATTGCTGCTCTCTGTGATTTTGTTTGGTGCGAGATTTTGTAGTAACTGGATTAATTGTACTGCTATCATGTTTGCAGGACTGGAAAAGGTTTCCCCCGTTTGTGATGTGCTTCCATCTTCGTCAACAGAAGTCATCTCAGGTAAGCGGCAGATGATGATGAAAAAAGAACCAAAAAAAGGTCCAAATGACCGGTTGATGCTTTGATACCATCTTGGTAATGTAATTCCTGTATATTTTTCACCTTTTTGAAAACTTCGTTACATGTGAGTTTTATAGGCATTACAAGGATCAATCACATTACTGCAATTGATTATGTTTCTTCTCCTAAGGCAAGATTACAGGGATTCTACAATTACAGAGATTTGACTAGTTCACGTAATTAACGTGATTTACTTTCCTAACACAATCTCCCACTTTAACACCTTACTGATGTAGCTATATGCTATTTTGGCATCCTACTGAGCTACAAAGTAGGGCAAGGAAGATTAAAGAAACCTTTAATGACCTAATGGCAGATCTCTAAACAAGGAACGAGGCTTTGCTACTTCTAAAAGTTAAAGTTACAGCTATCATGATGATCCAAGTAAAGGAGTAAGCTAAAGAATCACAATTATAAAATATAACTAGTGTTGGACACAAGAGATAACAATAATGGAGTGATGAGCAATAGAGTGCAACCATTGTTGGGTTCATATCTTTAACTAGTGTTATTCTTTTGCTAGGTTTTGTAGTTTTGAGTTTTAGAAAAACAAATAGTATTAAAGTTCAATTTGTTCTATGATTGGCACTAGAATCGTTCTATAGTCAAATAGGGTTTTATTATTTTCAGTGTTTATTTCTTTTAAAATTCTAGTTTAAAGTGTTTTATGTCTATAAGAAGTTCATTGAAGCTTGTAATTCAAAGATCGCGTTACTTTTTATTATTAAAAACATTGGAAAATTTTTCTTCCATCTTTTGGACTAGTCCTGCTCAAATTTCTCTTCAAAAATTTAACCTCATCTAACTTGCTAGTGGTGATAAAAAGACTAGGATCTTATAACTCTTAATCCCTTCTTCTTTTAAAGTATGGTGATTCATATAATTTTTTGAGTGTTTTTTCTATTGTTTTTAGACTAAGTTATATAGAATGATCCTAGGTCATGTTGTATTAATATCATGTCTCATCAATCTTATTGGTGAGGGTCATATCAGAATTTGGTATCAAAGCTCAGATCTACATTTAAACTTATTCTTAGTATCGTTGTTTATGCATTCAATATTCATTTTTTTCCATTACTTAAAGTTTTGTTGAGAAAAAATTGTTCTTAGGTTTGTGTTCCTTATTGTTTAAGTTTTAATTCGAAAAGAAAAGTTTAGTAAATTTTTATGAAGAAAATACTTAGGAATTTTCATCTAAATAAAATATAAAAGAGGCTAGTGATTGCATCATTTATTGTAAGAAAATTTATTGCTATTCCAATAACGATAAGGAAACATACTAGGATCATTATTATAATTTTCTATTTTTCTTGCTTTTGTTTTCTTTATCTTGCTTTTAGTAATGTTTAATTGTTCTTATTGATCTTTCCTTCTTCTTTTTTTTTTAGTCCAAGTGGGTGCTTTTAAACTCAATTTCTTGTCTTGAGTTTTCCTATTCATTGTTTTATAATGTCATTTCTTAGTTTGTTTCTTGCCTAAATTTGCTTTATTATTAATATTTGTAAAGGAAGATTTAAAACTAGCTTTCTTGATTTCCATTGCATAGTTTGCAATGAACCTGAAGTCAAGATTTAGGTTATGATTCATATGAATCTTTGAGAGAAATGCATGATTAAATGCTTTGTTACTAAATTTTTGTGCATGTACAACATGACTCATACTGAAAGCAAAACCTTATCTAATGATAAGGAAAATAGTGAAGAGGAAAGAATGGGAGTAGACTAATAAAGTCATATCCTTTTTCTAACATAATCAAGCAAATAAAACACACAAAACACTAAAAAGAATATAACTATAAGTCTTAAACATATTATTAATATCTAAGAAATTAAAAACACACTTAAACATCTAGAAAATATATTATAATATACACCTATCAGTGCTTATTAAAGATATTTCCTGTGGACCAAACTCAAAGAAGTGTCTTAGAATATTTCATATTCTTCGCTCATAACTGGTGATTTCAACTCTATCATTCATTATGAAGAAATTAAAGGAACCAAATCATTAGGAAGTCCACGCCTAGAGTTTAAAAGATGCCTAACTAAAATTCAAGTAAATAATATGCCTTTGATTTAGCTCATCGTAACACTACTCAAAATAATTAGACCTACAACTATTGCAATGGTGAGTATAGGTCGATCCTACATAGAATGTTTTGTTAGCTTTCGTAATGAAAAGAATTGGTGTTTAGGTTAGGGGGTTTGATTTTGGGTTCAAATAATAAAATAAAATGAAACTAAACTAATTAAAAAAATTAAAGAAAACATTAAAAAATGATGAAAAGTGATGAATGCATTAAAGACTCGATTATTGGTTCAATCTCGACCTACACACAATCAAGCATACTTCATTGAATTACTATTATCATACTTCTCCTAACAACTATTAATTGTAGGTTAATGATAAGCTCTATTAACCTTGATTTTCCCTTAGGTCATGTTTAATTAAGAGACGCTTGTTAATTAAACCTAGCCAAAGAACAACCTAGGATAAGCTCTTTAGATTTAATTGGACAACCATATTATGAATTAGGAAAATAGATTAATCAAGGCAATAACCATACAAACTCGGGTCATTTACCTAGGTTATGTTATCCTTAATTATTCGACACCAAGCTGAAACACAACAATTACGGATTATATCCCCAATCATATGAAACAATTTATTGTTATAAAATGAATCTCAACATAACAATTACAAATTATATTGAAGATTTTAGTAATATCCAAACACAACAATTACGAATTGTGTTCAAAATTCTAGTAATGAGTTCACATATAAACAATCAAACGAGGATGAGAATAAATATCATTCATACATGAAAACCCAAATCCATAGGCATAAGATAGCATAATCAATCCCTAAGAGAGAAAAAACAATAACAACAATGAAAGAAATGTTTAACCAGGTTTTTTGGTATCGATATCTCCTCCGAACTGACGACCGGAAGCTTGGCCCTCCATGGCCTCCTTGGATCTCCAATGACATCAAGTTTTGCCTTTCATTCTTCTTTAGAAACCCCCAAACATTTCCTCTAACTTTTCATGACATTTCTGCCATCAAAATGGTGTATTTATACTCAAAACTAGGTTTTTAGGTGAGCTAGAAGCATTTCACAAGCATATTTTGTGGTGTCACGAGTGTGCATATGAGTTATGGGCGTGTATAGTGGTGTCATGCCCATGAAAAATCAGTCATGGATGTGCATGAAGTTCCACACCCATGACAAATAATTCGTGGGCATGACTAACATGATGACACCCATGACTTCTATCTCATGGTCATGAGTCATTTCTAGCACTTTTCATCTTGATGTTTTTAACATATACTCATTATCTTCATGCCTTTTCTTATTTACTTTTCTTCTAATCCTTCTCATTCTTGCTCCATGAAGACAAATGATTGTGAATCTCTGGAAAATGACTCAAATATTGTACTTTTGGCTCACATTAGCTATTTCACTTCCGAATTGTACTTAAAACTAAATATGAACTAAAGTGAATGTCTTAAAAATTTTTATATCATTAATCATTAAGTGTTATGGAATAAATGTGTAATCAATTAAGCACATATCAACTCTCTGGATGACACTTTTAAACTTGGAGCAACAATCAATCTTAGGATAACTTCGTCAGGAAGAAACTTGATCGCGGTTTACCCAATCATGAATGGTTTCAAGTCTTTCCTCCCTATTTGACTTTTTTTTACTAACTCTAATTTTCCTAATCACTCTGTAATCATCATTCAGACTAATTAAGTAACTCATAAAACTCCATTTATGTTTAATAATTTCCTGACTGATTTAGAAGGTTTTGATGAAGCATTGTGGAAAGGAGTAAGTGTAAACTTAAGGGGCAATAAACAATTTATCTATACTAAAAAGAATGACATTATTAGATAGGAGATGAAAGATTTATTCAGGAAAAATGTGTACAATACTCACCACTTGCTTAACACTGCTAGGAGTAATATGGCAAAGTTCATACTAATATATAATAATCCCTCATCTTAAATTCTCTAGGAATTAGAAAGGAAATCAATGGACAATCTTTCTACAACACTAACTTATGCTCATTTTCTTATAAAGCAAAGGTCTCTTATAAACTTGCTTAAAGATAGGAACTTCTCTTTCTATCATCGAGTTGTCATGACTAAAATGAGTTTTAATAAGATCATCTCTTTAGGGGATGGCAATGATAATCTAACTTCTCAACACTAACTGGTCCCTTTGACTATTTATCCAATATAATGGGAGCCCTTACCAATACGCATTCATCCATTCCTTTACTTAATGAGATTATTCAAGACTATATTTCACCTCAAGAGATTGAAGCTTTGGATAAGCCAATAATAATTTAGGAGATTGAAGAGATGCTTAAATCTCTTAATCTATTTAAAGCACTTAGCCTTGATGGGTTCGATATCAACTTTTTCATAAAAACTTGGACCATGACTAAGGAGATGGTAACTGATGCCATTTTAGAGTTCTTACGAAATATTTCACTCTTCACAGATCTTAATAAGACTTTTATTGGTCTTATTCCTAAGGGTGGGAAACAAAAATCCTTTACTAATATTTGGCCCATAGCATATTGCAATTCTATTTACAAAATAGTTTCCAAAATTTTGGTTGAGGTTAAAAAAGGTGGTCTAAAATTATATTGATCTTATCCAAAGAGCATACATTCCAAGAAGAGTAATATGAGATAAAATTCTCCTTATACAAGATAAGAAATTATTCAAAGAAGAGAAGTAACAAGATTTTTATGCTAATGTCGAATTAAGGAAATCTTATAACATTGTGGACAAGGATTTTTTATCAACATACTTGTAATAGTATAATTTCCAAATAACTATATCTGGTGGATTAGGCAATGTGTCTCTACTAATGTACAATATCCTAATCAATTATCAACCCCTAAAAATTTTAAAAAACACAAAAGAAATTAGGCATGGTGATCTAACCTCCCCTTACTTGTTTGTATTAGTCATGGAAGTCTTTAATAGACTCCTTAAAAGAATAGTAGAGAGGTTTACACACTTCAAGTATCACTCTAGATACAGGAGGCAGGTAATTATTAATTTAAGCTTTGCAGATGACTTAATCATATTGTCCAAAATTGATTCTAACTCAGCTACAACCATCATTATAGCTTTGAAGATGTTCTACAAACTATTAGGGCTTGAAGTTACCTATGCCAAAAGTGGTATCTATTTGTCTAATAGTGTAATGAATTAGGAACACTCTATAGTTACAATCCCTAGTTTCTACTTACGCCAACTACTAGTAGTCTATCTTAGCATCCCATTGTCAACTTCAAGAATGTCATAAAGGGACTTCTCACTAAATTAAGATCCATACTAGAATATCTAGTTGGAGTGCTAACAATCTTACCTTAGTAGTTAAAGCTCAACTCATTATTTCTATTTTAAGCTCCACTAATGTACATTGGGCAGCTCACCTAGCACTCCTGGAATCTGTAATTAAATTTATTGATAAGGCTTTCAAGAATTTCCTATGTCAGTGAGCAAAGAAATGGAAACTAAAGCAAGAGTTAAGTGGTCTAAAGTGTGCACTCCTATAATTGAAGATGGTCTAAACTTTATTCCTCTCAAAACTCTCAACTTGGTAACACTTACCAAAAGGAGACTATTAAGGGATAAGAAAACTTTATGGATCAAGTGGATACATGAATTCTACATCAAGGAACGAAGTATATGACACTTTAAACTTCCTCCTGCTGCTTCCACAACAATGAAATTCATTATGAAAATCAGAGACATGGTTAAATTGGAGTTTGTGAACCTGATTGGAAATGGGAAGTCAACAAAATTCTAGACTAACAATCGGTTGTTTGTTGAGCCGCTAGAAAACCTAAACTCCATAGCATCCATTAAACCATTAATACACTGTGAAGCAACAATTGGTATGGCACTAAATCACAAGAAAGGTATTAGAGGGGATTATGTTGCCGAACATTATCTATTGAAAAATTTCTAACACCATACTCGATCCTTACAAAGAAGACAACATAATCTGGAAGCAATCTAAGTCTAGAAATTTCACAAATAAGTCCTGTAGGTAAAATTTCCAAGGCAACACTTTCAAAAGTCCTTAGACCAAGATTGTTTGATGTAAATACCTACTACCCCGAGTGTAGCATCCCACTCCCACGAGACCCGAACCCGACATCGACTGTGATATCCGAGCGGTGGTATGCTAGAGCAGTCAATGCCGTTTAAAACTCGGTAATACATTTTTTTAAAAACCCATCGAGTGCGCAGAAATAAAAATAAACGATTCGGACCTGTGATACGAAAACCCATTTCAGTCATACACTTTATCAAAGATCACTTTTCAAACAATATTTATCAATTAGGGCCCTC
>JANIHY010000002.1:54011917-54022674 GCA_027479065.1 Erythroxylum brevipes
TAAAACATTTAATAATAATAATAAACTTACTTATATGTAGAAATAAAAATAGTTACTTTATATGTCTAAATTAAGACTAAATAAAAACTACACTGAGAGTGTGAAGAAATAATGTTTAAAGTTTACACCCAGGTGTGTATATAAACACATATTAAAACTTATAAAATGGAAAAGTAAAACTATTAACATTTTTTATTTGTAATTAATTACAATCATTTTATTAATGGTTCTACTTCTATTAAAACACTCTCTAAACAAACATTAATTTGATTTAATATATACTATCTACTTTTATTAAATAGATTATCAAATAAAAACAACCGTTAATAAGTGACGACACTATTCTAGTGATAGAATAAATGTATAATAAATTGAAACCATTATAATTTGGAATTGTACTATATTATTAAATAAATGAGGAAAAGAACTTCGGATACTGTTGTTTTATGCGATACAATACTCTTTATATTAGTAACATACATTTCAATACCAAAGACTAATTTGGACATGATAAATAAAATTAGTCAAGTATTTTTCAAAATGTCGATGCCCTATAATAAAGATGAGAAGATTTGGTAACTTTTTAATCAAAATACTTATATGTGAAATAACAACCAAATAAAGAAGATAAAGTTAGCATTGCTTCTGTTTGCCTCAATCTAGAGAATGAATAAAATAGTTACTTGAACTTGTACAAGAAAAGTCAAAGTTAACAAAGATCATCAAATATCCTCTCTGGAACTGGAGTGGTATTCCTTTCTTCTTCAACTCCCACAGCCTTATTTGCACTCCCACCCTCCATTGCAATATCTTTATCTACCGCTACCTCTACTCTATTAAAACCAAGGTCTGCTACTCCCAAAGTCGCAGGTTCAACCTCAAAAGGTTCTTGGTCTAAATCTATCAACCTAATGCCCTGGCCTCTACTCGTAGCAGTTGGTCTTGTAGGAATTGTTAGTAAAGTTCCTTTTGCTACAACATTCCCACCCCTTCCCCTTCCTCCACCAGCTTTCCTCCTGGTCTCATTTTGAGTAGGCAATATCCAATTCTGTGCTTAGTTTGATGGTTGTTGAGCTTGCTGAAGATCGTCAAGATAGCTTTGATCTGCAGGCTCCACTTCTCAACTCAGGCATCCTCACTCCATGCAAATCACATTCCACTATATTCCCTCAATACCCACTCAAACATCCAATAATTCATCAGCAATATATTTGGCACATATATTAATGATGGATGCATGCAAATAAGCCAAATTGAGGATTTTTTTTCAAATAGGGAGCAGTATAATCAACTAAATGAGACTTTCAACATGGCTTCATGCCAATAAACCAATTCGTACACATATTTCATGAAGAGCACATTAGTAATAAAATAAAATAAACAGCACACAAGCCAATCTCATCTCACAAACCTTAGGCAACAAGTGCATGGGTAGCAAACTAGGTAAAAGTTATTTATCCAAACGTAAATGACGCGTGAAAAACAGATAATTGACCAAAACATACATGGAAATTTATTTAAGCAATAAGAATGAAAGTTTTAATTGTATCCATTTTACAAAAAACACAATCCATAAGATTTTATGGCTTCTAAATTAAAAACTTCAAACTACAACGACCATAACTGATAACTAACAACATAATAGTAAACATGCTATCCTAAAGAGAATCAAATGCATAACTAAAACAAAAGAAAACAATGGAATCAAAATCAAGGCAAAAAAAGAATCCTCACAGATCCACCCTCGGTGACTAAAAAAACTATAATGACTAGAAGACAATGGAAACCGCAAGCGATTGTTGATGAGATCACATATTTGGTCGGAACGATGTTTAGTCTTAGGAGAAAAGAAGCTTTTCTTTTTTTTTCTTTGTTTCCAATGGATAGAAAGACAAATTCTTTTATCGATGTGATCGCTGCTCTCTTATAAGGTAAAGAATATTTAAGAGTTGTTTTGAATTTTGGACTTTGCAATGCAACAGAAGAGGTACCTTTCGTGAAATCGACTTATACTTGTCTATGTTAGCTATAATTACCCCATGCAATTGCAGTTAAATTTATATTGACCTTAATCCCTAGAGGATCAATCAATATTGCATTGGTAAATAAAGGGAGAAGCATCTTTTAAAAGACAATTTTGAAGTAATTGAATTTTTTCTTCTCAATCTTACTCGAATCCCATCTCATTTTTAACACCATTCTTCTTAATACTTCCCAAATCCCTTCTCGTCTCTAACAACAATCTTCCAAGTCTGCTTCTATTTTCCTCACAACTTCTCTTTGGCTAATTTGCAGTATTGTCCCTCAACAACTTGGGTTCTTTATGGCACACCTATAGGATCTAAAACAGTCTTTGCCACAAAGATAGAAAGACTACAACTATTGTTGCCTTTACTTTCAACTTCAGTGTAACATTTTTCTTAAGCTCAACACAATTCCAAACCTAAACTTCTCCAACAAACACTGAGCTATCGACTAGGAGATAATTATACTTTTGTGGGATTTGTTTGTTATCATACAGCTTTGCTAGATTACTTGACATAAATGCAAACGTCTCAATGAGAAACCAGATCATTGTTATTCATATCTTTGGAAACAAAAGACAAAGTAGCCACATAATACACAAGCATAAAAAAAGAAAACTAACTTTGAAGGGCAGAAGTCAAAAGACTTACTTTCCAGAGACTCCAAGTGAGCCTCCTCGATGGAGAAAAGGATACGTTGGACCCAGGTCTACTAAAGTCACCAATGCACCAGATTTAGTTGCAGGGTTTGCCATCAAAGTTATCAAATTCCCATCAGAAGTACAAATTCTAGCTGCATAGGGACAAATTATGGAAAGATACGAGTAGATATCCATCCAAAATTAATTAAATGGGAGCAATTGGTTCAGTGATGAAAGCATAGAAAATACGAAACTGCCTACACATATATAGTAATTGACAGAAAATAGAACCAGAATAGTAAAGAAGGCGTCTAAACTTCTTGTTAAAAGAAAATAACACATTATCTTTTAAAGCCAAACTTTTATAGAAGATGGAACTATATATTTACTCTTTAAGAAAAGGTAAACCCACCCTAAACAGAACTAAACAATCAGAGAAAACAAAAAGGACGGAAAAAGAAAGTAAGCAATTTCAATTTTGAAGGTTGAACATGAATTCAATTTTTGTATATCTGTACCGGCAGCAGAGGAATTGCATTTTGAAAATAAATGATACGTAAATTTGATAATAAAGAATGACCATTTCATATACTATAGCATATCAAATACAAAACTGAACTAAAACTCTGGCACAACAAAAATGATAGAAAGAAACAAAAACTTTACAAGGAACAGTAAAAAGAAACGGATTATAATTATATACTCATATAAACAAGTGCACGTGACAAGACTTACCTTGTGCTCATTTGCAAATTGAAGCCAATTAATCCCTCTCAACTTTGTACGGTCATTCTTTGATAGATGTGAGAGATGCAATGAAAGAATATAGAAGAATATAGAAGAAATGAAAGAAATGAGAAATTGGGCAAAACCAACATTAAACAAAAACTAATTAGTCGAAACGCTCTTATAAAGAAGCTGATGTAATCTAACCCAATCAGCTCTTTACCAAACAACTAACTAACCTTTTCTATAAAATTAATAAGCTAAAATAGGTCAATCAAGTAAAACAGAACTTAACGGCTCTTCACCAAACAAGGCCTAAGTCACTGGCGGTCCTGAATCAAAAGAATCCCCAGGGCAGCTCCTTATCTTCAAGGTTTGCGCTTCTCGTGTACTGTCCTGTCTGCACTCTTATTTTACCTAATATCCTCCTGCTTTCGCTTTAATGTCCTGTCTAATGAGTGACGGAACATTTTATTAAGAGGCATACAATACTTCTCAACCCTACTTTTCATGATTTGCTCTCCAACTGTATTCTATACAATACTCTACAGTAGTTTTGCACATTTCTTAGTAACTTTATCTGCAAATCGTTAACTCTTTTTTTATTTCCTTTTTTTTTTTACAGTGACGCACATTTTCCTCTGATGTCTTGGCCCATTTGCTGCATCCCCTGGTTTATGGTATGCATATGTGCTGTGTTGTTGTTGCTTCTGCTTGGGTTTGCTTTGCTCTAGTTATTTCTGTATTTTGATTTGTGATACATAGGCTAGTGATAGGAGAAGGAAGTCAGATGCCATCTGGAAAGGGTCGATTCTTGAATGTTTCAGGTTGAGGTTTCCAAACATAGTTCACTCAGTGATTGATCAAATGCTAATTGGAGATGGAACTGCAATTGTTTGTAACTTCTATTTCTGTCTAACCATCGGTTTGATTCTAAAGGACTCGGCTTTTAATCGATGCTTGCTCTCTGTATTGCGACTATTCTTGCATCTTCAATGCAACGTCTCAAGTATGTCTTCTGTACGGGATTCTTGTCTTTGTCCTGCAGCAGTTTATAATTTTATTTTGCATTTGCAGCATGACTGGTACTAGTTTTCGTTCAGGCGGTTGACTTGAGAAATGATATCCAGCCCAGTATTCCCTAAGCAAAGTCTGGCATGCCATTCTCCTTCGTTTAGTTGCTACCTGATACCCTCTTTTACGTCCAGGAGAATTTACGCTAAAGCTCTAAATTCTTATGCCAATAGAAGAACAGTAGCAATAACAACATTGGTTTCACTTCTTGCGGCAAAGGAAGCAGGATTTAGTCACCAGAGTGCAATTGCATTAGATTTAAGATTAACTGCTCCTGGACAAACGATTGAGGAGGCAGACGATGGAATCAGACGCCATGCTCAGTTACTTTTAGAAGTAAAACCTCTGTTGGAATCAGAATCATGGACTGAAGCTCAGAAGTTACTACGCAAGAGCTCATCCAACTTGAAACAAGATCTCTATACCATAATCCAAAACAAACCTGGAAGAGAGAGGCCCCAACTAAGGAAGCTTTACTCCATTCTTTTCAACAATGTTAGCCAAGTAAGTATTCCTAATTTTTATATTTTAGTTTTAATTCACCATGGTTATTTTTCTAACCATGCATGCTCCAAGATATATACATAGTTTGTATGCTCTTTCTTTCAATTAAAATCGCTTACCAAATTGTTCAGTCATCTGATCTGATAGCTTCAGGAATAACTACACACGTTTAAAAGATTTATGTTAGTTCCCTTTAGTAACCGTTCAAATTTGTTTATACTTTTTTTACAGATGGTGAATCAATCCTAAGTCTACCTTAAATAGTTACAAGCATGTAACATGGTGAACCATACTGCAGTTTCCTTTTTTCAACAACTTACTTGCTATTGTGATGACAGTCTCTCTCGCTAGTCAAAAGCTTGAATTTTTTTTTTTTTGGTATGTGCTGCAGCTAGATTTTGCAGCAAGGGACAAAGATGCCGATCGTGCATTTCAGTACTACAAAAGCATTTCTGTTGCTTTGGAGGATATTTTATCAAGAATATGACCACCCAATTCTTAACTACTCTGGCTGAGCTGATTGGTTGAATATTAACGGAATGATTCTCCTAGGATTGGCGTGGAGTTGCAGGCTGAGCTCCATTCAAAATGCTGTTGCCATTATTTTCTTCTACTTTCTGTTTTGAGTTTCCTGCTATTAATTCTAAAGATTTCTGGTGAAACCCAATTTCTCAAGAATTCATGTAAAAAGCATCTAAGAATTGCTGACACTCCAACAAATTCAAACAAATTTTCTCCGGTTCAAACTTCTATGGTCTAACAGTTTTCTATCAACTTAATTGTATCAAGTTGCTGTGATATTAAAAATCAAAGCTTCAATATATGTCATTGCATTTATAGGTTTTCCTTACATTTTTGTAACTAATAAATGTATTACAAACAATAATTGTATGTTTACTTTCTTATCTATAAATTATTGGAAAATTTTGTAATTTTATAAAGCATCATTGATCTTTACATAAAATTCATTTTTATCTCAAAACTTTTATAGTAGAGTTTTTTTTTTTCCTTTGAATGATGAAAAGTATCAGGAAAGGATCCACGGAGGGATTACAACATTTGATTAAATAACACTTGCAAAGTAGCTATTGTAGAGCTATAAACTAGATATTAATATGGCATAAACGATACTTAGACTTGATTTGGATTGGAGGGAAGGTAAGTGCAAAGATTGATAATGAATTTTATGAAGTCAAATTTCACATTTGAGTTGAGGCAGGGCTTAAACTGATAGATGTAGATTATAGTATGTGTTTCTAGGTGTTTAAGTGTGTTTTTTAGATTATTACCATGTGTATACTTAAAATTGTGTTATTATTAGTGTTTGTATATGTTCTAAGTATTTGAGTGGTTTACAGCATGAATTTGATCTTAATTTTATATGTCAATAGGTGTTTGACGTGTTTATAAGTGCATGAAAATAGGAAATTGAAGAATGAAGAAGATTGTGGATGCATGCCGGAAGGCATGATCGTTATGTTGCATGGCTTTCTATCACGATCATGATGCCATGCATGATCGTGACAGAGAGAAACATACCACGCTAGGCATGATCGTGCATGGAGGTGTTTCTAGATGCAAGTTTTTTCGAGTTTTGAAGGTTTAGGGCTATTTTTGGAACCGAGCAAAGTGAGAAAACCCTAGACACATCCCTAGAACCCTCAAGTTCTATAAAAGAACATGAAAAACACCAAAAAGAGGCAACAACTACTACATCAAAGAAGATCAAAGAGGGGAGATCAAAAGAGAGCTTGAAAGAATTTCTAGCATTCTAGATCAAGACTTTAATCAATGTTCAGTCTTTTTTGTTTTTTTCTTTCATAATCTTGAATTTGTATTTGGATTTCTATGATGTATAACAAGATTATGAATTTCTAAATCTAGATTAGGGATTATCATGGAATTATTTTGTGAACCTTATTTCTTGTTGAATTCAATGTATTAATGAATGTTTGTGATAATTGTCATGCATATACTTCGTAATCAATCGAGAGAGTGAATCAACTCATCAGTGTTAAGGTGCACAACAAGAGTTGGTAGCTTAATAGACCTACAATTATTAGATTATCGAACAATTGAAGAGAAGTCTTAATTGTGGATAAAGTCTTAATAGGATTGTTTCAAACCTAATTAAACAAGTTATGAGTAGTTTTGTGAATTGATAGATTACAATTTTATAAATACCAAAATCAATTAGGGTTACTTGGTTAGATCTTGAGAGAGTAATCAAAACTTTAGGATTTCTTGGATGAATCATAAATTGAATCAACAAGATAAAGAGAAACAAAATAAGGATAGAATAGTTCCTAAGTCTTCAAACTTGATCAATCTTAATTTTATTTGCAGCTCAATTGTTTCATTATCTACTTATTTCATTTTATTATTACTTGTTTTAATTTCAATTATTTATTTTAATTTAAATCAATTCTTAGTACCTTAGACAAAGTTCTTTTCAAGTTGTTTAGGTGTCCAATGGTCCTCGTGGGAACGATACCCTTGATACTATATGATACAATCCATATACTTATAGTATTGAGAGTTATATTGTTATATAAAACTTGCTCAATAAGTTTTTGGTGCTATTGCTAGGGTTTTTAACATTAGGATGATTTGAATTCCTTTGATTTAAGGAATTGTTATGAAACTTTCTTGTGTCATTGGGATTGTATGAGAATGAGAATAAGAATAAGAATCACTTGGAGTTCAAGCAAGGTAAAACAAACTTTAACTCTCGAAATCACAACGTAAGAGAGAGAAATCCGAAGAGCTAAACATCAAAAAGTGATAGAGACAACGATGGAAGAGGAATTAAATCGCGAAGAGCAATATGGACTTTATGAGGCTATGGTTTAATGCAACACAAATATGCTACATACCAATGCATAATTTCATGGTTTGACCAATGAGGATCCCAATGCTCATCTGGTCAAATTCTTAAAATTTTGTGATACATTTCTATATAATGGGTTGTTGAATGAGGCAGCGAAGATGAGGCTCTTCCCCTTTACACTTACGGATAGAGCTAAGGTGTGATTTTATTCACTCAACCAAGTGAGCATCACAATAAAGAGCAGCTAGTGCAAGATTTTTTGGCTAAGTACTTCCCTTAGACAAAGACAACAAGATTCATCAAGGAAATTACAAATTTCAAGAACAATGAAGGGCAATCATTATGTGAAGCGTGAGAGTGATTTAAGGAGTTGCAAAGGAGCTTTCTATATCAAAACTTGCTGAAGGGATTACTGTTGCAAACTTTCTAAAATATAGTCAATCCACCCACGTTGGCCAATATTGATATAGCTATTGGAGGATCATTGATGCGAAAAATAGTTGAGGAGATAGAAGATTCGCTCGAGGAGACAACGAACAATAACAATCTTTGGATATTGGACCAAAGTAGATAATAGCCAACCTTCCAGGATTAGAAGGGAATGATTATTATCAATTCAGTGACAGCATCACAAGCTAAGATTGCCATCTTAACTAAGCAATTAAACAACCTAAAAGCCACCTATTATGCTCCATTTAAAGCAATATAGCACGAATGTGAGCTATACAGACTACAAAGCCATATCATAGTTAACTACTTCCTAGAGCAAAACTAAAATTTGGAGTAACTCAACTATACGGGAGCATAATTTGGTCAAGGAGGTAATAACCCTTATTCCCAAGTATAATCCTGGGTGGAAGAACTACCTAAAATTTTCTTGGTCTAATCATGCAAGGAATTATTTGAGAAATCAAGGTCCACTGGAATTTCAACAAGATAAGTCCGGTGTTATGGATTTAAAATTGGACAAATTTATGGACATGATGAATTCTAAGTTCACGAGATTAGAAGAGGCCTAGAAGAGGATGAAAGGCCAATTTGTGAAAGTAGTGAAGGATCATGCATTTTTTATTTATAATATGGAGGTTCAAGTACGCCAACTTGCAAATTCATTGTCTACGAGAAATGTGGGGAGTCTCCTAAACAATACAGAATAAGGCTATCACGCTTAGTAGTGGAAAAGAGCTAGAAGAACCTATAGAAAAAGAAGCTGAAACCCACTTTGTAGAAGATGAAGACGAGCAGAAGAAAGATGAAAATAAGAACGAAGACCACCTAATCTTATCATCAACAAGTTCTTCTTGTTACATCGTGAGCGTAGGCATATCTGAGGCTAAAAGGTGTGCCCTTTTCTCTGTCTTCAGAGCATCAGTCTCTGTAATAGCCGATTTTTGAAATTGAGGGATTAAAACCCTAGATTTTTGCATAGAAACTATATCATTGAAAATTCATGAATTGGACTTCATTCACATGTATATCAATAAAATACACAAATGAATATGATTTAGTACACATTGCAAAGAATGTATATGCACTCAATTGACTTATTTCAAGGTATGAAAAGGTTAAAATGATCATGAAGTGAATTGTGTATTGTTTATGCCTTGTATTTTGGTTTGATTGATTACAAGAAGTAAATTTGGAATTAATTGGTACAATTGGAAAATTGATGAATTTAGAGTAATCAAACTTACCTAAAACATAACCTAATTGCAAACAAGTTATATACAAGCTATGATGAATGAATGAGCAAAATTTGTGAATAAGGTTACATACCTGGGATAGTCAATTGAGCATGCATTGAACATAACACATATATATGTATATGATTGAGTACTTATTTGATTAAATAAGCTATTAATGTGTGAAATATGTGTGTATTGTATGATTTAGAAGCACAAATTAACTGATAGCTTCCAAACATTGCCGACTTGTCAAGGCAATAGTTATTTGGAGCATACTGTGAGTTAACTTAGATGTGTAATCTCAATTATATATGTGCTTCTATTTGAATTATATGAGTTAACCTAGATGTTCACTCACTGTATTTGAATTGTTTTTAATTAACTATTAAATATTGAACTGCTATTGATATGATTGTGATAATTTCGGGCTATCAAATGTCTGAGGAGTTTGATATTCGGGATTTGTATTGGAAGTGTTTGCAAATTGAATGTGAATATAAAAATTGTGTTCTCAACTATATTTGAATGCCAGACTTAGATTTGATGAATGTGTTATATTATTGTGTACATTGAATGAGTTATTGATAGTATAATATATGATTTGTTTCATTTTTATTACAGTAATATGCATGATCAGATAAAGGAGTTGTGACCGAAGTGATCAACGTGAAAAAGAGATTAAAGCTCATAAATGTGCATATAGAGTCACAGGCTCAACGATTAATGAGCCCGGTATCCACAATGGGTATAGGATAGTATCTAAAATGAGCCAGGTATTCACAACAAATACGTGACAGTTAAATAGGTGCTCAGTCACAGCAAATTAAAAATGAAAGTGGAGTCTTAAGTTGCATATATATCTTTACATGCATCACGTGGACCATTGTAAAGAATGACTAAATTGAGTTTATATAATGTTATGCTCTGTTTGTGTACATGTAAATAATTTTGAAAAAAAGTAATGAATTGTGTTGCTATATTGATATGAAATACTTGTATACATGTTGATGATATGAATGATTAAGGTGAAAGACTAGATTATTTTGAAAAGATTATATGGCATGTTTGTATTATAATGTGCTTATTGAGAAATGACGTATACAGTGTTATAATGTGCTTATTGAGAAATTACGCATAGAGTGATTTGGTAAACAAAAATGTATGAAAATCGATTTTAGCTAATGTGATACACTTAATGTTGGACCAATGGTGGTTGACAAATTAAATCCCTTTATGTTTTGATAATAATAAAATATCTAGAATTCGTTAAGAA
>JANIHY010000002.1:54031722-54042427 GCA_027479065.1 Erythroxylum brevipes
ATGCGGAAGCAGGTTGGGCAGGAGGCGGGGGAGGGATGGCACGTGGCTGACCTAAACGGACGTATACAAATGGATGGCGTCTCTCACTACTGAGCTATGTAACTCAATGGTGAGAGGCGTCCACTTAAGTACAACAAAACCTTGAGGTCACGGGTTCAAGCGACAAGATCCGCGCCTGACGACCAAAGGAGACAATACTAATTTGCTTGGTTAAAGTTAAGCAAATAAGATCCTCTAGCCCAACCAAACCAAAGGCTATTAGAATATTCACTAAACTATCTGGACTTTATGTTAATATTGATAAATGCTGCTTTTACATTTATAGAAGCGTAGAAGATCATAGAAGGATGGTTGAGCATATCGATGGTTTAAGCTAGTCAACCAGTAAATCCATTCTGGGAAGGTGTCAACCCAAACAGATGAGAATAGTGAACATGGAACAAGCTCCAAATCAAGTATTTTAGGCAGCCTCTGCGAATCCAACTTTGAGGTTTCCGTAGTCAAAGATTGTGTGGTAGCGACCCATGAAAACGTCACCCAAGATCCTGAAGCAAGCAGTGCCAGATAGTGAGAATTATGGTACAGATAGATCAACAGGACAAATACCTGCTGCAAGTTTAGAGCTGTGAATAAAATACCAAAGAGGTCCCCGAGGAGGCGGTATATCCAAAGCAGTAAAGCCACTGATGCACTGAGCTTCAGCGCCCTCGCCCACCTTGAGAATATACTGATACATGGAAGACAAGGTGTTAGCGTATTGATACAACACAGGACCACGATAAAGGTTGATATTTGCAAAAGGTGCCAACGGGACTTCTTCTGTCTTTGAACAAACAGATCTCACGACACATTGCATCTCCTACATATGGTGTTTCTTTTATGTTATCAAGACAAAGCTCAATGGTGTTCGCAATTATACTAGAAGTCTCAAAAGTCAGACTTGCTGTCGCAAACCATTTTGGCAATTGCTAAAGGAAGCCATTGGCATCTCTCCCCAGACATTCATCTTATCAGAAACGCTTGAGTAACTAGGTAGAAGCCATTCAAGCATATGTACCCGCTAGTATACTTTTGCCATTTATGTTCTCCAAGTAAAATCACTTGACAAAAAGTTCAAATAGTAAGCTACCTCATTAGGAGCGAGGTCAAAAGCTTTGCCTCCAATGGTGAAGGAAATAGTTGGCATGGAAGACAGACTTCCACAATGAACAGCCGATTCTCCCAATGGACTAGGCATTCGGTCACAAAGCTGTGGATATAGCACAGGAATCAGTACAAGTCAAGGGCATCAGTGAATTATTCATTGTATCCTGCATACTGTTAGATCTCTATAAAAAATGACGGTGTTATTTGACCTTATTGACATATTTCAGTATGTGTTCTTGCGTTTGGTTCTGCTTCATCCGGCTTTCCATCCAAACAACTGTCATCTCACAAGCAGAGCACATGGTGTCACGAAGAAGACCAGATGTCTTATCGTTGTCCTCGTCCACTACACTCTGAATGCCCATACTATGCAAGCACAATTTCAGTAGGTCAGCAGCCAAAAAGGTTATGACACAGAAATGTGGGGAAGCTATATCATTGAAACAGTATGGTAACAAAGTGTTGCTAACCTGACATCTCTCGTCCCATCAAATGTGCACAGTCCAATTTGGGAACAGACCTTCTCTGGTTGTGCCTGTTCAAGAATAGAAGTTAACTAAAACCTTTTATCTGGGCAACAACAGCGAAGTAGGAAAAGGAACGTGCAAGAATACAAGAACTAGAAACTCTTAGTCACCACAGGCATCTGGAACAAATATAGAGCTAGATTCTTACCTGAGCAAGAAGCAAATCCATTATAGTCTGCCCATACTGATTAACAACAGCTTTGCACTCCTGACTAACAATTCCAGAGGCTCCAATAGCCTGATTTATCATGGTAATAATAGTCTGCAAGTTTGAATAAACAATTAATCAACCAATGAATAGTCCAAATTTTAGTGATACTAAAATTCAGGCAGGAATTAAGTAGTTAAAGAGCCAGAAAACTGATCAACTGCAAAACCCATAGAGGCTTTAAGGTTTTGTCCTTACCGTTGGACCTGCCAACAAAGAAGTTCCAGAATCTGCAATAGCTGAACAACCACCAGTACAATACCCTGGGGTGAAGACATGAATCACAGTTAGAACTTTACCACAGACACTAAATGTAAATGCTTTGTGTTGAACCCAGAAACAGAAAATGTGAATTTTTAGCTTTATATATAGTCATGTAAAGGCATGGTAGAAAGTGAGAGAAAGTATTATACCTGTTGCTTTGCCACCAATGAGTACATCTCCCATATCAAACTATTATAGAGGCATATAAATATCTAAGATGAGTATAAACATCATGAATCACTAAAGAATAACTCACAACTAACTAACCTGCCAATAACCTTTGTGAGTAACGGGAACATACGTGTGCTTCCCCTTATAATGATTTGGATCAACCCCACCAAATACAATTTCACCTCCTTCCTCTTCCTCTGTTTTACGGTTAAGCCAGAATGAAAACACCGGTTCCTTAACAAGGCCTTGCTCAATCACCTTGTACCTGCAAGACATGCAAATTATTATCATCAAACCCAAAATTTCAGGGAACTTCGTGATAATCAGAATGTAGAACACATACCAGACTGGAACAGCACCTCCAACTGAGATTTCTTGAAACCCAAGTCCTAATATACCATCAAACTTAGCCATCACAAATGTTGCACCTGGTTCCCTAGTCGCCTCAATAAATTCCTGTAATTTTCAAAACGAACATTAAAGGAGAAAACTAAGTAGATATAACTATGGAAGGAGAATGAAATCTAAGAAAACCTGATCCTTCACAACTAGGTGGCCAACTTTGACGTGATCATTACTGAAGAAGCCAGAGATGGCTCCAGAACCATAATGTATTTCAGCAGATTTCCCTGTGGAATTTAATGCTTAACAACACTGCAACACTCATGACTAACAAGCAAGTCTCAAGGAATTATGGAATATTTCACAAATTGTAAAATATATCTAAGGCAGCGTGTATAGTTTTCCTTTTCTCAAAGAGAGGGAGATCGAGAGGGAGAGAGAAGGTGCATAACTTAGCAAATCCTAAATCATCACATCCATTACAGAGAACCAACCATTCCAAATAATAAAGAATGGCATCATCATAAACATGAATCACAAACAGCAATGATAAACATTATTGCATAAGGAAACACAAACACCATTCTCATCGAAACAAAAAGACTTTGATAACAAGAAGCTAATTAACTACTTTCGCGAAGAGTAATGACAATTGATTTTCAAAATTATATACAAGGACCTAAAAATACCATTTTCCTGGTAGGTACTTGATTGGCAAGACTTGTACTTGCTGTGGACGTAACAAGCCACCTGAAAACAAATACAAAGTGATCAGTATCTTGCCAGTAGATCACAACAATTTCTTGTCTTCATCTTCATGGTGATAAAAACTTCATGCAGTTACAGTAAAGAGAAGACATAAGCATTCAAAACTCACCGACAAGTAGCATTTAGATGATGGAATCCACAAGTTGGAGCTACCAGTGTCAAAGATAACAGTGAACTTTTGAGGAGGAGTGCCAATGCCTATCTCGCCATAGTACTGAGCATCCATATAGTTCTTCAGAGCTACAATATCAGTGCCCTTAGAGTGTCCCAGATCACCACGGAAATGGTACTTCCTAAGGGAACCTATCAAAGTTTCTTTCGAGTCCAACTGCGCAGGAAGGAAGCTGTTTTTATCCAATGGCCTCTTTTTCAATCCGATTCTAAGTACCCCATCGTTGGTTGCAGAGGAAACCAGTGATGAGACCAGGAATGAAAATAATATAGACAACAACACTGTTTTCGATGCCATGCTCACCTGAAAGTCGGCGTCAAAGTTAACAGTTGAGCCAATGTAATTTACATAAAACTATTAGAAATAAATTGTGCGCACCCACTCCGCAAGATCAGAAAGGGAATATAAACACATGCTACCCAATGATATCTCCAACACAATGACACTCTCCAACGACATTGTATCTTCAAATTGGTAAGCGCATACAGAAACTATAAACGAGCATTAAAATGAATCTGCCAGAGAATATGCAAGAACATGTACAGGGGCCAAATTGCAAACATGAAAAATCAGCTTTAATATGACTTTCTGTCTTCAACGGTACATTTTAGAAAAACCCACCAATGTTTTCCAATATAATAGCCAGAATTTTCTAAACCGTTTTCAATCTTCTAACAAGACTCTGTTTTTAAGATTTGCATATTCCAACTATTAAAAAGTAGATAGCTTTCCAGTATAAAGGCTAGGCATTCATTCTCGAAGTATATGCACCCCACCTTGTAAAGTCTAACTTTGCCTCAGAACCAAACCTTGATAAACAGATTGATGAGCAGCTGAAATAACACTCAACAGGGAAAAGAAAATAGAAGCTAAAGAAAGAAGATGATGAAACACCGCTGACAATCCAACTCAAACAGCAAAGCTTGAAACCAAAACAAGAGATCTTTCAAAGATAACGACAGAGAGTAAAGGATTAAGAGAAGCATAAATGGTTCTTGAGCCCCATCTACGTAAAAGAGAGAACTGAGAAAATGCACTATGGGAGCACTCGAAGTGATTAGTAAATAAACAAGAAGCACTCACCACTCTGGAAACAGAAGAAAGAACATTAATGCAACAAAAGCTACACACAACAGAATATATAGACACGAGAGAAGGTGAGACAACATGTCACCTAACTCAGCCACCCAACAAACATTTCTTACAAAACAACCCCGAGGAGGAGGAATAGAACAGAATGTCCACGACATTCCTGCTTTTCGCCTCCGAATTAAGGGGACCCAACCCATGCTGTTTAGTTTCTTGGCAATAAGCCAATAAACTATTAAAGTAAAAAATAAATAAAAGGTTTGAGCAGATTTGGCCGTCAATCTTGTGATGAACAGCGACAATGGTGTGATGAAGCGTGGATTGCGTGACAGGCGAATATTGCATCTTACACTAGGATTTTCAACTGGATGTCGCTGACGTGTCGAAAAAGATAGCGACTTGGCTACTTTTACAAGCGACACAGTTGCCTTCCTTTTCGGAAGCTTGTGCAGCTTAATGACGTCAAATGAGTGACTTTCCAAACTGAATTGAAAAGAAAAAGATGTTGCCATTAGATATTATCAGTTTTTTTTTTAATATTTAGATTTAGTTTCGTTTTCTTGCAATTTGCAATTTGTTAATTTGCTTCTTGTTTGATGTTTGTCTTAGAAATTAATCCTCTAGGTGCTCATGTGTTAAAAAATAATTAAAAGATTTAATAATTTATTAAAAGACCTTTGATCTTTTAACTTATGATGATGAGTTTTAAAGTTGATTGATAAATGTCGGGAATATTAGGGGTTTTGATTAATAAGTTGTCAACTCACAAAAATACTGACATGTATGAAAAGTGAAATATGAAGTTTAAGAAAAGAGACACGTTGAGTAAAGAGTTTATTGTGAATTGTTTTCTCAATATTGAATAATAAAGAAAGGTTAATACCGAAAGTTTTATCTTTTTTTTTAAATACAAAAATAAATTTATTGATAAGAATGGAATTGCATCCAAAGGAAACTTAAAGCATCCTTCAACAAGAAAGAAAATTCAGTAATTCTGTTTAAAAATAGTCATTGATTACACTACAAATACAGTAGTTAAATATTCAAGGAAAACAGTAAGTTGGGGCTGCAATTTGGAATTAGATTTCTCAATAGCATAAGGTCCTTGGTGTTAATAATGATTTCAGTGGTGAGAGATTCAATTGATTTGAACTTGGACTCAAATCTTCTAGAATTTCTTTCTTTCCAAATAATGTGCGCATACATTGCAGTGGTTGTTATGTAAATCTACTTGGTAGACATAGAAAGAGATCTTTGTGTTGAGAGCCAATGAATGACACTAGTGAATGTGCTTGCTAGAACAAACTAGAGGCATTTCTATTTAACAAGTTCCCAAATTATGTTGGTCATGGTGCGCATGAAAAATAAGTGATCTCTTACTTCCTTATATGCGGGATAAAATGGATAGGATGTATTGACATCTCGGTATTTGATTCGATTAGCAGTATTAATTCCATTTTTAATAGTGAGCAAAAAGAGAAATGAAATTAAAATTTTGAAGGTAGAATCTTGTTCTAGATAATCTTGTGCTAATCCACTACTGGATTCTTCACTCTTATCAAATCCCTTATAAGTTTGTTCGAAATTTTTTTTATAGGCTAGTTCTTTTAGTTAAATGCATCCAAATTGAGAGGATTAGGAGGATATTAAGGTTGCAAATACCTTAGACTTCCAAAGAATTGCTAGTTGTTTTCATTAATGAAGGAGTCTAGCTTAGTGAGGAGGGTGAAAGTAAGAGTATTCCTTAGCGTACCCTGGGAGGGAATGAGCATACTATGACCAAACTAATTGTCAAACCTTTTTGTTTTAGTTATGCTTTGTTATGATTATATCTCATTGTGTCCTCCTCGTTCATAGTAAACATAACATTAAAATTTTGCTGTGGAGAGATCTTAATTAATTAAATCGTATGATAGCTTAAGACAAGCCATTTTATAGTGGAGAGAGCTTAATTAATTAAATCGTGCGATAGCTTAGGATAAGCCTCATTACACTTGCCTGTGGTTGTTCAATGCTAATAAGCATATAATAATTGATCTTACGTTAAATCGAAGCCTAGCCAAAAAAAAGTTTAAAATTTTTGGTATAGAAGTGAAGAGTAATTTTTGTATGCGAGGGGTAAATCAATCCAATCTTAAGTTAAATGAAACCGCATCTACCAAAAGTAAATGAAACAGTTTGAAGTTGGAACTGAACATACTCGAACTAGTTCTAAAGGTTAGGATTGTGAGAATTAGACACTGATAGAAGAAAGAAAGCATCACAAGAGTAACAATTTTGCTAGTTATGCACAAAATTCTCACATAGTCGAACCCTTCTGTTTCATACCTGAAAGTTGGTTTAGAATCCTCTTAGATCCACAAGAAGGAACATGATGAACGTATATGTCATTTCTATAGGAGGGTTGGGTATTTCCAAAAAGAATGTTCTAAACGTAAGACATGGTTTGAGAAGAAAGATATGCCTACTACCTATGTAAGTTTGAAACAAACCTCACTGAAGTTCCTTTTAAAACATGGTGTATTGATTCTAGTTATACTACTTATGTTTATAATACGTTGCAGGGATTCCTTATGACCCAAATAATAAGGTTAAATGAAAGATTTGTCTTTATGGGCAGAAAAATGAGAGTTCCAGTGGAAGCTACTAGGATTTATCTCTCAATCCTAGGCACTGAATATCACTTGGACTTATGTGAAACTTTTTATGTACCTAATATATCTAGGAATTTAGTTTCTTTACCTAAACTAGATAGATCTAAATACTCCTTTAGATTTGATTGTGGTAGTTTCAGTTTGCACAAACATAACCATATGATTGGTAATAGGGTATTGTGTATGTAAAGTAATCCTTGACGTTGTCTATGTTAAAAATTTATTAACTTTGAATACCATTATTGGTAGCAAACGTAGTTTGATTAATGATCTACTTACTTGTAACTTAGGGGTTTGGGACATATTTTCAAAGAATGAATTCAAAGATTAGTAAAGAATGAAATACTTTCTAAATTGGATTTTACTAATATTAACATTTGTATGGATTGTATTAAAGGCAAACAATCAAAACACACATTAAAAAAAGGAGTCACAAGAAGCATTTAACTTCTTGAAACAATTCACATTAATGGATGTGGATCATTTAATTTGCTTACTTTTAATAAAGAAAAATATTTTATTACCTTTATAGATGAGTATTCATATTATAGATATGTTTATTTGCTACATCATAAATCTTAGGCTATAAATTCCTTGGAGGTCCATATTAATGAGGTTCAAAGGTAATTAGACAGAAATGTGAAAATGGTTAGGTATAATAGAGTTAGTGAACATTATGACAAGTACGATGGAAGTGGTAAAAATCCTGGTCCTTTTACTAAATTCCTTAAAAGACATAGTATTTGTGCGTAATACACAATGTCAAGTTCATTGAATATAGTGAGACTAGCAGAGTGAAACACCACATATAGCGGATATTTAAGAAATGGGAGAGCAAGACCCTATAGTGATGCAAATCTCTATGACTTGTACACCTACTCAAGTTGTTGTTTCACAAATTATTGAATCATATAATAATCATAAAGAATAGTAAATTAATGAACTTCTTGTTTATAATAAAATTCAACATAAAGTAAATGAACCTGTAGTAGAAGAATCACAACAAATAGCATTAAGAAGGTCTCAAAGAGAAAGAAACACCAATTATTTTCTAGTAACTATGAGGTATATCTATGTGAGTTTAAAAATGACTTGGGAATTAATTTCATAAGCCATAAACTGTGAAAATTCTAATAAGTGGTTAGATGCTATGATATATGAGTTTCAATCTATAGAAAATAATGGTTTTTAGGATCTTATGGAATTGTTATGTGGTAATAAAAGAATTGGTTGTTAATGTATCTTTAAGACCAAACGTGATTCTCTTGGTAACTTACAATGTTACAAGTCCAGATTAATTGCTAAAGGATTTACCCAAAAAAATGGCATTAATTATAAGGAGACTTTCTCACTAGTCTCTAAAAAGGATACACTTAGAATTATTATAACTTTGGTGACTCATTATGGTTTAGAGTAGCACCAAAAGGATGTGAAAATTGCTTTTCTAAATGAAGATTTAGAGTAACAAGTCTATATGAACTAACCAATGGGGTTCATAAAGCCTGGAAAGGAATATATGGTATGTAAACTAAAGTAGCCAATATAGGGACTTAAACAAGCTTCCCGAAAATGGTATCTTAAGTTCAATGATATTATTGTTTTTTTTTTACATTTAAAGAAAGCACTATTGATCGATGTATATATCTAAAGGTTAGTACAAGTAAGTTTATTTTTATGATATTGTATGGTAATGATGTCTTACTTACAACTAATGATCTTGGTCTATCCAATGAGACTAAGAAATTTCTCTTTAGTCATTTGGAAATGAAAGACAAAGGTGAGGCGACATTTGTGATAGAAATAGAAATATTTCGTGATAGATAACAAGGATTGTTAGGTTTATCTCAAAAAGAATATATAATAAAATGTTAGAGAGATTTAGGAAAGTGTTCAACATCACCGTTTCCAATTTAAGAAAAAAAAGCCTTGTATAATGTCCAAAAAGTAACTTAGAAAGAAAACAAATGGAATCAATTTTATATACATTTGTAGTTGTGAGCCTATTGTATGCTCAGACATGTACGAGACTAGACATAAGTTTTGCAGTAGGGATGTTGGGGAAATACCAATTTAATCCTAGTATGGATCATTAGAAAGATCCAAAAAAAGTTCTAAGATATTGGTAGGGAATTATAGAACATTTACTTACTTTTAGGAGGTCTGATCACCTCAAGGTGATTGGATATTAAGATTCAAACTTTGTTGACTGTGTAGATGTAAGAAAATCTACTTTTGACTACGTTTATCTATTAGTTGGAGAAGCCATCTTATAAAAGAGGATGAAGCAGTTTGTAATTGTTACACTCACTATGGGTATTGAGTTTGTGACTTGCTTTCAGGCCATGATTTAAACTAAATAGTTGCATAACTTTATTTTATGGCTTAGAGTTTTCGTAAGTATAGCAATGCTCCCGAAAAGTTATTGTGATAATTCTGCAACAATTTTCTTCTCTAAGAACAAGTATTCTAAAGGTGCTAAACACATGGAATTGAAATACTTTGCCATTAGGAAGGAGGTTCATAAAGTCAGAGCGTCAATAGAGTATATTAGCATCGATCTTATGTTAGCTAACCCTTTGACAAAAGACTTACCACCTAAAGTGTTTTTTTGTTCATGTAAAGAATATGTACATTATGTGTATTGATGATTATTAGACAATAATATTGTATCGACTCTTATTATATATTAGACATTCTTTGCATATTAATGAATGTGCTATTTCCAATTTTTGTTTTCTTCTTTATGTATTTGATTGCAAAGTATGTTGTTAAATACTGAGATGAATGGTAAATTTTGTTAGGTACTTCCAATTTATAATCATGATTAAGTGGAAGGGCTAGCATAGTGGTACATGGAAGAGAGTACATTAAATTAATAATGTATGATCACCATTATTCTTATTAGTCTTATACTTGATTATGATTAGTAATGATATCAGTGTATATGAATGATAACTATTGTATATTATGATTACTTGAATTATTTGCCCAACATATTGCATAAATTCGCGTGATTAAAGTAAGAAAATGTTAGAAATTAATCCTTTAAGTGAAAGTTGAAGATTTAATAATTTATTAAATAAGTTGTCTTCTCACAAAATTACCATCACGTATATATGAAAAGTGAGATAGAAAGTTTAAGCAAAGAAACAAATCGGATAAAGAGCTTACTTAGAATCATTTTCACATTATTGAGAAATAGTGAAAGATCAGAAAGCTTTATCTTTATATATGAGAATAAAATTATGAATACTTGTGAATTTTGTGATTTCTAGATCCTGTGATAATTATGAAGATTATGCTTATCGCTTGCACCCTTTAGAGGGAGGGTCCAGTTCACAGAAAATTATGGGATTGGTAGCAT
>JANIHY010000002.1:54115306-54127089 GCA_027479065.1 Erythroxylum brevipes
ATTATATTTATGTAATTTAATTTCAAAAATTAAATATTTATTCCTGAATTCATACTAAAAAATTGTTCAAATCATTTAATATAGAAGGTAGAGTTGTATGAATGGCGACAACATAAGATATTATTTATTAGCATAATTATATGTAAAACAAATAATATCGTACTAAAATGCAATTGGAAGGGGACACGGCAATCAAATTAATATGATTGTGGAAATACTATGTCGTCATGCCAAGAAAAGGATTTTTTTTTTTTTTTTTCACAAAAGAGTACTCACAAGGCAAGTTATCCAATACACACATCAACGACCTTCCAAGTTCACAGGACTTTGAATCTCATAATTGCAAAGATCAGATGTTAACATCATGTAAACGATCTGGTCCAAGTCCACGTTGAGATTTACATTCATTGTCTAATGAATTTGATTACTTTTGTGGAATTTGTATCCATAGAAAAATTAAAAAAAAGAAGAAGCTATATCTCGCACCTGGATTCGTCAGATGAAATATGATTCCAGTATCTCCGATCATCAATCCCTGTTACTCTCATCGCCTTATAAGAAATTGACAGATTAATCTTCCCACTGTTCTTGTCCACCCAAACTTGCTGCAAGAAATCATATATAATCTCCTCTTAATTAAACTCATGTTATATGAATCATTCGCATAAACCATGTTAAGAATTCAATGTATATATTTAAGTGTTGGCAGAAAACCGGACGAGTTTCAAGATTCCATGATATTGGGATGAGCAAACCTTGTTGCCACCGTCGAAGAAGTTGGGTCGAGACAAGCTTGCGAAGATCTCTCTCTTGCTTAAAGTCTGTGGAGGTCGTTCATGCAAAACTTTCTCCACCAGAAACTTATAGTTGGACGGCAACTTAGATTCCCACACAAAATCTGCCAAAGAAGCGCCGTGGAAAGTCCTGTTTAACCTTGCCAGACTGCATATCTCCGGGGGATCCAGATACATATAAATGGTGGACACGCAGTTCTCGGGAACATCGCCAAGACCGTGCCTTGAAGCACAAGACCCTTGATTGATCAGTGAGCTTAAAACTGATGATAAAGCAGCCCCCATCAGGAAGAACTGATGATCAGGAAAAAAAGAGAATATCTTTGTGCGTTGATGATCAGAAATAAAAGAAGGAACCTAAAGGTAGAGCAGGAGGTGATAAATTCTGAAGGAGATTATTGGAGGAGAGAAAGAGGAAGGTATCACCATTTTCTTCTAGTGCAAGGAGTAGAAGTGTGTGTCAGCTTTGGTTGGAGTGGTTTAACAAAGAAAAAACCAGAGAGAGCGTGAGATAAGGGAAAATGTGAAATTCCAAAGTGGGATTTTCTCGTGAAGGAGAATAGGGAAATGGATAACAGGGAGGAGGTTCTCAAAACAAGAGGGCCAACTACAAGAGTGTGCAACCATCAAATCTTCTTTTTTAATCTTGTTGTTCCGCTAAATTTCATCCATATATTTATATAGAAGTATTAAGTATAAGATTGTGCATACATCAAATCCATCTCTTTCAATTACTCTGTTTTAACGCTGTTCTTTTAAATCTCATCTATATATTTATGTAGAGCTCATATAAATATATGAATAAAATTAAATAAAATATGATAAGAACATTGTAATCAGAATAGGAGATCTAATCTTGAGTGTGCAATATTATTATATTCCTAAGGTAGAAAGGTTTTTAACTTGAATACAGTTTTCTTAGTTTTTTAAATTCTCAAATTGTTTTTTATAATTTTTAATTTTAAAAAATCCTTTTTAACTTCTATAAAAAAGTAACAACAAAAGGCATGAATATTAAATCAATCAATATTATCTAATTCAACTTATAAGCTTGAATTAATTAATTAAACTTGAATTAATTAATAATTTATTATAGCTATTTTAAATTATCATGGAATTAAATTAAATGAATTCAAGTCAAATTTATAAAAAATTAATTAAAATATAAGAATGGGATAAAAGGAGAAAAACTATTACCCACATCTCTGTATTCCCTACCTTAAATGTCCCATCAAGTTTT
This sequence comes from Erythroxylum brevipes, assembly GCA_027479065.1. NCBI lineage: Eukaryota > Viridiplantae > Streptophyta > Magnoliopsida > Malpighiales > Erythroxylaceae > Erythroxylum > Erythroxylum brevipes. The sequence continues at coordinate 54,117,341 of JANIHY010000002.1, forward strand.
TCTAAGAGAAGATTCCAATGTTTCAATTTTAATTTATTGTCTAATTTTTTATGATATTTGCAAAATAATTTCACCAATCAATTGCTCTTTTTTAGTCTATAAATCACATCTATGATAACCACTCAAACCTCCTTTCCTTTTCTTCTCGTGTAGTTGCTTCTCTTTAGCATCTTTCTATTGTTTTGCTTCCATATATTTTAACATATAGTTAATTAGAGCTCTAGCTTCGAAATGAACCCATCTTTCATTGATTTGCCTATTTGGAGCTTTTGTTCTAGTTTTTTTGTGCCAAACTTAGCTACAAATTTGCTCAATCTTGGTTCCAAATCAGTTTTCACTCAATATGTTGATTCCTCAAGTGCGAGTCACAAGAACTTCTCATCTTTCTATACTAATCTAGGATTAGATCAATATAGAAAGATGAGAATCAATGAACCGGCTAGTTTTCATTCACAATAGTTTAAAGTAAAAATTGAACTAGAAATCAATTCAGCCCGTGCTTAACTCGATCAAAACAATCAGTTCAATTCATTTTTACATTATTGCTTTTTATAGTTAAGTATTTAGTATTGATCTAATTAAGCTATGATGTGAAGTACTTGCATATGTACACTAATTTTAGAAAAGAAATTAGCTAAATTGAATGTTATGTAACAAAAAGTGTTACATTTTGGTAAAAATGAAAAAGGGTATATAAAGAAAGTAACAAAGTGAAAAACATACTCACAAAAAGCATAATGATAAATAAGCCAGGTTATATTTATATTGGCATGACATTTTGTAATTTAAAGAAATAAAGAATTTATAATATAAATGCTCATAATCCAACAAAAACATCCAATAGAGAGATAGAATCCTAACTCATTAAAAGAACAGACATTCTCTTTGTTTCAACTTTAAAATATATAGACCTAGACTCGTAAGTCACAATACCATCATTTTCCTTGAGTTTTGGATGCTTCATTGCCAACAAAAAGATGAAGCCTCTCGGGCTGACAAGCAGGTTCTAGTTTCAACTACCAACTTGCAAAGAATTGTTTGTAACCATCGGTGACTTGCATCTCCATACACACAAGAAAGACACAGGAGTGGTGATGCCATACAAACAAGAGGCATGGAAACTTATAATCTGGAAACTAGGGAAAATGAAAAAAAAAAAAAAACAACCCTTTGAATGCAATCAAAACATGTGCTAACCCAAAAACCGGTTGAGGCCAATCATGCCACTCCAACTTGACTTAAAAACAGTGACAATCCAATCTGCTCTTGTGGTCGGTTGACAATTATTAATGCTGAAAATAAATGCGGCGCCATGACAGCCACTGTTACATTTCTTTTCTGCCTTTTCCATTCTTTATTTCATCGATTACAGATCAAATGATACAACAATCTGGCACCTAGCCTATTCATTATGCTGCACAAAACTGGAATATAATATTGATGTCACCTAATATTTGTGCTGAGGCAGTTTAGGTGGAAGGAATTGAGGTATAGACTGAACACGGGTATACAAGAAAGTACTACTTCTAAAACTGTACAAGGCATGCATGGGATTGAAGTGCATATTGCTGTCTGATCCTAACTAGCTTCCTTTAGTTCACTTGCGTGCTGCATGGTAAAGCTCCACATAATCAAGAGCAGGCCTGTTCCAAGACCAGTCCTGCTGCATTACTCTTCGACACAATGAGTAAAACCAATCTCGAGCGTCATACCAGGTAGTAATTGCCCTGAAATTTTTAATGGAAATGACTGTTGAGTGTAACAGCAAAGACAAAAGGATGTGGACATAAGGTCATGCAGGTCATCGAAGAACTAGGAATTCCCACCTTATGTGGACTTAGAGTAAGTACTATGCCTTAGGTTTCAGAGGAAGCAGGTACATGCAAGAACTGATAATTATCCTTCCTCAAACATGTATGAAGTTATTGCATAGAAAATTATGATACAAAGAAAATGTCCCTAACAAGTAGAACCAACTTGTTACCAGTCCTCAATTACTAGTCAAGGTAGTTGATGGGGCTTTTTCATTTCTTCTTGGAGATGGGTGGGGAAGATTGGACGTGGGTACACCTGAAACCTCATGCATTAACCTGCTTTAACTATTAAGAGTTGACTTACCTGTTTAGAGCATAATCAACACCAGCAGCATCAGCACCATCAAAGCTAAACCCATTTGGTTCAAGCCCTTGTGCTTCTGCTCTCTCTTTATCGTGGTCAACATCAAACACAGTGTCATAAAGGCCTACAGAAGAGTAGCACGAAAATCAACATTCAAATGTTCCCTAGCGATAGCTACTGACCAAAAAGGTACCCAAATATACTTGCAGCCTTAGACTAGTGAAGAGCAATATGAATCAGATGCTAATTTTGGTAGGGTGGATGCAACAAATGCTACATTTGAGTAAGAATAACAAAGATCTAAGAAACTTTCTTACATCAAGTAAACATTCGGATATATGATATATAGCATAATAATGCAACGTCTCAAACATAATAATGCAACGTCTCAAACATTTTTATGGTTCTATACTAGCAGATTGACATATAAAGTTTTAGTTCTCCTTTAAAGAATATGTACATTAAGTTCTTTGACTAGAATAACGTGAAATATCCCAAAATTTTGAAGTAACAATCAAGAACTATGCATAGGGAAAATGAAATACATGTCTGATATAAGCATCAAGTTTGTAATCTGGAATAATAGAAGCGAAGTAAAAGACAATTTACGGTTTAAAAAATAATAGAAACTCCGAGCAAGCAGTCAAAGTCAATGAATATACTGCAAATGTTTATAGAATGTGAAGTTGTAAGGGTAGATTAGCGGCACTATGCAAACACACCTCCGGTTTTTCGAACCACAGGTATTGAACCATATCTCATAGCCGTGAGTTGGGTCAGACCGCAAGGCTCAAAAATTGAGGGGACAAGAATGAAATCAGCACCAGCATATATCTACAAGGAAAAAAAAAAGGAAAATAGAAGAGGGAAAGGAGGCAAAAGAGAGTAAGAGAATTCAACATCAGCTAGGTCAAATGAAAAGAGACCAGAATTTCAATTTTAATATTTCTTGGGAACATACCAAGTGTGAAAGTGGCTCATCATATGTCAAACAGAGGCGAGCACGATCCCAATGACAAGAATGCAGTTGGTTGGACAAATTCACAAAATCATTTTGAATACGTGGGTCTGGAGCTGAACCCAACAATACAACCTGCAAATTAATTAATCAAATTAGATATGACAAGAAAAACCATGAACTTTGGCTCTTGTTGTGGATTTCCCTTTTTGTATAATAATTTCCAAGGCTTAATTGTGAAGACATTACATCTATAAACAAATTTAGAAAGATAAAAGAAGTAGAAGGAATGGGCTATGACAAAGTATATTATCAGCTGCTAAATAAGCTGTTAGATGCTTTGCTCTCACATGCTGTGAAGAAACTTTAAGACTAAGAAACCATGGTTATTGAAACTCAAAAGTAGCTGAAGGATGAACTGTCCTATATGTGATACATGACCATGAAGTTAATAATATTAACTAAATTCACAACAGCAAAGAGTATTGTTAGACGAATCAACATTTTCACAGAAACCACAATGTTGTCATGCACTTGGCCAAATTTGGGAAGGGCTGACAGATATAAGATTTAAATGACTTTGATGTTCTACATGTCAATAAATAGAGAACAATGAGAGCATACCAAAAGTGGTAAATAGAGAAGAGAAATATAACCTGTCCGTTACGATCTAAAGTGCGCGAAATAGCATGCTTAATGAGATGAATTCCCTTCTGATGCGTCAACCGAGTAATGATTCCTAATAAGGGCATATCTGCCCGCTTTAAACCAAGCCTTTGCTGTAATGCCTCCTTTGCAGCTCTTTTTCCTTCAACAATATTCTCATATGTATAAGGTACCTGGATAACATGCAAAAAATCAAAATAACCACAAGTGCACTATGTAAACTGAAGAATCTCCAGATGTGATCTTTGTCGCAAATATTACAATAAGACAAAGGGAAAAGGGATGCATTTAGTTGTATATAGTCATATTTTAAACATAAATAATAAGGGTAAATTTGGGAAGGCCTATAGCTCTGTATGGAGAATAAATTTCTAATCGCGGTTGATAAAGCTAGGAAGGTAGTCAGGATCACGGTACCATGCATGATTATGAAGTTGAGACATTTTTTGAAAATATGATCTTTCTTTAAGACGTCACCATCATAACTAAGTCAAAAATGGTAATTCATCAACTAAAAAGCATGGAAGGAACAATATTTCTTTAAGATGACATCACCATAACTAAGTCAAAAATGGCAATTCATCAACTAAAAAGCATGGAAGGAACAATAAGTAACAATGCAAAACAAGAAACTTAGTCATGCCAGAAAATATCAGATCCTTACAGGAATGAAATTGTCATTATACGGATCCCATATATCAGGATCAATTCCATTAAGTATGCCATGGAACTTGTGGAGATAAGGAGCAACTACAGGATTTCCAGCAACCTCCCTTGAATATGTGGGGGAGACCTGTAAATTCAACAGCATAAAATAGGAAAGAGAAAAGTGATCATATCTCACAAATACCCCATCTTAAGATATATATTAGAGATAAAGGATGAAAACACAGGACAATGGTTTTGCAAACCCTCTTATGTATCATATGCAAATTCAAGTTCCTTCAATTTATTATTTTTCTCTAAGCAATTTGGTTGAAAAGTGAAAACAAATATGATGCATTAACTCACAGTTGTAGCCATGTCAGCGTATGCCATAGCTTTTCCAATATTGCTTGCCCCAAATTCAAGGTTATGAATAGTGAAGACCACTCGAGCTTTACTAAGACCATAGTGCATATAATGATCCTTAAATAACCATGTAACAGGTGCACTAGACCAATCATGGCAATGAATGATATCCTGCAATTATGAGGCAGCCATTAGCATAGATCAAGAACAACCAATTTCAAATTCTAATTTGCAGGTTTAGAAAGAAAATAGTGAATACTGACCTATTTGTAGACTAAGTTACTAGAGCTTCCTAACCAGCAATTCTTGCATCTCCTTCCCCGATTTCTTATATGTTATATATGCCTAAATTACTTATTTGCACTAAGATATTGTGGTAGATAGTGCCATGGCATAAGTAGTTATCTTAAAGAAGAGAAAAATGCAACATTCCTAAAGCAATGACTTGCCAAGAAACTTTGATGAGAAAATTAAAATATTGAGTTACTATGACCCTATACTGCTACAACAATTATTGCCTTCCCATATTTCTTTCATCATTGAAATGCCAGTGAATATCATATGACAAATCGATCTTATTTACCAGTAGCTAGTGGAACTTTACCGGGTGAAATCCACTCTGGAGTAAAAACTCAAGAGCCGCATGGCAGAAGAAACCAAACCTCTGCCCATCATTTTGGCATCCGTATATGCATCTTTTCCAAAACATTCTGCAAAATGAAATGCAGTAGGAGATCCCTCAGACTTGCCATTTGCACTAACTAAAATTGGTGGCATATAACAATGATGCAGAGCACAGGGGCAGACATACACACAGAATAGGAGGTTATCTGTGAGCTTTCTTTTCATTAACTAGATGCCACGAGTAGGTTCTTAGCCAAAATAGTTGAAATTGTTAGTTTAAAAAGTGTGTTAGTTGTAAAAATTGAAGCAAGAGATTGAGCTCAAACCAAAATGAGTTTTTTTTTTGTCACACAAAGAAGATATTATAAAAATTTAAAAATCGGAAGAAGGGGTGATGCTGATAATTTCTTCAGCATGTTTAGAGTCAGAAAGAAATTACATAAGAGTAAAATAATGGATCCGTAGCAACGATATCGCAATGTGGAAAATACAAGCTTCTACTGTTCAATGCCATAGCTCTTGGTCCCTTCAATTTCATTACCAATACGTTGAATTGGATAATGCAATGCCTTAAAGAAACGATGTGACTTTATCTTGAAGAAGATGAATACAAATACCAAGCAATTGTCATGTTTTGGTCTTTTTCGACATTAGCATCCCCAATAAAGCGGCAAGTTCCAGTACAGGCCCAAAAGTCACTAAATCTCTACCAGAGAGAATTAAGCTTAGTATGGAATGCAAGTCCATAACAACAGAGAGTGAAAGAGACAGAGAATCATCAGAAAATGACAGCAAATTTATCTCATAAATGGAAGCACATATACATTCATAGTAGGACATAACTTTTCACACTGCATCTAAATAAAGAATTTACCCATTCTGAGGCTCCAAAAAGTAGACAGAAAGGCCTTCCACCTTCCCAGACCATACTTTAATTTCAGTTCCACCCCATGAATAGCTGCTCTGGAACTGCATATCCTTTACCTAAGCCAAATCATGTTACAGTTAAGAGTGGTATTCAATATAAGATGCTTTCAGAGAATCTTCAAAAACTCCACCTTGACAATAACACACCATAATTTTTTAGCATCCTTATCATGAAAATTAAATTTCAGTTAAGAAGTTCTTGTTGGTATAGATCAAATGGAATTTCCTAACCGGATATCTATGACGCTCATGAAACAACAAGTTGCATGATATGAATATTTCTTCAGAAACACAACCATACCCGAGCAAGCATGTGGTATTGTACATGGAAAAAATAGTGTGAAGTGGCAAGTGAACAACTTAAACACTTTTCATCTCAAACAACCGTAAAGATTTTAATCACAAAGTGTTATAGTTGGCAACTTCTATTAGATTAAAATTACTTTTTAAAGATAAGAATTATGTGCAAATTAATGAGAATAGCATAAAGATTAAGCTGAATAATCTGAAGAGAAGTCATGCTTACATGGTTATGGTTCAAACAATCATACTTGGGAAGAATGATGTCCACACTGTGATTAAGGTCTTGCACAGCACGGGAAAGACTGGTAACCACATCACCAAGGCCACCAACCTATACACAATTTTCACAAGACAGGAATCTGAAAGTAAGAATTATGTCTGGTGGACTTGTCAAGACTTAATAGAAGGTGACAAGAAACACATAATGCAACTTGCAACTTCTTGTTCATGATGCAATTTGATGCAAAATATAATTAGTTCAATTTTCCTTATTAGAAATTAAGTATTTCTATTTTAATTTGTCTTTGCTAGTTTAGGGTTTGTTTTCAACCTTTAAGAAATGAGACTGAACTGATCTTTTAAAGTGTAAAGCTTCTTTTCTAGAAGAATTCTTCTACATACAAAATCAAGCGAGAAAAAAAAAATTAGGTGAATTATTTATAAGTAATGATACATATATATATGCAAATTGAAGGTATACTAATTAGGATCCCTATAATTAAGCCTATTTAATAGATGCATTTTGCAACTCTTCCCCCAAGCTAGAGCATAGATATGAATCAGGCCCGGCTTGTTATAGATATAATTGACTCGAGCCCCATTTATAGGCTTTGTGAAAATATTTCCCACTTATTTTTCAGTTTTATGACAATGGGCCGAATCAAAAACTACTGCAGAAATGATGTCGTTTTGGTATAACTAACCAAAATGACATTTTGGCATTTTTGGATCAGACATTTCAGGATTGGCTGGATCGGCAGCCTAGACTTGGATCCAACTCAAAACTTGGTCAATCTGGACCTGTCCTGTTGACTTTGTGCCATGCATGGCCCGATCAAAACTAACAATCCTATCCACTTTTTACGTATCTTGTGGAGAACAAGATACGTTGCACCTTTTCACGAACGAAATGACAATCAATTTCAATGTATTAGTTTGTTCATAAAACATATGATTAGAAGCAATATAAAGAGTAACTTGATTATTACACCACAACTGTACTAGTATTGAAGCTTTAAGACCAACTTCACTTACAAGCTGATATATTCACATTATCTCAGACACAGACTGTTGCATACTTATGCAGAACCTGAGATAAAAAGGAATTAAATGACCTAACATGGTTGGTGACATAACTAAGAAAGCACTTATTGAAGTATTTGATAGGAAAGATGGATCCGCATCTAATTTAGATTGGACGTTTGGCAAGGATGATTATTTTGATTGTTTCAAATGTTAGACGATTGAAAGGTTTGACTTGCAGAGATAAAACTTATTGAATATGCAAAAATTTGGTGGAGAATAGTGGATGATAGATTGCACAAAACTGGACAGCCACTAACTATTGATTGGGAAGAGATGAAGCTAAAGCTAAGGGCTAAATAATTGCCTTCATCTTACCAAGATGACCTTCAAGATCAACTTACTATGTTTCGCAATTAAGCGATGACTATTACACAATATAGGAGGAAGTTTGATGACCGTTCCACTCAATGTGATGGAATGGAGTCTTAAAGATAACTCATATCTCATTGAATGGTTTAACGGCAGAAACTTGGAAAGAACTTATAGTGCAAAGGATTTGCATTCTTATAAATGCTTATCAATTAACATTAAAAGTGGAGCTGTATTTGTAGTCTCGATATGTCAAGGAGTGATACCATTTGTAGTTGGTGGATATACAAATAAAATTCATAAATAATGACAAGTTAATGCTTGTGATTACTTGTGTTCTCGACGTTCATGTGGGGAAGAAGCCATGTACTTTCATTATAGATCCATCTCTAAATAAAATTAACGTGAAGACTCTCACTGTTAAGGAAATTGGAATTGACATTGAGCCGACTAAGACCATTAATCGGATCAAGGGGAGGGTTGAAGAAGCTCCCATGTGCACCAAAGGCTAAACCATGCTGGGAAGCAGCTCATAAATAATAAGACAGACCGTGACTACAATTTTGAGGTGGCTTGGTGCTCCACCTTATACTTGCCCTGAGAGGTGGTTGTTTAGTCTTGTTATAGCTAAGTCTTAACAAGTTAGTAATGCTCTATGTAGCTTATTTCTAACTGTTTGTAGCTTGTATATAACTCTTGATTGCCTTTAAGGCCTAATTCATTATATTTTCTCCAAAAAAATTGTAGAGGCACAAGATCTTGAAGAATGTGAGCGTGAACCTAAAGTAGGATGTCATTGAGAGACAACTAGAGAACAACTCTTGTCAAGTTAGGCAAAATGATATATTATAAAATGAGATTGATAAACTTCATAAATATTTTCTAGATATCTGTTGGTGTGATTCCAATAATTTTGTCTCTTTCGAATCTTAGGTGTGATACAAGTCACAAGAGGAATTCTAATTATGTCATTTCATTAATTATTTATTTCATAAATTACACCTTTAAAATCCTATATCCCATGAAACTAAAAATTTTCAGCAATCTCTAAATTTTACAATTTATACATTTTTTATCGCATTCTCAGCATGTCCTTTGTTCGTACTGTTAAGGGATAAATTCTATATATGTCATTTTCGTTGTATCGATTCTGTTGGTTGTAACAACTTACGGTTAACCTATAACAAACTCTATCATATATTGTTAGCTTAGCTGCTTTATAGAATTCTTTTGTATATATTACTCCATGACGTAAAGGAATGAATTTCTCTTTCACTTCATTATTCGTATTGCTCTCATTATGGTATCAGAGTTGCAATAAGAAGCTGATCTTGCCGAAGCTAGTGAGTATAGCCAGGATCAGTCACTGGTGGACGCGGGAAGGAGCCATCCGTGTAACCCTGAAGTCCGCAGCCAATAAGAAGTGCAGTCATCTGCACCCTCCAAGCCGAATAGTTTGCTCCGTTAAGTTTAATGGAGGTTGTGTTCAAAACAATGAGAGAAGAGTTGTTGAAAGAAATGAGATGAG
>JANIHY010000002.1:54183324-54198595 GCA_027479065.1 Erythroxylum brevipes
TTTCTCTTAAATAATAATTTTTTAATAGTTCATATTTTCGTTAATTTCAAAATACATAATGGATTTACTGTCGACACATGTCTCTGTCAAGTTCTAGATTTCTGAAAGGTTGTGCTTTTGAAGGAACAAACAGAGGCTGGTGAATATGATCGTTATGGGGCGGTGGTCATGCCTGGTGATCTGAAGATGAACAACAGGGGGGGCTCCTCCACAACTGGAGGAGGAGGATCGGCATGGGTATCACCATCATCAGTGTCAACTTCGGGGAAGAGGATACAGAGGGAAATGGTAGAACTCAACCTTGAACCACCTCCTGATTGTTCTGCTGGTCCTATGGGTGATAATCTCTACCACTGGGTTTCCACATTCATTGGCCCTCCAGGTCTCTCTCTCTCTCTCTCTCTCTCTCTCTGTTTGTTTCTATTGGGTTCTTGTTTATTTTTCCTTTCCAAACTCCACTTTTTGAGTTTTCTGAATTTTGGTTTAGTTTATGCTCTTTTCTTTTCTGGCTTGAAAGTTCTAATATTTGGTTTCGTTTTTATAACATAATTGAGTCTTCCTTGTTATTTGATTGCTTAGTTGATCTTTCTTGATGATTCAAACGTTCCCGTTATTTGCTTTTTCTTTTGTGACGAGATTCACTTGAATTGAACAAACTCTCTTATTTCTTGGTTCTCATATTTTTAGTTCCTTGCGTTCTCGTTTTGTCATGCCAATATACATAGTGCTTCTTTGTCTGGCTGGGTAACTTCTTTTTCTGGCTATCAAGTTCACATCACTGAACTATGATGTTAATATTGGTGAACTCGAGAAATTTACCTTCAAAATACAGTGATGTATAAAATCTACTGATTTCTTTAGACTTTTGGGCTCTTAACTTTCAGTTCTTTTCCCTCTTTTAGCCCCGCAATTTGTGACTCATTTTGGGATTCTGTACCATGCTTGTTCGGATGGAAAAATCGGCATGGCATGTAATTTTACCATTAACATTCAAATGATACCTTCAATTTTGAGCTGGAATGCTGGCTGTAAACTTTTAGTATAATCCAAGACTTATGTCAATGTTCACCAATTTGTTCTGTTCATATTTGCAGGAACACCATATGAAGGTGGTATATTCTTTCTGGACATGGTTTTTCCAGCTGAGTATCCATTCAAAGCTCCAAAGGTATGCTTGTGCATGTCCAACATAGCACGCTGCTTAAAATTCTACAATTAAGTTTACAGTTATACTGTTTTTAGTCATATTTGCAGTTATGTGTGTTTACACACTTATTTTTCCTAAAAGAGAAGATCTTGTTTCTTTCATCTCCTTTCCACTTGTAAGTAAAGCCATATGAAATTTCCTAGATTGAACGACCTGCAAATGTGTGAATGAGGTTAGGGAGTTTGGATATTAGATAATAGGCGTGGGCTTCTGTTTACTTTAAAGTTTTGACTCTATGGTCATAGCATTTTCAAGTCCATCCTTGTTGATATGTTGCACAAGGGGCAGTCCATTTGTTTGATGAAACATAATGTCGTTTTGTATTTGCAGCATCTGTCGTTCACAAGTGCATTGTGCTATGATATCTTTGTGTATGTCTTTATAAATATACGAGACTGCAATCCATCAAGCAATGTAATAACTAGCCAGCATACTAGTGGTATTTAGGTTGTTTGACGAAGTTTGACTAGGCAGGGTTGTGCATTTGGTTCCAATTTTATCGGTTTGCAACCACAGGTCTGATATAAGTTTTTGTGTAGGATCTAGTCCTATGACTTACAGGTAATTTTTTTTTCTTTCATTGAGTTCTTCTCCTTTCTAGGCCTTATGATTGCTATTTAGAAAACTGATTTTGATAAGCTTTCTATCAACTATTTTCACGAAAGATTCTTACTGCTTTTTTATTTGTCATAATGCACTTCAAATAGGTTCAATACATAAGAGTTCTTAGAATAGGAATCTGCAAATTTATTCTCCTATTAAAATAGACTTATGAAAAAAATATAATTCCTAATTGAGATTACTACCGCCTAAGTAAGATAATTGTTGCTATTATTTCCTAATGAAGCTGATCTTTTTGTATATTTTCATTCATAAGAATGCATCTTGCGTATCATTACTCTCCCCTGGACAAAGAGCTTGAACTCAGGATAACTCTGGCTATCCTAGCCCTCTTTTATCCGTTTTCTTCATCCTCTTCTTCAGATTCTAAGAATTCTACTCAAAACAGCTTCTTACATTTATGTCTCCAATGGAATGCTTCATCACAATTCAAGGAAAGCCCCTTTTCTCTTTGTTCCCCCATCTCTAACTTGGTCAATTTCTTAACAAAAGGCGCAGGAGCACTTCCCACACTAGAAACAACCCTGTGACTCACACCTACACTCCCTTTTCATCCTATAGAATTTCCCAACACAACCCTCGAGTTGTTCCAGAAAGTGGTAGCCTTGTGACTCCCTCATGTAGCAATTGGAGCACTTCTCAATCTCCTTTCATGCGCGTGGGCCAAGTTTATGGCTGCCCCATGCTATTCGGTTACTGTTGCTGCACTTCCGGTCAAAGCCCTTCCATGAGCCTAGTAGTAAACAACCCAACCTGATACCTTTTTAAGGTCTGTTGTCCATGACCTTGGGCTTTGATACCAAATTGATATGTATTTTTGTGTAGGACCTAGTCACGAGATAGCTTACAAGGAAATCCTATTTTTCCTTACTATTCTTCTCCTTCTTCGCCCGTATGGTTGTTGTTTATAAAACTCTTCCTTGACAAGCTTTCTCTCAACTATTTTTACAATAAATTCTTATCGTTTTCTTTTTTATTGTAATCACCTTAAATAAACTCAATAAATAAAGTTTTTAGGAAGTAAAATAGAAGAGGAATCAGCTAATTTATTCCCCTATTAACATAGACTTGTGAAAATAATAGACTTCCTAAATGAGATAACCACCGCAATTATTTCCTAATCAAGCTGATCTTGTTTATTTTCTTTCTTAAGAATGCATCTTGCATATCAAGGGCTTGTTTCAGTTGACTGTTTGCACTAAAGAAAGATTCTGCATACTGGCAGGATAAGCTCCTGGGTATTCTTGAATCACTGATTGGAGCATAAGCTCCATTACTTTATTCATTGTCTTTTATGCTTTATCATGAGTGTGCTTTGCAGGTAGTATTTAGAACCCGCATCTACCATTGTAATGTTGATTCAGCCGGCAATCTTGGTTTGGACATTTTGAGGGATAGCTGGAGTCCAGCTCATACAATTACAAAAGTGCTTCTTGCAATCAGATCAATTTTCAGTCATCCTGACCCTTGTAATACATCCCTGCCTGTTCTACATACTTTAAGGCTTTATTTTTCTGTGCCTATTTACTTACTATGTTTATGCTTGTTCACTGACTCAATTTTGCGTTTATATGTCCTAATGTGTGGTGATTTTCCTTTTTGAGGGTTGGAAGTTGTGAGAGAACTTTTATTTGACCACGCTTTGAATGCTGTTGTTGAATGTCATTCCTTTCATTGCTTAATACAGTTAAAAAATTTAGGATAGACCATTCCTGAGAAAGAGGATGTCCACTCGCAACTTAAATATTGGAAGATATGTTTATACAAAAATTTTAAATTGGACTTTATCGAATTCCTCGAAGACTGTCTTGTTTAAATTTTTTAGCATTTATTTTTGTATCAATTCAGCTTCGTGATGGAAGCCTTATTTGGAATTATGATATTGTCCTTTTGCAGATAATCCTGCTTCTCCTGGTATTGCTCACTTGTACTTGGCAAATAAGGCGAAACATGATGAACTTGCTGCAGAATGGACATCACGATTCGCCAAGTGAATATGTTGTGTTCAAACTGCACAAGTTCCTTGTTGCAGTATCATACCAACATTTGTAGAAAGAAAGCAGCTCTTTTAATAGCATAATCCAAGCTTAGTATTGTTCCATTTTCAATAGGGTCTACATGTTAAACTCTCCAGGAATTGCTGATTCCTAACTTATCCAAGGCTACCAGTGTTATATCATGTGAAGGAAAATACGAGGAGAAAAACCATCATTTAAGGTGATAACTCTCCTTGTCATTCATCAACAATTTGTGTACAATACTCGTTGAAGATATCTTTATTTTAGTCCAAAGTAAAAAATTTCCGGTAGAAGTGAAAAATAGAACCTAGATAGTTCTGACAACCATGAGATTAGCACGAAGTCATGCACGTCCAAGCAAATTGAAAATTGGAGCCTGAGAAGTAGGATTTAAGATTATAGCTGGGCAGTGTTGTGCTACCTTCAGCAAAACCATTCCAGTTCTTCTAATCACTCCTGTAAAACAGTAATTAAGCTTGATGTTGCGTTCCACTTCTCATCATTGTACAGAACTCTTGGTAGTTGATCCTCCCGTACTGCGCGTTGAAGCAATATCAGTGCAAGTCATCCAAGACGACAAATTTCAGGAATCAATGTCGGAGAAGACCTACGTTATCTGTATCCACTTCATTGATTATTTGCTTGATGGATGCTTCGTCTCCCATTCCATACTCTTTCATTGCTGACTCTAACTCATCCCTTGTTATAAATCTATCACCAAAGTGATTGGAAAAAAAATTCGTGAAAGAAATTATCTAAAAAAACGATGATCAAATCCTCCAAATTTGTGCTTCTAATCAGTTTCGAATTGCTTATACTAGGATTACTATAGACCAGGGAGATAGGGTAGAGGGGAATAATTAGGAACTGCAGTCTTTCATTTAGTTTAAACTTGTTCAAGCACCGAAGAATAGTATAGATCCAGGAGGAGAAAAACTCACCCGCTGCTATCCTTATCAAAGTGCTGAAATGCTTTGAATAGGTGTTCATCTCTTTCCAATTTATACATATGCATTGTGGCTGAAATGAATTCAATGTAGTCAATTGTTCCATTGCCATCCACATCAGCCTGCCCAAGGATAAATGATGATAATACAGCTTCGACATGTTTTGAGAGAAAATATGAACAAAGTATCTATATACTAACGTACAGCTTCCATGAGTTGCTTGACTTCCGTTTCTGTCAGCTTTGAACCAAGGCGAGCCAAACCTGACCTCAATTCCTCGTAAGTAATAGTGCCACTATTGTCAGTGTCCATATTCGTGAACATTGCCTTGAGACCTTTAATCTCATCTTGTGACATGTTTTGTGCAATCACCTATTTAAATTGGATTGTTGGAACAAAAACAGATGAAAACAGAGCAATTCATGCTTGTATAACTTAAAAATTCAGGAGAATTAGGACAAAGAGAATTTACATTCAATGCAAGCTTCTTGAGCTTATTCATGGCTCTGAACTGCTTCAATCTAGAGAGGACTGCACTGTCTATTGGCTTGTCTGAAGCTGCATCTCCATCTTTGATCCAGGGATGCTCTAATCAAATGCAAAGATTTTAGCAAGAATAATTAAAACTAGTATAAAAAGCCATATCATAAACCAAGCAGATGAGGGGACAGGGGAGCAATGGTCAACTTCCTTTGACAAAACAACATAGGTTGTGCCAACAGAAAAGGTTCTTTTTTTTTTCTTCTTCTTCTTCTTCTTATTTTGGAATGCTATATGAGATGCTGATGTTTAACAAAATAGGTTAACTTAAGCAGAATACGGCACAATACAGAGACTAATTAGAAACATCAAACCCCGACATATTGTACATTTCTTCTGTCAAGTAGTCTCACGTCTCACCTTAGGGGTTCTAGCTTAGCTTCTTGCATGCGCTTCCAGATGCTTAGAATCAACAGCAAGGCCCGAGGCATTTCGCAATTTGAGAACCTGTGAGTAGTTGTGCAAATGTTTATGATACCAGATTTGATTCAAACACTTCTCTCTGTGGAACAGGTTGTGATTTGGGATGGATTGCATAATGGGGCAAGATGCACCAGGTACATATGCTATGCACTGATGATTGAGCTCCCTTCCTTCACTGCTTTGCTTTTCCTTTCAAAGATTATCTTGTGTGTGTGAATCCGGGACTGGTTGTTCGTAAGCCCCTGCCTAGGGGAGGACCCAATTCTCCTTATAATTTGAACGGCATATGTTCTTAAGTCCCTTGAAGGTAATCAGTTCTCTTAGTCTATTAACTATGAAATTGAGTAGGCCCTGTAGTTATTGTTTAGTTTTTAGGATCCTTCACCCAAATTGCATAAAGTCCCCGCTGAAACTTAGCATGAAAATTCTGAATTGTCATTTAAGTGATTGAGTAAGCATAGCCCTGGAATTGCATTCTAGGTTGGTAGGAGTGAATAGTGTTAGAGATTATGATCTGAATCAGATCTGATTCTGTATCTTTAGGGATCACGAAATGTATTAGGGATACGATTATGATTTAATTTGATTACGATTATAATTATAACTTACCTTCAATGCGGAAATTTCCTCCTTACACAAGGTATTCTCTAGAGTTTTGCGTATAGACAATACTACTATTGCTGCTCCATCTATTCAGGCTTAAAGTGCTATTGTCAATCAAAACAATGGACATTCCTCTACTCGGAGTCAGAATAAAGGAAACAATATAAAGGGATGGGAAAAGAGGAATGATGATATACAAGAAGTGTTGAATGTAACTACTGTCACGACTCAAGTCATATCAAACTTACATGTCCAAAATTGCAAAACAAATTTTTTAAAAAAATCTCTCAGCTCATGTTGCAGCTATTTCTACCATAGCCAACACATTTTTAAAGCAAATAGTCTTAGTCTCTGCAAATGAATTTGCTAAATTTGGTCAGTACAAGAAACCATGCAAAGCTCATCTAACTCTATCACTGTCTTTGCTAAAACAAATAATCTTGATAATTGTCTCCTTTCTTCCTCCAACATTCTGTCAGTCATTGATTCTAGTGCTAATAATCATATGACAGGTAATCCTAATCTTCTCACTACCTTTACACCCCACAACTCTCCTTCTAAAGTCACTTTAGAAGATGGCTCTACCTCATTTGCTCTTGGTTCTGAAACTGCTCACCCTACTCCTTTACTTTCCCTATCATATATGCTAGGCTTACCAGGATCTTCTTTCAACTTAATATATTTTGCAAAATTACTTTGTCTTATTTTTTTATGGATTACTATCTTTTTCAGGTTCTTATGACGAAGAATATTGCAGTGGACATGTATAAGGAGGTCTCTATATTCTAGATATCCATAAATAGGTGTCTAGACCTATTATTTGTCCCCTGCACTCAAAAGGTGAAATCGCTCACCCTCAGGGCCCCCACACCCTGGCCCGATAGAGTAGTGAGGGGGTAAATGACGGTTTGATCTCACTTAGTTTATCAGAAAGGCAGCCCAGTGTCTGGTGCACACAAAGAGCTATTACATTGGATGAACTCTCACACTGTCGCAGTCGGGACTTGAACTTGAGACCTTGCACTCAACTTCCTTTCTGATAACCAATTGAGCTACCCATGCGAGCTATTATTGTCCCCTGATCTCAACTTTTTTTGAAGCACACTGTCTATTAAGCCATACATCCGTGTTGTGTTAAAGAAACTATATCCAAATTTTAAAAATGTGTCATCTTTGGATTGCGAGTCATGTTAATTTGCCAAACATCATCCTTTCCTTTGCCTATTATTTCTCAAGTCAACAAAAGAGCTAGCTTTTCATCTGAGTTAGTTCATTTATATGTTTGGGGTGCATGTCTCATGGTATCTAAAACTAGGTTTGGTATTTGTCACCTTTATTAATGATTTTTCCCCGGATGACGGAGCCTTATTTAATGAAAAATCATTCTGAGGTATTTTTCCATTGTACTGTTTTCTGTGCTGAAACCAAAACATAGTTTAATGTTTCTTTATAAACTTTGCAATGTGATAATGGCAAAGAATATCTTTCTGATCCATTCTTGACTTACATGCTTAAAAAAAGCATCATTCACCAAACTTCTTGTGTAGAGACACCATCTTAAAACTGTGCAGTCAAAAAGAAAAAGATACATCTCCTCGGAACCATCAGATCACTTCTGTTCCACACATACATACCCAAATGTTTTTGGGTCAATGTGGTCTCTTTAGCCTATTTTTTGATTAATCATATGTCATCATTTGTCCTTCATTGTAAGATTACTTATCATATTCTCCTTCCTACTAAACTCTTGTTTCCCATTGAGCCTCGTATATTTAGGAGTACATGTTTTGTGTGTGATGTTCGTCCTCAATTTACCAAATTAGATCCCAAATTTATAAAAAATGTCTTCTTGGGTTACTCTCGCCTCCAAAAGGAGTATACCTTGTATCTATTAATATCACATTTACGAAAAAAAACTTCATTAATTTCCTGCTTCTTCAACCACTTCTAATCGTCAGGGGAAACTGATGATTTGTTAGTATATCAAATTACTAAACAGCCATCAAATGTTGCTTCTACACATACTATTCCGACAACACCACCACCTCCACCTACTCATCATGTCTACTCTAGACGTGGAGGTGTATTTGATACACGTCTAACACCAACTCTTTCTTTAGCATCAAATCCCATGGACATCGATCTTGACAAACCAAATGCTCTAGAAGTGTAAATGTCAAATGCATTTACCTAATTTCATCTTTGGCTTCATATGACCTTTTGTCATCCTCTTCTTGTTCCTTTCCTGCCTCTCTTGATTCTCTATCTTTTCCTAAAATTGTTCATGAGACCTTGTCTCGTCCTAATTGGCAAGCGACCTTGATAGAAAAGATAAATGCTGAAGATCAAAGAAATGGCTATTGTACTGTACCGACCAGTATGTGTCATACTAGTGAACACCAGCCTTGATTCGCAAATTCTAAAAATTATGGGACAAATGAAAAAAAATAAAGCATACTTAATTTATGTATCTAACCCTAGCTGGCCCTCTCAAGTCTCGGACTCCCAGTCCTCAAATTTTCCTTCACGTTTTCTCTCACCTTCACCTTCAACACTTCACACTTCAGTTCTTCTAATTGTCATCGTCCATCGTCAGTCTTAAGTCTTCAGATCGTTGCCATTGTGCATCTATTTGCTTGCTCTATTAAGTGATTTGTGATTCTCTATCCCTTCTAAGTTTCGACATCCTAGCTTCTCTATTGTGTTCGCCACTTTGCCACTTTGCCTCCTTCGTGGACATGTTATGTCTACACGTTGCTCTTGGTTGGGAACTTAAGGTACAGAATTTGTGTGGTGTGCATAATGTGCTATGGTGAGTTTATGAAACTAGTGTGATACCACTCAGGGACCCTTACGGGGACACAAGGAAACTATGACACCTTTCTGGTTAACCCAAAAGCTAACACCTTTGTAACCCACCATGCTGGTTGTATCATCGACTAACCAATGTCAGATTGGAAGTACGTATCATTACGTAGGTAGTTTCATATATCGGAGTCTTACAAACCCTCAACGCCTGTCCATCGGCTTACACAGGCACATTGTTTTCGCCTTTTAGGAACCCTACTTCACTCACATACTCTTACTCGTCATTCCCCGTTAATGCTTTTGACTCAAGGCAGTGGATATTTTTAGAAGCAACAGTTCCTAGACTGTCATAAACTTTCTAATACACAAGATCCTTGTTAGAGACGAGTGTAGAGCATACTCTTCCTACATCTTAGGCACTGAGGCAACATTGATTGTTTTCAAGGTTTGAAGTTTTCATAAATGAGAAGGGAGTTTAGAAGAAAACTAACTTCTTCATTTTTCAGTAAAATTTGAACGTGTTTACAACTGAAACTAAGCCCTGCTTTTATAAGCGAAGTTAGGGGTAGAAATGTAAATCTACCTAGAGATTGAATGATTACACTTTAACAAAAGTAAAACACTATTTTACCTAACCTTATCAAAAAGGAATCTACTTTTACAAAAAAACTAAAGCAAACAGTGCTTAGGTACGAAAAGTCTAAAAGTAAACAATAGAAAAGACTAAAGGTGAAGAAGATGATAAGATGGAATCTTCAACAGTTGTTGACGGTGATTCTAGGTCCATCTTTCATCATGTCAATAGTTGTCTCGATAGGTGTTCTTACTTTACAGGTGTAAACTAAGGTCGTCATCGTCATCTATCAACTCCATATCTCGATCAATCTGTTCAATAAGTTAACGGATGTTGGTTTGAGCCCATTCAATAGGCCATGGGCCTGTGATAGAGGCATCTACTGGACTAAGTTCGTCTGGCTGTGGGCTGGATCCCACAGTAGACCTGTAAGTTGGACAAGGAATAGAGCCTCCACGAATATTGATATAGTGATCATGAAAAGAGGTCCATTCATTGACAGGTGGAGTTCTAAAAGGCTGTCTGAGAGTTGTTTCTTCGAAATATAGTCCTTGTGAAGTACAGAGAGGAGAAATGTCTGACTGTAGATGTTGGTTGTATTGGTCCAGAAGTGCATAAAGTTTTTCAGTAGCAAGAGCTTCTTCATTAGGCAAATCAATGAAGGTACGCCAATACAGAATATGGCTGATTGCGCAAAACATATTCGTATCAGTCATACAATAGGGACGATGCAACAGATAGAATACATAAACATTTTTTTTGTCCAATGTTGCATTCCAAAGATGATGTCTTGATAATTCCAAATACATATCAATACGCCATTTAGCTAAAGGTTGGAACCATTCAAGGAACGTCCAGAGGAGAGATCTGGAGTTTGTAGGATTTGTCAGATGACAGTATACGTGAAGAGGAGAGAGAGCGATTGTACAAGTATACAAAGCAGTTAAAGACTAGAGATGCTAGAGTGTGTCTTCATCAAGAGAATCATATATATAGTATAGGAATTTGTAAGGAGTTAACATGTCAAAATGACTAGGTTTAGCAATGATATCATGTTTGAGAAGGATTTCGTGCATGTAGTAAAAAACACTCTGGTAAAGGATTGGAGAAAGAGTTTCAACATTAGTATGCCTGCGAGAAAACCAGGGAGGAAAATCTCTCTTATATCTGGCAAACTTAGGAAACTTCATAAGCCAAAAGAGAGGAATTGGGAGTTTTAGAGAAGAAGAAACGAAGAACAGTGGCTTAGAAGGTCTTGAAAGATAATCAGCTAAGATATTCTAGAATTTTGGGGAACAAGGTGTTGTCCATTTCAATGACAAAATGA
This sequence comes from Erythroxylum brevipes, assembly GCA_027479065.1. NCBI lineage: Eukaryota > Viridiplantae > Streptophyta > Magnoliopsida > Malpighiales > Erythroxylaceae > Erythroxylum > Erythroxylum brevipes. Next base: position 54,194,393 of record JANIHY010000002.1, read on the forward strand.
TAAGGAGTGAGGTAGATAGTGAACTTTTCTATACCTTTTTTGACAGCAAGAAGCTCCTTATACGAGATATGATAGTGACATTTAGCTAGACTGAAAGACCAACTAGCATGTCCACAATAATATCGCCAATCATTGAGTTCTTCAAGAAGCACAACACCCCAGTGGGTGTCACTAGCATCAGTTTGAAGGATACGTTGCCCTTGGTCAGGAATCTTCAAAGGAGGAGGATTCTGACAGATCTGCTTGAGATGCTTGATAGTTGTAGTTTGTTCTTTTTTCCATTGCGATGGATTCTTCCGTAAGAGCTTAGATAAGCATGAAGTGTGGGTTGCCACATGTGGTATGAAATCTCTGATGTAGTTAACAATTCCAAGGAACTGTTGAATTTGTTTCACAGTAAGATGTTCATCCGGAAATTGCAATAACTCTCTAGCAATATGTGGACCTGGCTGATAGAATCTATCCTTGAATTGCATCCCTAGAAATTCAATTTTTTTTGTACCAATAGTGCTTTTTGAGGCCAAAAGCATGATTCCATACTGTCTGGTAAGATCTAAAAATTTGTCCAAAAGGACTTAGTGTTGCTCATGAGTCTGTGAAAACAGTAAGATGTCATCGATGTAGATCAATGCATTGTTGAGAATCAGCTCATAGATCTTGGTAATGGATTTCTAAAACAGTGATGGAGTGACTTTAAGTCCAAAGGGCATCACAGTCCATTGGTACTGAGCATTGGGAATGTAGAATGTAGTCTTATAACATTCTTCAGGGTGAATACTCAATTGCCAAAATCCCGCTTTAAGATCAAACTTTGGAAATGTAACAGCTTCCTTGAGAAATAGTACCTGTGTACTGATTTTGGGTAGAGGAAACTTGTCATCCTACAGGAAAGCATTAAGAGGCATGTAGTCAATGATTAATCTCTTTTTACCACGTTTTTGCTCTAAACGCTTACTGACACAGAATGCTTGACAAGCCCAATCCGACTTTGTGGGCTCTTTTAATCCTTGCTGCAATAGGATTGCACACTCATCTTGTGCTAGCTTCAAATCGTCAGAATTCATCCCTGGATGTGTGGCTTTTCTAGGATTAATATCCTCATTTTTCTTCAAAGGTAGACTTATTAAACAGTTAGCATTTTTCTACGAATGATATGGGTGAGTAAACTATGCATGAGAATCTGGACAATATTCTAACAGTTTATCATAAAGTCCAGTGTAATGTGTTGGAATCTGTGTGGGTTCAAACATATTTTTTATGTCAGTGTTAGGACTGAAAAGGTTTCGATACCTGAGGCCTGTGGATTGGATTGGTAAAGGATGGGGTTTACTTTACGTATCCATTCCTATCAGAATGTCTGGGCTTGGTAGATTGCTTCCAAGTACTTTAGTCTAAATTGTACACTGAGGAAAGAAACGAATGCCAATTCGTCTTCTTGTAATTAACCCAATCTTGAAAGAGTTACCATCAGCAGCAGTAAAATACTCTTCATGTGAAATCCATGCTTCTGATGATAAGATATTGGGCTTCATGATCTTACGGCTAGATCCAGTATCCATAAATCCAATAGCCTTAATGGGTTGATCATATTTTTCATGTTGAAACAACTGGATATGGACATATGGTCGTTGAACCGAATTACGATCTAACTTCATACATGTCTGCTGTAACGTATTTAGTGAATCACCATCAGTACAGGCAGATGCATAGGATGATTTTTCTTCATCTGTTGACACAGAGACAGCAAACTGTGTATCATTGTCCTCACAAGATTGTTCCTTAAGTATAACTTTAATTGGACTCTGAGGATGAATAGGCATAAGTTTTTCAAGTTTATCCAGGAACTTGGCATCTTTCCTAGTTGCCTGAGGACACTTGTTAGAGTAATAATCTGGGCTTCCACAAATGAAACGTCGACTTTTATCTCAATATGAAGACTTTTTGAAGAACCTCATGTATTTGCATTTTTTGCCTATGTTCTTCTTCTTGAAGTGTTGCTTCCAAGGCTTTTGCCTTTCATTCTTCCTGTGAAATGTTCTCCTTTGGTAGACTTGATGAGCTTTCTTGCTGCTATGGCACTTTCAAGTCTGTTTTTCTTTGCACTTTATCTGGAGAAAAGGTTTCTTGCAAGCCTTTTTCAAAACAGGACCTCCTTTGAGGATATTCTTGAAAAAAGTATGTTGATCATATAGTTTGTCAAGAGATGCTAAAGTAAGCCGATAGATTTCTCCAAGAGATATAGTTAACATGTCTCTTTGTAGAGAAACTATGGTCCGTTGTAGTTCTGGCTGTATTTCATCTAGAAGGGAGGAAATAAAAGTATATCGCAAGTTAACATCATTCTTTTCATTCAAGAGATAATACCTTTCCGTCGTACGTTTGTAATACTTTTGAAGATCATGCTTATCAAGAGAACATTTCATCTTGAAATATTCCTGACAGATTTGCTTGTCAATCAACTGGAAGTCAACAATAAATTCTTTGTGAATTATGCCAAGTACTGCTCCAGCAGTTGATACTTGTATGTACTAAAGTCATTGATACTCATTTATACTTTGCCACCACTTTCGCAAAGTATTAGTGAACCTTGAGGTGAATTCAGACAAAATATCCTGAAGAGGATGATTAGGTCTGGTCATTTGTAAATCAATCAATGCACCAAATTTATGTATTCGATCCCTCCATTGTCAGAGAGTTATTGCAATTTCCGGATGAACATCTCACTGTGAAACAAATTCAATAGTTCTTTGGAATTGTTAACTACATCAGAGATTTCATACCACATCTGGCAATCTACACCTCATGCTTATCTAAGCTCTGACGGAAGAATCCACCATAATGGGGAAAAGAACAAACTACAGCTGTCAAGCATCTCAAGCAGATCTGTCAGAATCCTCCTCCTTTGAAGATTCTTGATCAAGGGCAACGTGTCCTTTAAACTGATGCTAGTGACACCCACTGGAGTGATGTACTTCTTGAATAACTCAATGATCGGCGATATTATTATGGACATGCTAGTGAATCTTTCAGTCTAGCTGAATGTCAATATCATATCTCGTATAAGGAGATTCTTGCTGTCAAAAGAGGTATAGAAAAGTTCACTATCCACCTCACTCCTTATCATTTTGTCATTGAAATGGACAACACCTCGTTCCCCAAAATTCTAGAACAAATTGGGAAAAAGATTCCCAACATCCAACTTTTACACTAGCAAAAGTGGTTCTCTACATATAAATTTAGTGTCCAACATTTGAAAGGTCATAAGAATATCTTAGCTAATTATTTTTCAAGACCTTCTAAGCCACTGTTCTTCGTTTTCTCTTCTCTGAAAGTCACAATTCCTCTCTTTTGGCTTATGGAGTTTCCTAAGTTTGCCAGATATAAGAAAGATTTTCCTCCCTGGTTTTCTCGCAGGCATAATAATGTTGAAACTCTTTCTCGAATCCTTTACTAGAGTGTTTTTTTCCTACATGCATGAAATCCTTCTCAAACATGATATCATTGCTAAACCTAGTCATTTTGACATGTTAACTCCTTACAAATTCCTGTACCATATATATGATTCTTTTAGTGAGGACACACTCTAGCATCTTTGGTCTTTAGCTGCTTTGTATACTTGTACAATCGCTCTCTCTCCCCTTCACGTATACCGCCAAAGGGAAGGAAAATTTGAAATTTTCTTAAAATTTTGCAAAAAAAGTCTCCAATTTTTTAAAATTTTCAGTACCGACTGATATTTTAAATATTGACTGGTACAGCCGAAACGGGTCGGTACTGACCGGTAGTTAAACCCGATATCAAAACTTAATATACCGTACCGGTTTTAGTCCAGTACCGGTCGGTACAGTCTAATATCCATAACAATGGAATGTAGTCATTGGTTAGTGGAGGGGCGTGGGATTGGTCAGTCAGTTGGGTAATTTGGGTTTACTATACATGATTGATTAATTAGACTTAATGGAAGGATTGTTCTATTTTTGACTTTTTATTACATAAAGTTTGTGTGTTTTCTGTTTTAAGATTGAATAATTTCAATTAAGGGAATTGAATAAATTGATTGATACTTAGAAAATTGATCGATTACAATTTGCAAATCATAGTCTTTTTCTTTTATTTTTCTTTCTTTGAAACATTAATAATTAATCATTTTATTACTAATTTTAATTGTGTGCTTTAGATTGGATAATATAGTCATAATTAAAT
>JANIHY010000002.1:54229764-54259164 GCA_027479065.1 Erythroxylum brevipes
GAATTACAAACTTTATAGCGTCGGAAAGCTAAAAGGATCATCTACAACTTCTATGTAGACAACTTTGACCAATTCTATTTTCATTATTCCAGAATTTCCCTTTAATCAACATATACATTTTTATCCTCATGCAAAACTTAATATTTATTCCAACTTCACTTCTTCTATTACAACCTCATTCAAACAATTTAATTTGCCATTGGAATTCATCCAACACTCATCCTCAATTCATATGATTTCTTACATTCAATAGTATCTTGTCATTCACCAAGTTCCTCTCTTGCTTTTCCATAATGTCTTGCATATATAACCATGGTTCATGTTTAAGGTTTCTCAACTCATCGTCCATACATAATTCACATTCAAATATCATAATCATCCATATACCAATTCATAATTCAAGGCCATACACAAACCCATATTTCATTAAGGCACAATAACATCTATAACACAATTTATATAGAAATATACTCATTTTATTTCATTTTAATATTATCTAATTTTCACTAAAATTTTGGGGTCCAACATTTACTCACACTTATATTTAAGTGTCTCCCTTACACTTAACCCATAAATGTATGTGCAATTTAACAAACTAAAAGATATAAGAGAGAGATATATTAAAGGCTAGGTTTTATTGCTAAATAGAATACCTATGAAAGTTGAGAAGCTTCCTTTTTAAAACATAATATAAAGAATACTCAGCAACTTCCTACTTAAAACTCTCTACAATGATAATTTCATAAAGCTCTCAAACTCTTAGCAAGTAGATGATTAAACATATAGTTCACTTAAGTAAATAATATAAGATGCCATTGTTGATTAGCATTCCAATTGTGTAATTCATTTTAATTAACTAAAATTTTCACCATTAATGGTTATAGGGAATGTTTTGACCTGCGCTAAAGGCATAAAAATCTAGACAACATCTCGAGAGCTAAAGAGTTTAAAATCTCCCATCAAAATTAGGCAAAGTGGATCATTCAAACCTTTCAACTTTAATAGATGAATCTCAAAGAAAATCATATAATCTAGAAGAAGATTGTATAATTTAAGAAGATTTTTGTCAAATAATTCCTTAAGGTATAAAGAATCTTCAATTAATTCCCTAAGGTATAAAGAATCCTTTTTTATCTATAAGAACTTAAGGGACCAAATATTGAAAACCACCCACTAATCTATTATTCCACTCCACCTAGTTAGTGGGGAATTACACCTGTATACCTATAATTCCACAAAGATCATGGCTAACATAGTCTTAAAAGATGCCTAACTTTGTTTCCACTAGTATAACAAGATTCCTAACTTTGTTTCCACATCATCAACCATCCTTCCATGTCTTAAAAAAATGCCCTAAATTTCTAGTTATACGACTCCAATCTCTTATTATGTGTTGTCACATTATTGCATCTTAAATTAACATATGGCCTCATGAACATTCAACTGGTCATCTTGAAATGTTTAGGTGAATGATTCATTTAAGCATAATCATAATGCAATGACATTTCTCCATAACTAAGTTAAGCAAAAATATAATCCATATCTGTGAGAAATCTTAAAGATTATGGTACCTTTGATAGGCCTCTATCCTAAAATGACTAGGTGCCCTACCTAAAACTCCATGGTGGCCCTCTAGTCGATATCTGAATCAACTGGAAAGTTCCCGTGAAGCTAAGCCTATTTCTTTTGTTATGGAAAATATTAACTCAACAATAAGAAATATAAATAGTGGATTTTTGTTTTTCAGTTTATTAAAAATTTTGGCAGCATAACGACTGTATTTTTATATCCTAAAAATTTCGAAGTCCCTATAAAAGTTCAAAACACTGCTATTATCACATCAATTTCTTAACTACAAATTTTGGATTTCGAAACTACTGACACGCAACCTCAAATAGTTACATAAATAAACTTTTAAAAAAATAAAACAAAATATTGCATTTCATTTAAAAATCTTTATACACACCCATTCTTTACACAAATGTACATTCCAAAACATGTTCAAAGATGTGCAATAGTTTTCAAAAGTATGTATAAGGGAAAAATGCTTACAAAGCAACACATGACAAAGTTGACTACTTGTGAGGTGGAGTCCTTGGTGTTGAAGCCCCTGAGGCACCTGAGAGGTTTTATTTAAAAACAAAAAATAGAGTGTGAGCTAAACGAGCTTAGTGAGCGTAAATAAAATTCTTTGCAAATCATTTGTAATCATTGACACCTCCTGAAAAGGAATTCATTTCATTTAGTATAAGACAATACTAATATAAAACATATAAGCCTCTTGAAACCAAATTTGTCAATTTTACTTTTAAAGAAAATAGTGGCAGTCTTTGCATTATGGTACCTCTAGGAATAAGGTCACAGAGTTAGTTCTACATTGATAACGCATGAATGACTAACCACTAATTACGAAATTTATTATGTATCGCTTATCTGTAATAGGTTAACCACTATAGATTGGTAGGTACAGAATTGGTTCTGCATCACTTACCTATTACAAATTTGGCTAGCACTTTATATACTCTGCATGTGTAGAGATCGACTCGCTGAACTATCGAAAGATACAATACCATCCACTATTAGTAATTAACAGCCCCCGGATGCTGCTATGGATGTTTGGAATACTCTAACCGACATGATATATATCTTGTAATGAGCCTAACAGTATACCACAGGCTAAAAATGAAATCATTTTTCTTAGTAACTTGTGACATAAAGCTTAAACCCTTTTATAAAGTAATGTATACATTTTCAAAATCAAAAACAAATGGGAGGTGCCTGGAGCCTTTCCTTTCGTATCTTCTCATTCTTCTTTTAGAAGTTTAAATCCTCTTATAAATCCTAGGGCAAGTGTGAGATATCATAATTATACATCAACATACCATATTCATTAATTGCTGCCTTTACTCATTTCTCCAAGCCTACTTATTATATTATATATTACCATACTCCTAATTGTACTTTCGTTCAAATCAGTAAATGAAGCAAAAATAAATATTAAATAAGTTGATATATATAGTGACACCTCGCGTATTTTGGTCATCGTCTTTTCCGTAGGAAAAAACTGCCGCACGGGATCACACCCTCCCTTCCCCCACTATAAATTGACGTCTCTAGAAATCTCTCCTTCAAAACCATAACCGTCGTCTTCCTTGATTGGTAGCATTCCTAGAATCGAACATTGAGCTCCTCTAGAGCTGAAACCATGTCCTCTCCAGGGATGATAGTCCTGAAGAGCGGCGACGGGACGGAGCACGAAGTGAGCAGGACGGTGGCATTGAAGTCGGTGATGATCAAGTACCATATGGATGTCGATCCCGGTGTCAGCAGCATTTCTATCCCCAACATCAACAGCCACATACTTGACAAGGTGATTCACTACTGCACCAAGCACGTGGAGGCTGCCATCAACCCTCAGAACCAGAGCCCAGACGAGGTCGCCGAGGAGCTTAGGCAGTGGGATGCTAATTTTCTCGATGTCAACGATGTCACTCTCTTCAAGCTCCTGGTGGTCAGTTCATGCACATTTTTAAAATTTGGACAAAAAAGATTTTCTGTTTGATTATACAATAATAGCGGAAATGTATTCCTGCTGCAATGTGCAGGCTGCCAGCTTTCTGAACATTGAGGACCTGCTGGATCTCACTTGCAATGCTTTTCTGGACATGATCAGTGCAATGATCAAAGCGGAGGGTGGTGAAGTCACTAACGACAATGATGCGTAAGAGCAAGCGTGACTTTTGATTGGACAAGAAAAATGGACCAATCGTTATTCTCAAATGCATTTCTTTTTTGCTTTCTTTCTGTTTACCGTGAATCAAGAAACTGTTTGATGAATTGAATACTTGTGTACAAGTATATTCATGTTGGGAGCTGTGGTAGCAAATTGAGATGCAAGTTGTTCTATATACAGAGGTTTACTCTCCGTATATACAATACTATTTCTTCATATTACGTTCTGGATTCGTTGATATTGTCCTTTTTCACGATCTTATATTTGCATCGTTCTATCTTATATTTCACGCATTTAAAGCTGGAGGAAGTTTTGCCAGCATAGTATAGTACCCCCTTGGCTGTTAAAGTTGTCAGACCGATGTTGTTATTGATCAAATCATAAGTTGCACTCGTCGCCTAGTGTTAGCATGGTGGCCAGATTCGGCAGCCATTTTTCCAAAATTCAATTCCACATTCTATGCTTCTTTTGGCACTAGATTTGATAACCTCAATATCTGAATTTATGCTTCATTGCTATTGGGATTTCTGCTTAATGTATCAGATACCACACTAACTTTACTAGAAAATACTCATTTGTACCATCATAATCTTTCAGTATTTCTATCCATTGTCTCAATGTCGTGTTCAATTCTCTCAACTCAATAATTACCTCAAACTTTAATGATCTATATATTTTTATATATTCACGATGTTCTTAAACATGTACTATCCCTAAACATTCAAAGCAATCACTACTATAGCTGTTCTAAATCATGTATCGAATAATCAACTTATAAGACTTTAGTCGTCTCCATACATATGAAATCACTTTATTATGCTGCATTGGATTTTATCCTAATCTCTTATACAACATCATTGTATACTATAAAATCTCCAAATCAAGACCGTATAGTTAATATCGATGTTATAATTCCTTAAAATTGTTTTTAAATCCATGAAATGTAAGATTAATCTCAATGTTCAAAAATATTCTCTTCACTTTTCAAATACACTCCAAATATCCTCTATGATCATAATCATGAATTGATCCATTTTGCTTGGATCACTTTAATCTTTAATACCATAATATTGTCGGGGCGTTGTTAACTCCAACAAATATAACCCAAAACTCCCTGTGCCCGTGATTGGTTCTCGTAATTCTTTAAGTATCTAATTCCTCAATAAGGTAGTATTATCTCATGTCATTTTTTATTTCCCAATTGACTTCTTTTCTCGATTGATTTTCTCAATTCATTCAATTTCCCTGATTTCACGTTGACTTGTTGTAATGTCTGTTCATTCTTATTAGTTTCTCCACACATCTCTATTTATTTGAAATTTTAATTTCCTGTATTGGTAACACATTCATCTGATCTTATTTGTATCTCTTATACTTAATGTCACCTCAAATTCAAGAATCCAATCGCATAGTTGGATACTTTACATCAACAAAATGCATATACTCCCAATAACATATTCTACATCTTATGCTTGATTATCCATTAGGATTAGGACTCCAATATCATTTCTGATTTATTCCTTCATTGATCATTCTTAAGAATAAACTATCTGGTCTGCTTAATGTAATTCGGTGAAATTCTTCTTCGTAAGAAGATTTCTTATTTCTATCTCATCTTCCTATTGTCATTTATTTTATCTCCCATATGTATATTCTCAATCACTTCAAAATTATAGATGTATAATCATCATGTAATTCTAATCTCAATCTCACTAATAAATTCTTATAGTGGATCGTAACTCTTGTCACATTAATCAAACAACCACTTCGATTCCAATTTCATCTTCTCAAGATCATAATAATTTCTATTTTCATTACATTCTACTTGTACAGTTTAATCTCATCATTTCTACTTATATCCCTATTTTTCTCAAACAATCCATGATAATACATTCACATCTATATCACATTCAAGGGTATACCTTCACAGTACGATATTAATGTCACATTCAATAATACATCCTCCAATACAATTGCATTGAATCATTATTTATCATATCCTACTATGTACTATTTCCCAATTCTAAGTATCCACAAACTTTCATTTTTCTCATATCATGAAAGAGTATCATATTTTTCTCACTAATTCTCTCAGCTAAAACTCTTAACAATTACTTATGCGTGTAGCACATACATATGCAACTCAAACTAAGGATCAGTTGCTACTACATGCTAAGACATGTCAGTCAAGAGTGCATGTAACTTGATACATATTTCCAAAATGTCCATGTAAGATACTAAACCTAGGCCTAAAACTGGAGTTGCTCTAATACCAAACATGTTAGACCCCGTTATTTTTTAGAGCTCAACTATCTGGAATATCATAAGACTTAAGTGTATCACCCTATAGCGTTATTTCAATGTAATCTCCTCAACCATCATCAGTTCATCTTCTTGATCTGATATTATAATGGTTGGGCCCTGTTTCCACCTTTGCAAGACACAAGCCTGACGTCCTACGTGACATCTAACATGCATCCCACAAGGGTGGTGTGCTCACACTAGTCAGTCACCAAAATATACCCAATTTTCCATCCAGAATTTTAAAGTCTTAGAGACTGAAATAAAATTTGATTTCTTCAGATGATTTGTAGCCTGATGTTTCTAGTTTATACTACAATAAGAATCATCTCATTATGAGCTTTATAACTCAATATATGATCAAAATACTGAAGTATGTTCAATAAAATATCCTATTCATACTCTTCCAACCAATACCCTTATTTTCTTTTCATCCATCATTTTAACATCAAAACCAAAGATGATCAATTTCTACGGATAGATAACGGAATGTGTTAAAAATCCAATGCTTCAAAAATTACCTCATTTGGAGGTCGGATGACAAAGTTATGGCCAAAAGAGTCAAATATGTTTATGTTGGGTCCGGGGGAGACAGGCCCAGCCATAAGCCCCCGCAACCCAGGGTCCAGGGGAGACAGGCAGTTAGCCAAATGGTAAGAGGCGAGCATGTGGAAGCTATAAAACCTTGAGGTCAGGGGATCGATTCCCAGGGAAGACCAAAGAGGACAATACCAATTTATGGGGGTTGCAGGGGCTTATGGCTGGGCCTGTTTCCCCTGGACCCTGGGTTGCGGGGGCTTATGGCTGGGCCTGTTTCCCCCGGACCCAACAGTTTTCTTCAAAATTATGTCTAAATATCATTGATATGTAGTATAAGAGTGGGGTGCTACAGACTAATTAGTTACTACCGTCAATTTATCCAAGGTTATGGAATTCTAACTCGTCCTTTAACTGAACCAGAATTCTGTAATGAGGTGGCTGTTGAAGCTTTCTCTAAACTCAAACAGTTACTCACATTTGTACCTATTTTAAAGCTTCCAAAATTTTCCCAATCATTCACTGGTGAATGTGACGCTTCATCACAAGGGGTAGTAATTGTTTTATCACAAGAGGGCCACCCAAATGCTTTTTACAGTAAGGGATTTTCTTTCTCAAACATATTTAAATCTGTATCTGGTAGGGAGTTACTTGCACTAATGTTTTCTTTGCAAAAATGGAAGCATTATCTTCTAAGAAGGCATTTCTTTATAAAGACTAATCATTGTAGTTTGAAGTTTTATTGGAGTAGAAGATCGCCACTAGCGAACAACGACTTTTAATCAAACTTCTGCCCTTTAATTTTACTATCATATATCGAACTGGAAAGGAGAATGTTGTGGCAGACTCTCTATCACTTTGACCTCATTTTATGCAGTTATCAACTCCCTTTTCAATAGAATTGGATAAGCTCCTGACACACATACAGCAAGACCCCGTGACTATAAAAATTATAAAGCAATTACATAAAGATCCCGCATCTGTTCCTGATTATTCTAGCCAAAATGGATGTCTTTATTTTCAAGAAAAGCTTGTCATCCTAGCTGATTTGCCTTTAAGGAGAAGCTTATGGATGAAACACATGATACCCCTTTCTGATGGATATAGAGGATCTCTTAAAACAATCAAGAGGCTTTCTACTGGGGTGTTTTGGCTAAATATGCAAAAAGATATTAAACAAAACTACTTTGTATGTCAACAAAACAAGTATGAGACATTATCTCTTGCGAGTTTGCTTTAACCACTGTCGATATCACAAAGGGTATGGGATGACATCTCAATGGACTTCATTAATGGATTGCCAAAATCCAATGGATATGATACTACTTTGGTTGTGGTGGATCGATTATCTAAATATGTCCATTTTGTGGCACTAACTCACTCGTATTTTGTAAAAATAGTTGCTGATGTGTTTTACAGAAAAATTGTCCGATTACATGACTTTCTAAGAAGTATACTATCATATAAGGGCATATTATTCATTAGTTCCTTTTGGATAGAAATTTTTAAGCTTAATCAAACAAAGTTGTGGATGGGGATAGCTTACCATCCACAATTAGATGGATAAATGGAAGTCGTAAATCGTTGTTTGGAGGCTTATCTCAGATCCTTTACAAGTGAGAAATCGAAGATTTGGAGTCGTTTCTTGTGCTTGGCAAAATTTTCATTCAACACCAATTTCTATACTACGACAATCACTACTCCTTTCCATGCCATGTATCATGACCCTCCCACCTTATAGTGTATTGTCGCGGTGATACTCACATAGCAGAATTGGAAGAACAACTTTGTTGAAAGGGATGCTATATTACAGGTTTTAAATTTACTCAAAGCTCAAAATTGGATGAAGGCACATGCGGGTAAGAATTGTAGAGAAAAATCATTTGAAATTGGTGATGTTGTCTTCTTATGAGTCCAACTATACAAGCAACATTTTTTAGCTAGGCATATGAATAAGAAGCATTCGCCTTGGTTTTTTGGTCCTTATAAGATTTTCAAACATTAGGGTCCAGTAATACATGAACTAGAGCTCCCTGCTAACACCAAGGTGCATCCTATTTTCCATGTCTCACTACTTAAAGAAGCTAAAGGACAACTCTCCACTAATCCGCAAGTTCCATTATCTTTGAATTCCAACTGGGAGTTTGATGTGGAACCTCAAAAAGTATCAGCTCATCGTTGGATTAAGCATGGTGATAAATTAGATCTGGAATTGTTCGTTTTATGGTAAAACCATCATTTTGAAGATGCCAACTGGGAATCATGACCTATTATAGAAATGATGTCCCTATTTTCACATTGAGGATAAGATGACTTTCTAAGGGAGGGGTACTGATAAATCATTAAAGCCATAATTTCGCAAGAAAACTAAGTCAAGAGTAGATAATGTAATTAGTTGACAGTTATTAGAGAAAAAATAGGAAGAGCTGGTAGTTTCAGATTTTTAGTAGAAGTGAGGTACTTGTTAGTTTCCAATTTTTAGTATAAGTGGATTATTTGTTGTTATCTACAATTAGGATTTATTATTATCTACAAGCAGGTCTATAAATTGATCTATAGTAATTGTCATTAAGTGTGCAATCTTTCTATTTTTAAGTATACTTTTAGAGTTTAAACAGCTCAAATTGTTTTTTATTACTAGTGTGATTGTCGGTAAGATTCTCGAGTACTCTCTATATCAATTTATTTGCATTTAATAAATAATCATTTTTTTTGTATTTTTTATCTCTTTCTAATTTTACCATAATATTAAATAGAGAATCTTCAGTATAAAGGACTTCAGATTCTCTGTAAACTATTATTGTATCTAATCTTGTCCGATACTCAAAATGATATTATTTTGGGCATTTTAGAAGTTACCAAAAAAAAAAAAAAAGAAGACCTCATTTTAGGTATTAAACAGGATTATATTAACATAGGATCCTGGGTGAAAAGGAAGCAGCAGAAAAAATTAAGACGGGCAGCCCCACCCGACGAATGGCCGGCTCCCCAATACTGAGACGTCGTAATTAGTCATAATACCCCCGCCAACCATGTTACAACTTTCGTACGAGAGAGCGAGAGCGAGAGCAGTCATCTGTTTGGAAGGAAAAGGAAGGGGGTGGCAAGTACTCAAGGCATTAATGACACTAGCAGCCATTACATCTCCGTTTTCATGGCTCTGTGGCTCCCACAAATTTCTTTATCTCTTTTAAAATACAGCCAGCTGTTCTCTACCTCTAGTCCCCACACTCATTACTAACCCACCTCTAAACTCGCTCGCTCTCTCTCTCTCTCTCCCACTTCCTCCTTGCTTTCACATACTCTGAATTCCAAGCTATAAAATTTCTTCCCTCTTTTCCCCTTTATTGTTCTCCATTTATGGTCCTCTTCTGTTGTTTGGTTCTTTTGGTAGTGACAAAGGTGGAGGCATGAATGAAGTGGTGACTTGCAACATGCTTCTACTCGAACTGTTTCTGTTGCTTTTGAGTGAGTTCCACCTCTTATTCTCCGTTCCTTTAACTTGGTTTACTCGTTTTAGCATGATCTGTGACCTATCTCTCTACTTGTTGCCTATTCTGGACTTCAATTTGTCATCTGGGTCTGTCTTATATTTTATCTGGGTTTTACTCGTCTACTGGGCCTCCTCGTTTCGTCTCAGCTCATTATCATGGCAGGGTTTGTTTGCATTCGCTGTTTCTGTTGGTTTATTTAGAGACTGGATAATGTGCTCTTGTGAGCTTTCGTGGGATTAGCATTTTGAGCTTCTTTTCTTCCGATCAGTTAATTAAGTTCAGGTTTATTCTTTAGATTGTATTGATCAATAACTCCAGGATACTATTTTTAGCTTAGAATGCTAAACTGCAACCTTGTTGGTTTAGACAAGGGTTGCAAATCGGTTTTTCTGTAATGGGAATGTGTTAATTTTGAGGACGAATTGCTGTGAATGTAACTTCTAACAGCCTCCAATGCATCCCAGAGAGTTGTTTGAAGAAGTTTTTACATAGTTCTGAAAAAATATGAGACATGTAATTTAATATTCAATTTTCAGGACTATTAAATATATTCGGGTAATATATTCCAGCAGATCGGAATTTGGTGATGTATTTAGATACTTCTACATTCTATATAGACTACGATAAAAAAGAATTGGGTTGAGATATATGTGGCATGCGTATGAGCATTGACTGAAGCTGTTTTTTTATAGAAACCATAATGCTCTATCTTATGGTTGACCTTTTTGGTAATGTGGCTGGGAATACGTACTGCAGCATGTCACTCCTGGCATTCTTGTGTCTTATAAACTAAATTGATGCTAAGGGATATGATGATTTTTTTGTAATTAACTCACTAATGGTTCTTTTATAGGTCTTAATGGTTGCTACTGCGATCCCTTAAACTACCTTGGACTCTCTGTGTCAACTGACAGCAGATTGGATGCATTTCTTCCTGTGATCTCTCCAGACACAGCTCCTCAGCCCTTAGTCCCTCTTCTTGCACCTTCTCCTTTATCACCTTTCACAAATGCTACTATTCCAAAATTATCAGGTTTTCTTTCCTGTTGTAGTTTTGTAACATTAATCTCATTGCTAGGCACTTGATGTGCCCAACTACTTGTTGAACTTACTGCTATCCTCTTTTTTATAGGAGTATGCACGTTTAACTTCACTGCTGTTGAAAGATTGATGAGTATGACATCAACTGATTGTCACGAGTTCTTTGCACCATTATTGGCTAATGTTATATGCTGTCCACAATTAGAAGCAACCCTTGCAATTCTTGTTGGACAATCTAGCAAAATGACCAATGTGCTTGCTTTAAATGGAACTGTTTCCAAGTTTTGCCTTTCAGATATTGAGCATGTTTTGGTGGGTCAAGGTGCTTCAATTAATCTTGGGAAGATGTGCTCAATTCATCCCTCAAATCTTACAGAAGGGTCTTGCCCGGTTACAGATGTTACCGAGTTTGAGAGCGTGGTAGAATCTTCTAAGCTCCTTCATGATTGTGAGAAGATTGATCCTGTGAAAGAATGTTGCGAACAAGTTTGCCAAAATGCCATTTTAGAAGCTGCTACTGGACTTGCATCAAAAACTTCTGAACTTTTGAGAAAGCATTCATCAAATAGTTTACCTGGACACTTGAATAGGGTTAGTGATTGTAAAAATGTTGTACTGAGATGGCTAGCTAGGAAGCTTGACCCTTTACATGCGAAGGAGGTGCTCAGAGGATTATCCAATTGCAATGTCAATAAAGGTGAATCTAAACCATACAAGTGTGGTCAACTAACTTCATTTACAGTAACTGGAAACTACTAGAATGTTTCTTGAGGTTTCTTTTATTTCTCAGAGCATGCTACACCTACATGGACAATGTAGAGAAGATCAATCATCAGCTGTCATGTTGAAGAAAATTGCTTTATGTCACCATTAATTCAATCTGTTGACTCAATCATGTAATGTCGGAGGTAGGAGATAAGGAATAAACAGGGGAGAATGGGGAGAACATAGTGGGAGGGGAAGAACTTGTTCTTTACATGTGAAGAAAAGGAATGAGAGAGTACATCGTGCTAGTATATATTAGAAACACCAAGTGACATTGAAATAATGCTTTATAGTACAGGCTTCCTATCTTATTTTCTGGTCATAAATTTAGTTGTATGTCTAAAGAATTTCTTCGGAAGTAAGATCTTTGTTGATTGCTGTTAATTGCTATACATATGGATGTGGACATTTGTCAGAAACTACAGTTTGTTTAACTTATCCTCTATGCATATATTGCTAACATTGTTCTTACAGACTGCAAATTGATAAGTGTCCTGCATATTGTTCTGATTATAAATTGATTTCATCCTGCAATGCCAGTCTCATCAGCTGACATTATTGATCTCTTGTTCTTTTTGTCAATATTTCTCTTGTTCTATGTTTTTCAGTTTGCCCTCTGGTTTTCCCTGAGATGGTACATGTGACAAAGTCATGTGGAAATGGTATAAATAAAAAAACAGAATGCTGTAGCGCGATGGAGAGCTATGTCTCTCATTTACAAAAGCAGAGCCTCATAACCAACTTGCAGGCTTTGGATTGTGCTAGAACACTTGGATTGAAGCTGCAGAAATTAAATATAACCACCGATGTTTATAATCTTTGCCATATCACTCTCAAGGATTTCTCGCTGCAAGGTTGGTGTTATATTTTCTCCCCTTTAGTAAATCCCCTTTCTTATTTATCTGTTATAAAATATAAGTTTTAGTTCTTTAATTCTTGTTTTTTTGTTTTAAGAAGAAACTAATCCTGGATTTTATTGTCATTTTACTCTTTTGACATGGTATCGATGATCAATGACTGAACTGCATCAGTTACTAAACAAGGTAATTTGGAGACTTCATGAACTTCTATATTACATTTCTTTTCCATGCAATCTATTGTTTACTCATCAGGGACCTTTGAGTAGCATTTTCTGTATGTCGATTTTCGTAATTAGAGTCATCTTTTCTCTAGATACATTATGGGGAGTCATTTAGTTGTTCTCTAGCAAGTTCTCCATATAGTAGTGGGGCCACATTAGGGCCAGTAGAGGATATCCCTTCATGTTTAGGGCCCCTGATTAGGCTCTTATGTTCATTATACTTTCCTCTCAAGTTACCTCCTGGTTGCTAGGAGTATTCTTCTTGGCCGTAGGCTAATTATATCCATGTGATATGTATCTTAAGGACTAATTATGAGCGGATCAATGTTTGCTTTCTGCCTCCTTTTGATAGAGTAATGTTTTCCATAGTATCTTAGTCTGTCACATATTTGCCTTCTGGTTGTGCTTAATCCTATATGATATGTTCCAATCTTAAATGGGGCAAATATATAAAGTTTAGGTTTTTTTTTTTGGCCAAACAAAGGCATATATGCCTATAACTAATTGTAGGATATGTATTTGGTCTTTGAGCCCTCATTTCTCTACTCCCACATACTACCATCGCATTTCTTTTCAGGCATCTCTTTCCTGTCTCCTGTTCCTTACCTTCATGCTCCTTTTCTTTTGAACATAACTTATTTATCGTTTGAGGGTGAATGCTGATAAATCATTTACTTATCTCAAAATAATAGTCATGTAATGGAGAAATTTTGTTCTTTCATAATGCAATCACATCCAACTGGCCTTCCCAGAAGAAAATGGCAATCCATAATTTGAAGGTGAAACATTGGTGTTATCGCTCATAGATTGACACAAAACTACACCCATCGTGAAGGGAAAATGAAGAAAGAAATACGAGTAAAAGGAAAGGACAATATGTTCTTTGTCAACCTCAATAAAGTTACGCTGTCACATTTTGTGTACCGTTAACCTTCTCCAGTGACAGTAAAAATGTAATGTCAGACAATTTTACTTTTCCCTTTCCCTTGGGAAATGTGCTACAATGGGTAGTTGGAACTTATAGCTTAGTTTCTGATGGTTGGAACTTTCGTACTTCCAATAATCTGCTTCGTGCCTCGTATCATTTTGGAACAGAGTCTGGATGCCTCCTACCAAGCCTTCCCTCGGATGCAACATTTGATAAAGATACAGGAATCAGCTTCATTTGTGATCTGAATGACAATATTCCGGCACCATGGCCCTCTTCACTGCAACTGCCAGAATCATCGTGCAATAAAAGTATGTCTTTCAGTCTAATCCTAGAAGGGCTTTTGATCTTTAGCCAATTTTATTGAGATTAACATTTTGACTTTGCAGCGATTAGAATTCCAGCACTTCCAGCTGCTGCAACAAATGCTCAAAATGGTGAGTATCATGGAGTGCCTTTTTTTTTTTTTCCTGTTAGTAGTTTCCTTGAACATTAACAACATAATTAGTTTTCGCTAGGTTATGCTAAGCACATTAAAACTTGCTTTGGCACAATGTAAAACCCATGACCACTACTATATTTCCTAGAAAATTTTGTGGTGTTCCATTAACTTGTGAATTAGAGTGGTGGCAGTTGTGAATCAACGCAATTATGCAAATAAATCCATCTGAGCACAAGAAAAAGGGAAACTAAGAAACCATATGAAAAAATAATCCTCAATTTTCCGGCATTTCTCTTGGTCTGATAGCTTAATTGCCATTAGGATAAAACATCCTGTCTAGTGTCTACATCTAATCCGTAAGGAGCAGCCTATTTTACTGAAATGAAAGAGGCCTCTACATGTTCGTTTCATTAGTTTTTCATATTGCTTAATGTTTCTGTGACAGGTCTTTTCCATGGAGACGTGATAACAAATGTGCTACTTATTGCGTCCGTGGTTATCATGGAGATTTTATAGCCTTATTTGAGCCTACGTCCTCTCATATGTACATTGCCATAGTTTTCTCTCCAATTTAGTTAGTTGAGGTAGAGAATGAGTTTATCATATTGAGAGCTTGGGAGAAAAGAGGTTTCATACATATGCCCCCTAGAGATCCAAGTTTGGTTGGGTGGGGCATTTGTGACCTGAACTGAAACGCAAGTTCAGGTCACTGATTGTATAAAAATTTTCATTCATGCGTGCTTCTGTAATAAAATTTTGTAGAGAAGAAATATGTAAAAACTTCAAGCATTGTGTTTGTACTTGGAAGTTGGAAAGACTTAATAATATAGTTGTCATGTCTAGCACCGTCTGACTTTCTTTGCTTACCCTTTTGATAGTAATATAATTGCCATGTCCCTGCACGAACTAAAGGTCTAAAAAAAGTAGAAAGTGTTTGATTCCCCAGAACATGCACACTATGTTGGCAATATTATCATAATTTGACACACACCCCATCCGTCATATGATGCTCCTTGTTAGTGCGATGATTATCAGCCAACTGTTTCATCTAAACCCCAGCTTGACACATGTTCAACTGTATTAACCAAATGACTGCTTCCTTATCCTTGAGAACTTGATCAACAACACCATGCTTGAACCCCAAGCCAAATATGGCCCATGCAGTGGTGGCAAATCCTCATGTCACCCCAAATGGAGACATTTTAATGTGCTGAATAAAAGATGGCATTATACAACCAGTCAGCTAGCAACAACTACCTGCTCCATTGCGATGGATAATCTCCAAATGTACAACATAAATACGTCTCCACCATCTTTTCTGAAAGTTCCATCTGACTATCTAATAAGACTTTCGCCAACAAGATGAGTGAAATTTCATATCAATGTGAACAAGAGCAAGGATCATTCTATCAAGTCAAATTTGATTTAAGAAATCGAATAAAAATATACAAAGAATAATATGAATCGCCATGCTCAACACAAAAAAAAAAAAAGATTTGAGAGTAATAAGATTTTAGGGTTTGATTGTCACTAACAAGCTAGATAAAATTACAAGTTTTTGGAAAATCTAAAAAAAGAACAACTCTAAAAGATTGAAGAAACCTCTCCAAGGGCTTTGATTGATCATAACAATGATAAGCCTTCTCTTTACATCTATAAGATAGCTTTTCATATGCTTATAATTCTAAGAACAAAAAAACCCTAAGAACTAGAGTCCAAAACAAAAGTAATAACTTTGACAGAGTCTAATTGTGAAATAAATAACTTTCAAAGATAAGTCAATCCCTATCTAAACAAAAGATTGAAATTAAAAAAACTAGCAAACTCATTTTCAAAGATAAGTCAATCCCTATCTAAACAAAAGATTGAAATTAAAAAAACTAGCAAACTCATGTTTCTTATGCCAGTCGAACTTCTAAAGTTAGCATTGATTTTGTTTTAGAACTCTATAAGTGCAAAATATACGCGTGTTTTGTACTAGTCCTACTTCATGTTCAACACCAGTTTGCTACTACTCTTTTTTTTAGGCACAAAAACGACCAACTTGACACTATTATCGGGTTCGTATTCTGGAAGAAAAGTCTAACATGCTATTATGTAAGTTTCATGTTGCTTAATTATTTAAAGTCATCCAATGTTCTCCAATTTAATCCAATGTTCTCCAATTTTCAGTAAATTTTGGCATTTGATTTGAATTATTTACAACCCTATCCAAGCTCCTTTCCATGTTACCATAAAATAGAAGATTATGTAGCTTGAGTAGATGCTTGATTATTGTCATTGTCCTCTTCTTTAAAAGGATCTATCCTTAAATCAACATCTTTAGAGACTTGTTTCAATGATAATAGATCAATAATGATCGATTGTTCTTTTTTAATGATAAATGAATATCTGTTCTTGACCCATCATGTATAGCTCTCTTATCAAATTGCTAAGGATTGATATAAAAGGGCGTAACCACTTATATAGGCACCACATCATATTGTACCCCATCCTTGTACCTCTCTATTGATAAAGAAATTAACAATTTATTTATTAGCCTAACCTTCCCATTCTTAGTCAATCATTGTAAATTGTAAGATCTAGGGTGTTTTGTGGTTGGCAATCCTAACTTTTTCACTGACTTCATAGTAGTTACATTCATACAAATCACTCTACTTATGATTGTACTACACACTTAATCTTTGATGGAATATCTTATACAGAAGAGATTGTCCCATTGTTTATTCATATGATCCTCCCCCACACACATATTCAATGCCTTCTTTGTGCCCAACATCCTTCCTTCTTTGGGCTTCTCTATCATCATCAGTGGCATCCTCCAAATTGGACATATTTTCATCTTACTCCTCTTCACTTTGAAAAAATACACTTTCCATCCCCCTTCAACATCATCACTTTCTTGTTAAGATATTGTGGAGCTATATTTCCTCTTCCTAAGAACTTAAATCACTCGACATCTTGATTCCCAATTATTAAAAAGGAATCAATTTTAACTTTCTTTCCACT
The DNA here is from genome assembly GCA_027479065.1 of Erythroxylum brevipes. NCBI lineage: Eukaryota > Viridiplantae > Streptophyta > Magnoliopsida > Malpighiales > Erythroxylaceae > Erythroxylum > Erythroxylum brevipes. Next base: position 54,247,096 of record JANIHY010000002.1, read on the forward strand.
TAGTGTTTGCAATTTTAGTGTTATTATTTCATGCTTAAGATTTAATGGTTTTCATCCTTTTTACTCCATGATTTTCTCCAAGATGAAGAACTTTCACTAGAAACACCAAGATGGTTTAAAGTACTTTTTTTAATTTGTCCTTATACCTTCGTAACCATATGAAATTCAACCTTTAATTTCATATAATGATGTAAATTTGATAACATTGGCAATATTTGGATTTAGTACAAAAATAAAAAGAGCCATTGTTGCTTCTCGATCTTCCTCCTCATTCGACCTAGTTATGGCAACTTCCATTTCCTTAAAATGCTCCTCCATACTCTTGATGCCTTGATTTAATGTTTGCAACCTTTAGTAGAGATTCCTACAATAGGAACTTGGTATAAAACATCTCTTCATCACCAGTTTCATCTCCTCCTATGTCTTGATAAGAGACTATTGTTTCATTCTCCTAGTGAGGATTGTTGATCCCACAATCCATGGCAAAATCAATAATCTTCATAGTTGTTAGTTTAACCTTTTTCTCCTTAAATAAGTTATAGAAATTAAACATTAGCTCTACACGTTTTTATCAATCCAAATAGGCATTAGGGTATATCCTTCTTGGAAAAGGTGGTGTTGCCATCCTAATATTACCCACTTTATTATCCACACTCTTTATATACCTCTCTTATAGCTTAAAAATAAATCTACCACCTCCTTGTCTCCCAATTCTACCTCCTCTTCCACCTCCTTCTCCTTTAGTAGTTGGCAATATTATCGATCTTAACATACACCTTAAAGTCATCCATCGTAATAGGTATAAGTGAGTTATGTTATGGACTAGCTATGACAGCTTCATGTTTCTCCAATTTATCTTTATCTCCACTAAATTATCAAATGAGTTGCTTATATTGAGCTTGTATACCATTTAAGATGAACTTTTAGCATGTCCCATTTTTTTCCTCATTTACTTCCTTAAATTTGGATGAGTTTTGGTTTCATCTTTAAGTTATAATGAACCTACAAGAAAATGTTAGTAGAATAAACACTCCCTTTCATGTTTCTTTCAAAATTTTCTTTACCTTTCAACCTAAAAATCTTGACTAAAGGTTCTTTACAAATTTGTTAATCAATCAAAAAGACCAGTTTCAACCTTCACCTTTGATAAATCATTCCTGAAGAAGTTAATTAGATAAAAAATAGAATTTATATGATATAAGAAGAAGAATAAGAAGAAGAAGTTGACAATAACAAACAAAAGTAGAAAAATAAAAACAAGAAAAATAAAATTTATATGATGTAAGAATACCTAGTCCTTATTAGAGTAGAAACAATAACCATACTAATGAAGGATAACATAATTGCCAATCCCTTGTGTATGCCTTAGATGACACCTTTTTTTGAAAAATTAAAATAATTTTATTGCTTGAAGGATATTATAGGGTTTTATACTAGTTGCTATTAGAAGGTAATGTATAAAACGACACTATGGTCTTGAAGAACTTACATGATAAAAAACCCTAGGAATTTACTTATGCATAACTCCTTTAGTAGCCAAGTGTCACACACTTTAGATGCATTGCCAACACATGTAAAGGCCTTGTAAAACTACACAAGACATCTTTGTTTCTTTAGTTCTAATTTTTCACATTGTTTTCTCTACAGATGCACTAATATTCTAGTCACATGGTTACAGCTCATGCATCATTTTCTTCCACCTTACGTTAGTTACTCCTCCTAGTTCCCTATGCAGCTCTCCGTACATATGTGTCTCATGTTCATGTCACATGGTTACAACTTACTATACCATTGAAGGTAAGTTTGTATCTTATGATGTGTTTCATACACACCAAAAATAATACCTAACTTTGCATAAATAAATTTGTAGTAATGGTGAGAAAGGATCGTGAGAGTGTGTGATTGGCTTTTTTGATGAATAAATCAGGGTATAGGATTTGGGGGGTTTGCTTGAATTCAATTACAACAACAATAACAACAACATCTAGTAATGAGTCCAACAAAATTGAATTCAATTAATTAAATTAAATTAAATTATGGAATACAAATAAAATCTAATAATATAAAATTGGAAAGATTAATCAATGGATTTTAATTCCATTTCATGGTTCAATCTCCACCTTTACACAAATGTGCACAACCAATCATCAGGTTATTCTTGTACCTCCTTTTGAAACTATTAATAATATATTAACAACAAGCTTTGTTAATCCTAGTTTTCTCTTAGGTTGTAACTAATTAAAAGAAGCTGCTTAACTAGATCTAGCTATCAAATAACCCAAAATAAGTTCTCCAAATTTAGTGTGATAGCTATATTACGGGTTAGGAAAATAAGTTAATCTAAGCAAAAACCACATAAACTCAGATCATTTAACTTATGCTATATTATCCTTAACGATGAATGACCATTAGTTTTAGCATTTACGAATAACATTTCAAACAATTACAAATTCTAATATTTATTTTAGCAATGGATCCATACATGAATAATCTAATAGGCCTATATAAATCATTCATATGTAAATTTCAAACTCTAAACAAAGAGTAACATATTCAATTCCAAAAGAGAGTCAAGAATAACATCAGTAATGTTGATCAATTCCCAAACATTTTAACTGGCCTCGATATCCCTTTTGAACTAGAAAAAAGAAGATTAAATGTTTATATCTCTCAAAAGGGAAAGGAATCTACCTCCTTTTACGTCTTTAACTTATACATACCATATTTGGCCTCTTAATCTATGTAATTATAAACGCTAAGCTACATAGAGGTGTAAGGAAGAATTTAATTTAGAAAAAAGTTGTAGAATTATTTGTTCTTAATTGGCCACAAAGTTAAGATACATGGCCTTGTATTTCATTTACATGGTTGTGTGAGTCTCTACACAGGCATTTAAGTCATGAGGGTGGTTGGAATAAAATCTTTGAGTTTGTGTACATTTCCAGTGAGTTATATGATCGTGTAAGTTACGGTGAATCTAATTGTTCCATTCTTTATCTTGTCTTCATCTTAACTCATCTCCCTTTTACTCAATGAAGGTTAATAAGTCATCAATAGAATGAAATCAAGGTTGTGAACTTATGCCTAAAAAAAATTAACCAAAATAAGTATTTTAGGCACAACATAACATTAATCACTAAGCATTAGACAATAAATATATAATCAATCAAGCATTTATCAAGTTCCCCCTTATTTAACTTTTGGCTATCCTTGGGTAAAATTAGAGATCAAAATCAAAATTAAAACACTTCCTCTTTAAACATATTTCTGAATAACAGATATTCATATGAAAAAGAGGAATAACTTTTAAAGCCCATAATAAGAATTAAACATTCAATGTTTTTACTTATGATCAATCAACGACCATTCCCTTTAAAATCTAAGCAATCTAGGAGTGTTTAAATTGATATAGAGACACTTAACACATTACATGATTAAGACATTCTGTAACTTTACATATCTTTTGAGTTTTCCACTATTAAAGATTCATATGAATAACACAAATTAAAGGACTTTTCAAGGTTATGATGGGGCTAAAGGAGATAAATATTTGGGTTATGTAATTCAAAAGACATCAAAACTAATAAAGAAAGAAAAAACACTCAATGGAGTATCGAGATAAAAATTAATATCCAATCAAGACTACGTACTATCAGCTATGATGAATGCAAAAAATCCATTCTATAGCTTAGATTTAAGCCTTCTAATCACAAATTATATAAGTGTTAAGAATTAGAAAAATCACTCATAAGAATGATGATGAAAAAAATTATAACCATAAAGAGTGACACTTCATAATGGCTTCTCTCTTATTTACATCATAACCAAGTCACCCATTCCATACAACTTTAGGAGGAAAGACTAACATGAATAACTTACAAAATAAATGATTGCCATCCTTGCTAATTTACTTTCATTTATTCCCTTTTTCTTTTCTTTTTTAATGATGAAAAAAATTGAGAGAAACTACATCAATGATGTAACTCATTGATCAAAAATATAAATCATATTCCATTAACTATAACCAACCACCATATATGAGTTCCCTACACTTATTCTCTTATGTATCCACAAACATAAAAAATCATAAATACTCCATTAGCTTTAAGGCTTAGGTAAGACATTTTGTTATGTTAAAGGCTTGTAATATGGTTAACATAAAAAAGAGAAGGTTAATAAATCCCAAAGGGCTAAGAAATAGGATAAATCATGTTAATAAGTAGGCTATTTAGCTAATATAGTTTGCACAAAAAAAGAATGCCTATATCATTTACATGTTAATGCATGTGATACAAATGTGGTCACAGATGGAAGAAAGATATTAAGATTGATATAGATGTGTTAGTCTAAGAGGCTCAAAATGTACATTGACCAACCATAAGAGTAAAATACATGGCCAAGTTGCCATGAATTTTTTTGGTTAATTATACTATTTAATTATAACTATATATCTTACAAGCAATAAAAAATAAATTTAATATAAAAACAACCAAAAATAACTTAAAAGACACATAAGAAGTAAGTTCCCTACCTTTACACTTAAAACTTAAATTGTGCCTAGTGTAACATTAAATGTAAAAGATTGAGCATTTAACAAAAACAAAGATTGTGAAAATGTAAAGGAAAAAGAACAAATTCCTTTTCAGTTGCCTCCTTAGTAGCAACTTTGTTTACTATCATTGGCTTGTCTTTATGTTTTCTTCATTACATGATGTCATTTAGGTCTTTAATTACCACAACTTCTATATTCTCCTATGTAAATCCTTCGGGCATTAGGTCATGACCATTCACCTTTAATGTCTTTTCAATTTTTAGATTTTGTATATCTACTCTACCATATGAAAAACATTAGGGATCATAAAGGACTGGCCCAATGAGAATGTAACTTACCTGGAAACAAGTGAAGCCCAGAATGATAAAGAAGCACTCTTTGACCAATAATAAAGCTTTTCCTTGAGATCATTTTATTATGGAAATCTTTGGTATTTTCCTTGCATATCATTGCAGTTTCGTAAGAGTCATTCCACAATCATTTTAAGCTCTTGCAATTATAGCTTGCTGTGAACTTCCACATTATCAAAATTTGTAACAACATTTGATAGACCAATATGCCTTGTGTTGTTGCTCCACAAAAATATGACACAGCTTCTCAAACAACAACTTATATAGGGAAATACCAATTAGTGTTTAAAGGCTATCTTATAGGCCCATAGTGTTTCTTCCAACCTCAAACTCTAATCCTTCCTATTAGGTTAAACTATTTCTCTAGGATCAACATGATTTCTCTATAGGATACCCTAACTTGCCCACTTGTTTGCGGATGGTAGGAAGTGGAAACCATATGTATAATATGATACTTCTTAAACAAAAATTCCATTAATCTATTGTAAAAGTGCATTCCCCTGTCACTTATAATGACTCTTAACACCCCAAACCTAGAAGGATATTAGACTTGAAAAAAATTACAAAAACTTTGGCGTCATTAATGATCTTTGTGGCTTTAACTTCTAACCATTAGGAAACATAACCAACTTGGTAGCATTTCGTAACACTACACAAAATAACTAAAATTAAAACTATAGTTAGTGATAATTCTAGATCGATCCAACAAAAAGTGTGTAAAGATTTTGTGATGAAATAATTAGTGTTTAGGACATGGTTGATTGGCTGGGATTGCTAAAGAAAATAAAGTGAAATTAAACTAACAAAACAAATCAAATTGCACAATTAAAATGATAAAATTGACGAATGGGTTTTGGAATCCGGTTCTCAGTTCAATCTCAGCTACACATGAATAAGCATATTTCAATGTCATGTTATTCTCGTACTTCTCCTAGTAACTATTAATCGTAGGTTAACAAATTTTGTTAACCCCAATTTTTCCTTATATCGTATTTAGTTAAAACAAGGTCTTTAACTAAACCTTGCTATCGAGCAACCTAGAACAAAATCTCTAGATTTAACAGAGCAGTCACATTTTGATTTAAGAAAATAGATTAATTGAGGTAACAATCACATAAGCTCGAGTCATTTAACCAAAGTCTGACAATGCGTGTCAAGTGCTCATAGGTTGATCAGCTGAGATTTTTGGGGGATGACCTAGTTAGGCTTTTTGTATTAGATTTCTTTTGGAGTGATGTATAAACAGTGAACTATGACAGTTATGTAAATTTCGGATTCTAATGAAATGAAATGAGGAAAGTTTATGGTTTCAAACAATTAGTGATTTTTATATTAATGTATGATTATTATGATGCCATGTGAAGTATTGTAGTGATTTTTCATAGCTCACCCTTATCGTAGGATATGTATCGGAATGACCTACGGGCATCCTGGTGTATACCCTATGGTAAGGGGGCGCTACAATAATGGAGGCCGATATTTTCTACCATACAATGCCTCATATGGTGCCATTTCAATACTATTGTGGTAATGGTTGTTTTAGGCAAACTCTATCAATGCCATATCTTGATCCCAAGCTCCTCTAAACTCCAATACACGAGCTCTAAGCATATCCTTAATAGTCTTGATTGTCCTCTCACTCAGTCCATCTGTTTGAGGATGAAATGTTGTATTGAAGTTCAACTTGGTACCCATAGCAGATTGTAAACTCCTACAAAACTAGTAAATCTGGGATCTCTGTTCGATACTATGGACATTGGAACCCTATGAAGTCTCCAAATCTTTAAAGCAAAAACAACTGCAGCTAGCTCTAAATCATGTACCGGATAATTGATCTCGTGAGACCTTAATTGTTTTGATGCATAGGTGATCACCTTGCCATGCTACATCAGTACACATCCCAATCCTTGATGCAAAGCATCACTATACACTACATATCCTCCGGTCCTTGATGGAATGGCCAACATCGATCCAATGGTCAATCAATGTTTCAGCTCCTCAAAACTCTTCTGACACTCCTCATTCCAAATAAACATTACATTCTTCCTCAGAAGTTTTGTCAGAGGGGCTGAGATCAGAGAAAACCCCTCGACAAACCTCAAATAATATCCAATCAATCCTAGGAAGCTTTGAATATTTGATACGTTTCTCGGAGCTTCCCAATTCATCACTGCCTCTATCTTCTTTGGATCTACCTGTATGCCTTCTCCAGTCACTATATGCCCCAGAAATACAACCTGATCCAGCCAAAATTCACACTTACTGAATTTGACCTACAACTTCTTCTCTCTCATAATCTGTAAGATGACTCTCAGATGCTTAGCATGCTCCTTTCTGCTCTTCGAATACACCAAGATATCATCAATGAACACTATCACAAATCCATCGAAGTAGGGCTGAAATACCTTATTCATCAAGGCCATAAAAGCTACCGGGGCATTAGTCAGCCCAAACGGCATCACTAAGAACTCATAGTGCCCATACCTGCTCCTGAATGCACTCTTAGGTATATCAGTCACCGTTATCTTCAACTGATAATACCCTTATCTCAGATCCATTTTAGTAAATACCTGAGTTGCCTGCAATTGATCAATTAAATCATCAATTTTAGGCAACGGATATTTATTCTTCACTATCACCCGTTTTAGTTGCCTATAATCGATGCATAATCTCAAAGTCCCATCCTTCTTCTTCACAAATAGCATTGGAGCTCCCCAAGGTGAAACATTGGGTCTAATGAAACCCTTTTTCAGTAACTCCTGAAGCTGAGCCTTCAGCTCCTTCAGTTCCACAGGTGCCATCCTATATGGAGGAATAGATATAGGAGCCCACAGGTGTCATCCTATATGGAGGAATAGATATAGGAGCAGCACCTAGAACTAGTTCAATCGTGAACTCCACATTTTGATCTGGTGGTAAACCCAGTAACTCCTCGGGAAACACATCCAAGAACTCCTTAATCACTGGAATGTCCTGTACACTCTGCTCAACTTTAGTATCAATGATATGAGCCAAATAAGCCTCACTTCCTCCCTGCATTAACCTCAATGCACTCATGAAGGATATCATACTAACTGGCACTGCCTGACTAACTCCTCTGAATACTGCCCTTGGTTGACTAGGAGATTCTAGTAATACCTCCTTGGTGTAGTGGTTCATGATGGCCCTATGGGCAGTGAGCCAATCCATGCTTAGGATCACATCTATCTCCCTCAACTGTAATATAATAAGGTTTGCCTCCAAAATTGCTTGATCGATCCTAATCAAGCATCCTTTACAAACCTGTCCTAGAATTGTAGTACTACCTATTAGTGTACTCACCTCCAATCCATACTGCAATAACTCCCTATCACAATGTAACCTATATGCCAAATGCGGTGCAATAAATGAGTATGTGGATCTCGGATCTAGCAGTGCAAAAGCCTCAAAGTCATAAACAAGAAGCGCACCTGCTACCATATTTGGTGAGTCTTGGGCCTCTTGCCTAGTTATGGCATAGACCCTAGCTTGGGACTATGGTCGGTTGCCCCGCCCTTCAGTCCTCATGGAAGAACTCCCAGCTCTCCCTCTGACTCTACCTCTACCTCTTTGTCTAGATCCACGACCTCTGCTCTGCTGGACTATGGTATTACTCCCAGATCGCCCACTGATAGCAAACTGAGCCCCCAAGGTAACAGGACAATCCCTAATCTGGTGGTCCATGGAGCCACATTTAAGGCAAGCTCCAGTCAATCTCCAACACTCACCACTATGCCTTTTTTCACAGTGCTCACAAACTGGAAACTGATTCAGAGCCGTGCTCCTTCCACTACCAGTCTGTGGAAACCTACCCCTCTGCCTAGTTCCTGACTGCTTGGATCCACTTGATGATCTAAATGCTCTGTTTTGGCACTTATTATAGCCCCCGCCAGAATTGACCTGACTCTCAATAGATCTCTTCCCTCTAGACCCTTGCCCAATCTCGGCTTGTTTCTCCCTCATCAACTATTCAATTCTAATTGAAGCAACTCTCAGCTTAATGAAAGTACCCATATCTAACCGTGCTAGCCTTGTTTTGATCTCCATATTAAGCCCATTTTCAAACCTCCTGTACTTGTCTTCTTCTGTAAGGATTATAGCAGTAGCATAACCCATCAATTTATTGAATCTGATCTCATATACTTAGCCACTGACATCCTACCTTGCTTCAATTTCAAGAACTCATGCATTTTCATGTCCAGATAGATCCTAGGCATATAGTTATCTCTGAAGACCCTCAAAAAGTCTTCCCACTTCAATTGACAAGGCCTGGTGGTACTGTCTAGGACAGTCTTCCACCACTGGTAAGCTAGGCCCTGCAGTAAACACATTGTATAGTCAAACCTCTCATCAGACTCGCAGTCCATCTGATCGAATACCCTTTCTGTCATCTTTAACCGTCCCTCGGCCTCCGCAGGGTCTGTGCTGCCATAAAAATCCACAACTCCCTGCTTCCATAGCCTATCATATGTCCTCTCCCTTCTCTTGGGAACTCTAGGAGGCATCTCCTCTTATCGAGGTATCGAGGACTCCTAACTGGCTCCTACTGATCCTTGGTCAGCTGGTTGATCAATTTGATCACCTAGAGCGGATGACCTATAACAAATAATAAATTCGATCATTATCCACATTTTTTACGATATTTTATGCTTAACATTCCTATATGTCCCAACATATGCCAAACCATACTCTGATACTACCTAATTGTAGCGCCCCCTTACCGCAGGGTACACACTAGGACACCCGAAGGTCATTTCGGTACATATCCTACGATAAGGGCGAGCTACGTTCAATCACTACATTCACTTCATATGGCATGGTATCATAATTCACTTATAAAGCATCATAAGAAATCACAATATTTTTTAAACCAACTTTTCCACATTTCTTTTCTCAAAAATCGAAAGTCTACATTGTGTCTTTCAACAATTTTCATATGTACATCGTCAAAACCTAATACAATAGTACTACATGAATGAGGAAACTATGTACAATCTAACTAATCTGTCTAAAAATTCCAGCTGACTGACCTTTGAGCCATGACTTCTCTTGCCAATCACAATCTACACAACACTAAAGCCTCTCAAAAGTTAGAGTCGTCCCTTGGTTCTGAAAAGACAACGTTGCAATTTTGATGAGTTTTGTGAACTCAATGAGATAACCATCATCGATGGTTCACTCAATTCATGTAACACATCAATTCATATCACAACTAATTCACAATTTGACATTTCACATGAGTAACACGTTTTCACTTAAGCATAAGCATTTATGCATTTCAATCAATCAAACATACTTAACAAGATGCATATGGAATGCTCATGAGACACTTTTACAATTATTACGTTGTTGTGACCGAGTTCCTGAACTGTCCCATATAGGGCTCATTAAATATTGAGCCTAAGGCTCTTAATCACTTGTGAGCTTGAGGCTCAGTTTCACTCGTTGAGCTTTGAACTCTAATCGGTGGCTGCTCTGGTGACAACTGTCATTATTTGATTATGCATTCATGTATGGAACGCATGTACCACAATCAACCATATTATAAGCACATAGGTCTTCACATTCATATACATTCATCACTTCAATATCTCAATCTACCTTACACAATCATCAGACCTTCTGTCTGGAATCCACAATCACATATATTCATTTATCATTCAAAACATGAATTAGGCAAACAAGTAATTAAGTGAGATCATCTAGGTTACTCACAGTTTGCTCCCGAAGCTAATGCCTAGAAGATCCGACAACGTCTGAAAGTTGACATTCCAGTTGCTCCTCTATAACAAATAGCATACACGATATCACAATTTGAATCATTAAGAGTTATGCACATGTATGAAATGATTTATATACAATGAATGTTTATGATAATCTCGGGTATCACTCCATAAATTCTTCACAACACTATCCTCATACAAAAACTCATCTAAGTATAACTAACACTTAGGTTTATGCCTCACTAGTACCATTGAAATCACAATTCATTACTCACTGGCTTATTTTCAGACTTTCCAAAACACCCTTTCGAGTCTACTGTTCACATACAATCTGAAGGTGAAACTGAAGTAATTTGGTCATACTATCTTCTATAAAAATTTTCCTCTATGTCTTATCTTTCCATTGACACCAAAATCACTCAATTTGGTTTAGTAATATGGAAGATATACCTCAAACATTTTCGGACTGTTTTTAATCAAAAATAGTTTACTATTGACAAATTCCATCTAGAAATTGAACACCTTAGAAACTGAATCAAGGCTAAGCTTCTTCATGATATTTGTATCTCTATTTCTCTAGTTTACTCCAATCAAAAATCACCTCAATTGGAATCCTACAGATCAAAATATCATTAAAATATTGAAATAGGTTCAATAGAATAACACCAGTTCATACTATTTAAGAGTACCCTCACTGTACCCGTTCTAATTTTTCACTTAATATTTCTCAATTCATTTTAGAGGGCTATGATTCTTAAGTGGAGATGTATATAAATGTCTTGCGGATTCAATGGTTCAAGAATCAGATCATTTGGATGTCTAGAGAAGAAGTTATGACCAAAAGACTCCAACCTATTTTTGTCCACAATCGTCTTACTTTTGTACGTCTTATTTCCATCCCTCCCAGGTGATTCGCGTGCCCGACGTCCTTCGTGACATCTGGGCGCGCGTCTCACGAGGGAGGAATTCCTCACCACGAAAGAAATCTTGAATTGAACTTAACTTAATGTCATCCGAACAAAACTTGGTAATTTTACCCTAATTTTCCTCCAATAAAATTAGATCTACTTAGGGCCCACAATTAAATCCGATTCCTAAGCTAAAATGGAACTCCATATCTCTAGGTTATATAGAATCAGAAATCGCCCAAAAACGGATTTATATCCAAATCCGTCACATAATTGACTCGCTTTAATCTTATCCGTAATTTTCGATTAAAACCCGAAACTCTCATTTTATCAAAAAGGGGTATAAATTTTTTTTAAATCCAATCCTTCAAAAATTGCGAAAATCGGAGGTCAAACCGAAGAAAGACAAAGAAAATAAGAAAAATGGCTTTATTTGTCATTTTTGATAAATCAGAATTTAATTTTTAAAAAAATAATAATAATTTTGCAAACAGTGTCGCACTCTACTGAGTGCGACA
>JANIHY010000002.1:54321055-54335075 GCA_027479065.1 Erythroxylum brevipes
ATTTAAAGTATTTTTTATTTTTATGTTGTCAAACAGTCTATTGTATGAAGTTCTTTTAAAAAAACTTTTTTTTAAATAACAACCAAACAGTCAACTGACTTATTAGAAAAGCTCTTTTTAGAAAAGCTCTACTGACAAAAGTTATACTAACAAAAGTTCATCCAAACAAGCTCTAAACTAACTTCCTCTTCCCTTTTAATACCTTGATGTTCCTATTACAACAAAGAAGCTCACATCACTTAATTACTTTCTGCTATTACAGTCCATCCATAAAAAGGTGCACAACTGGTGTAACAGGTTTCTTGCTTATAATTGTAGGTTGCAAATGGTGATCCCAATCCTTAATAACTTATACACATATTGGTACTCCCACTTAGGGTTACCCAAATAAACCTTGAAAGTTGTGGATAGCTTAAGAATTTTCTACGGCGTGGTACAAACAATGGAACAAAAATACACAAGGTTAAATGGCCTATAGTCTATCTACCTAACCAAGATGGCCTGCGAATCACTTCGATTAAGGTAATAAGGTACTTTTAACCAATAACCTTTAGAAATTATGCAATGAGAAAGAAGATCTACGAGTGAAATGCAAATATTGGGTCTAAATAGTTGTGAAACATATAATTAGTGATGAAGAAATCACACTTTTCTAGTTTAACTAGTGGCATGAATTGGGTCTTTTGTATAAGCTGAGAAATTTCTAATCTCTAAAAGTTATCATATCTACTTATACCAAAGTTCAAGCACTGATTAAGGATAATTCTTATTCTTGACCATTCCACTCAACTAAGGGACTGGAAGGGGTCGTCAACAATGTTCGAAAATATTCTCTTGATTCTTCCACGACAAATAACATCCAATGGTCTGTAGACAAACCCCATCAATTCACCTTAAAATCCTACAAGAAATTGTTGCTTGGTTTGGTACATCTAATGATCTGAAGACAAACCCCATCAATTCACCTTAAAATCCTACAAGAAACTATTGCTTGGTTTGGCATGGGATAGTTACATTAGTCCAACTCATTCGTTCATAATTAGCTTGTTGTAAGTGGCAAGCTAGGCATTCAAGTTGTGTATTCCTAATTTGAATTGTAATCTTTGCCTTGAAAGAAATGAAAGCCTAAACCATCCATACTTCAATTGCAATTTCTCTTCTCATTTATGGAATAGTATTTTGTCTCTCCTTAAAATACAATGTCATCACTTTGATTGGAAAGATAAATCACTTAAGCTTTAAGACTCCAAATCCGTAACAGAGGTGATAAAAAGCTCTTAAGAATGTCCTTTGAGGCCTTAATCTACTGTATCTTGAAGGAAAGGAATAACAAGATACACGGTGAAGAAGTTTCCAATATAAGAACTATTCTTTGGAAGATATTAATACATATTATATTTACTACCGTTACAAGAGATCTAGGCAAAACATGAGCTCAAGAATGTGTAGCAAATAGTGCCTTTAAACTATCTTCTCCCCTATATTTTGCTTATTATTTAATAGTCTTATGGTTAGTTAACTATTCACTTAAGTCTAAGTGCCTGGATATTGAAATTATAATATTTTAATTGAACTTATTTATTTAAATTAATCTTACTTATTTTCAAAAAAATATTGTCAAATATTTAATTTTAATTTATTAAAAATATAACTTGAATTAGTTTCATAGTTGATTTTGTTGACATGTTGCACACATCCATATTAAATTTTTAGAAACAAATTAATATGCTTTTAATTAACAAATAAATGAATAAAAATAAAAATCAGCCAACCACTTATTTATTATTGTCACGAACTCTGTATCGATAAAACTTTAATTTATGAAATACTTTGCTTCTATTCCACATAAATGAACCCAATTTATGTGAGTCTCCATCAATAAGGTTAAAGGCAAGATTAACTATAAAAAAATATGTATAATTTCAATTTTAAAATATATTTCAATCTGCTTACAAATTTATTAGACCAAGGAGTATCATACCATTTTTTAAATAATGTTACTGTTAATGGATTATTTCATGTTAAAAAAAAAGTTAAATGTCAATTAACGAAATTCAGTCATTAAAATTCACAATGGCTACTTAATCAAGGAGATTTCAAGCATAAAGATGTTTAAACCCTTCGATTTGAAATTCTTACAAAAAATTATTAATGACTTAAATATTGGGATGGAATATGTCTACTTGGTACAAAAAAGGATAGTTCCAAATGAACAGCTACTCATCCTTCCTCAATCAGTGTCGTTATCTTGAAAGTTGAAAGAGAGAGGCACTACTAAAGGTGGAAATCAAAATAAATTTGTACAAAAGAAAACCACAACGCAGAATAAATCTAAATGTGAAATAGACTAGCAGAATAAGCTTACACGAAAGAGTTAGGAGGCTATTGCACGAGATTAAACTCCACCTAAAAGCCATACATGGGCTAGAGAGATTGGAAATTCCTTTGCCATAATTATTTGCCTAATCCAAGTGAGGGTATCATGACAATTCTTACAATCCCTTGGTTTCATCCCCGAAATTTCTTGTTTCTTCCTTTCAAAATACCATTTCATTAATTGTTTCTACTTTACATTAGAATTGACCTTAATTGATACTAACAATTAGAGATAACAATGCTCAGAAGTCAAGAGTTAACCGAGCATCAAATCCAAAATTTTTAAACCAAACCCCAAGCCTAAACTCAGCTCAAGGCCCGACCTTTATAGGCAAAATGACATCATTTTACAGAAAAGTCATTTTGCATTTTCTTTGTTTCTAAAAAAATTGAGCCAACTCAAGCTAGACTTGGGTTGTGACCGACTACCTCAGGCCTAGGCTCGATCCATTGCCATATAACAAGATAGTACTATATATTCATAAGTTGAATATAGATGTTCATTCAGTTACTTTGAAAGTTGAAAGAAAATCAAGTTATATAAGCTAGACACTGAAAGATTACTAGATTACAGGTCTTAAGAGACAAAGGTGCACGAATAAAAACTAAAAGGATGAGTATGCAGTGGACTAGATATTAAGACACTAGTTCAATTCCAGTAACTTCCAAACAGTCAAGATTTTAAATAACAGACTTAGAAACAGGAAAATTTGAAGAAAGACCAGAATATGGAGAAATATAAAATCGAAAAAAACTTTAATCTTTCATCCAACCCAAACAGCATTTGTAACTCAGTCACCTAAAGTGCAACGTTAAACCCTATTAATATGTTACCCTTTGTCATGAAACTTCGATAGCTTTCCACCAAAACATGTGCACCTTTGAGATAAAGGTAACAGCCCACCAAAGCATGTAGAAAATGTTCAAACAAAGACAACCACACGAACCCAACCCCAAAAGAGTGAGCGCCAGCAATCACGGAAATTTACCCAAATTGCTAAAGTTCATGCAGCTTCAGCACACTTAATCAGAAAGAAGCATTGTGAATCCTCACCATGGTTAGCTTTCAGTTATGAGCTTCAGCAGTTCAGTAGCCTCTTTCAATCGTCTTTCTGTGTTTTCTCTCCCTGCCACAGCTCGGGGATTCCTGCACAAGGATAGAAATAATTTTCCCTCAGTCATCTGCAGGTATGTGCTCATGTTTCACCACAACTCATTCCAATTTACAAGTGCTGTTGTTTACCTCTTCTCAGTTGCTGCCTTCCTCGTTAGTTCTTCTACAAGACTATGCAACCTCTTCAGCAGAGCAGGCGACTTGTGCATTGCATTAACACCTTCATATCTCAAACAGATTTTCTTCAGAATCTCTGACGCAAGGAAATATCCTTCTTCCTTGTTCCTGGAAAGTAATTAGGAGACTCGGTTCAGGTGTGGTACAAAGGAAACTTATGCTTGGTTTCTCAATCTGTAAATATGACGAGGGAAAAAACCTTAGCAACTCCCAAAGAATAATTTCTACTGATCTATGCCCATTAATAAGCGCGTCAGTTAAATGTGGATAGCAAGTAAGGTTCCGAAGAGTGGAAAGTGCATGCTTTAGGACTTCCTGATCTGGTATGCTTCTGCTGACAGAACGGATCTGGTTCAGTAATTTTTCAATTGCTCCAGCATCCACAAGCTCCTCGCAACATTTCTTGGAATGATGTGTGGCATGGTCTGTGAAGAGGTGATTATAATAGAGTCCACAACGATTCAGAATAGTTTTTATTCATCTAGCTCATTTATTCAAACTATATGACTGAAGCTTATTGCATATAGAACATGGTAGATACATCAAGATTTGGTTGTTTAACATAACACTTCAACAAATTGTTAACATTTTGTTGATAATAAACTCTTTTCGCATAGTTATAGAGTTCTAGCCAGTAGCAAACCATTAGTTTTAATTAGAGAGTGTTGCTCACTGTTTTGTGAAACACATGACAAGAGACTATAAAATGAGTCTATTTTACTAAACGGCAAGCAGCTCTGACTTAATAAAGCATCATAGTAAAAGGAACTTATAGCACACAGAGCACGATACACTGCACCTCAAATATACCATAAGCATAATCCACTTTGTTTTGAGCAATTTGTCGCCGCAATCTCCTAGCCTAGGTTAATCAAGGATTCAGAACAGAGAGTTGATCACTACCTCAAAGAAATAAGTGAATAATTGGTGAACACGGTCTCTCAGAGGAAACAAATACTGCTGTTTTTAACAATATTTCCATAGAAATTTACACTAATAGGACAAGTGAAATCCCAAAATAAGGAGAATTTCTTACCCAAAGTTGCACAAATATGAAGAATTCCAGTAACCCTTTTCTTGCTCTGTAGTTCAGCAAGTGCCATCTTAAGTCTGTTAATAATACGCATGCTGTCATCCACATTTTTAGCAGAATTTTGCATTCTAGACCGTAAATCTAAAAGCTGCCCTCTTGACTCTTTCCGCACAAGGTAACCTCTCCAGTATGACTGCATAAGTTACAATATGATAAACCATGAATAGACTAACTTGAGCTAAACTCACACAAGGACTTCAAGGATATAAACAGTTGAGGAAATATCATCCAACCAACCATGCATGAAAATGAACAAAATGAGTCAATAGCCTGGTAGGCTAAACAAGCCTTACACCCAAAATAATGCAAATGATGGCAGAAGTTACAGACCTTTCCAAGAAAACAGTAGATTAAAGCAGACCTCATACGTTATACTGCATTTACATTAGACGTAAACTAAAGGAAAATATATTCAGTGGTCTAGTATGTTGAACAGCTTTTGTAATGTTGTATAAAGACCTCAACAAAGGTAGTCCACTCTTGTCGAAACTAAGCATGGTACACGTCTGAATGAATGCTGCTAAACATGATCATAGGACTTTGAGATCTGTTAATCTTACTTGAATGACAACAATAAGTTTCCTGTGCCTAATAGCCTTTTGCCTACCAAACCAACCTCGAACATGTGACTGTATAACAATTGTGAATTTTGTTCTTTGTTTCAACTGTAAAGTACTTCTCCACCACCACTGTAGCTTCAAAACCGAAGACAATATGGTTTTCAAATCAAATCTCTGACATAAATCAATTGAGCTTTCGAAGTTGGAGCATGAAGTGGCAGTTTCTTGAAAATGAAATGTCCCTAGAAATAGAGACAACATAGTTTGCTCATGTTAAGAGAACCATAATTGATTCAACTTCAATAAAAAAAAATTTATCAAAGAAAAAAAGCAGGTGAATTGAATTAGAGTTCACAAAAAATATGTGCAAGATACCTAAGGGCTTATTTTGAGTAACTTGGCCCCGGACAAATTGCTGAACTCTAATCACATCACTTTTTTTACTACAAAGTGCATTCCGACTATTGAAACACCGAATAGCACTTTGAATATTCACTGCAGCTTCTTTTAGCAACAGAAAGCTCTTCCTTTTCAGCCAAGCACAACAGTATCTCTGCATTCATTGAAGTAAAATAATATACTTAGGGTAAATTTTCACTTTAACCAAATAAATGAGATAAAATGCCACCCCATGGCAAGAGGTAGATAAAATTGGGATCACAATACAGCCTTCTCCAATGTCCCATTTTGTCAAGATTAGGACTAGTAATAGCCAATATTTCAGTAGAGAAAGAACAATAATAATTATTTGCATAGGTTGATTTCCACTTGTCAAGTGATCATTAAACATAGTAGCAGTGATCAAACAACACCTAGAAGCAACTGTATGTTGACCAATCAATGAACAGTAAGAATGTTGAGCAATCCTTCGGCTTCAAGAATCAAACATTTCATCCCTTCTAGATCTTTAAATAAAATCTTAAATTACATTTTGCCTTGCCAATGTATAAATGTTGAGAGAAGTTGGCACGTGTCAGATGTTTGGTTTATAATACAAAATAAACTACAAATGATATGAAAATTCAAGACTTATCCTTAAACAACCAAAACCAGTTGAAAAATAATAGTCATAAGCAATCAACAATAAAGCACTTAGTTAAAAAGACAATCATTTTGAAATGCATCAACCTTTAATGAGAAAAAACTCTCCTAAAAATATATTGCAGGTAAAGGTAGGAAATATTTCACATGAAGATTCTCATAAAAATGAAAGGAGAAACTTTACTTGAAGTAATATAATGAGATGTCTACGCCTAGTAGTTTCTCTTCTTATAATCCATCCACGTAGATGACATTGAATGATGATGGCTGATCTTGTAGCAACTCTTTGTTGTTCACAAGCCCTCCACCTCCTTAAACATCGGAAATAATTTTGGATTCTTGTTGTTGCTTGTTTCAGACATAAAAATTTCTTTCTCAATGACCAACCTCGATAATGATTCTGTATTTTGGTAGCAGCCAGATTCTGGTGATAGGAACACCTGCTCAAAATAAAATGTCTCCAATAAAGCTGAATTGCAATAGCTGCTTCTGTCTGTGGATTACAGAAACTATTAACACATGAATAAAGTTGTGCATTTGAGCAACATCATATTTGGACCTTGCTAACCAGGCACGAAAAGATCTTTGAATAACAATGGCTGCATTGGCAGTATCAGGAATTGCTGCATTATGATTTCCATTGCTTGCTTTGCATCGCCTTCGACCCATCCAAATCCTTGCTGCTTGCTGAATGAGCACAGCTGATCTTCTTAACTTAACAAAGTTATGCCTTTCAACAATATACTTGCCACATTGCTCAGCAATTTCAGACTGTTTGAACCTTTCTGGATGATGGAAAAATAAACCAAACAAGTGAACAAGGAGAATTGCTAATAGAAATATATATATTTGAAATTATACATTCTGAGAATGATAATTAAGTGAAGGCATGAAAGTCTATCAATGACCCACAGATTCCAATCTCGCTACAAGTTTCTATGATAATTGAGTCAAACACATAGGCCTTGAAGTAGCAACAAATAACGATTAATAAGAGCTTGAAGATTATATGATTAACTGTAAAGTTGCAACATCTAGAGAAATAATTTCCATCAGTCAGCAGCTCAGATGTTGACAAAACAAAATAAGACAGCTGTACTCTAAACAAGTTCTTAAGCCTTAGCAACCAAAGATGTGTTTGAAGGTTTTCACGAATAAACCAGCAAACTTAAAGATATAGATCTTTCTCCAAGAAAGTTGAACAATAAAGCCAGAGTGAGTAACCTTTTTGTATGTTAGTGCTGAGATTTTCAGTTGAGTTGATCTTGGAAGTAGTAACAGCAGGTTTCTCAATGAGTTGGCTATTTCGCTCAGCCATATCTTGCCACCAAGCCTTTATGGCCTTGAACTTTTCAGCAGCATCTGCATCAATGGGGAAACGTAGCATGCAAAACTGTTTGCTTTTAATATTTTCAATCATTTTTCTTACTTTGGAAAACAGTTTATTCAACAAAGGAAAGGACAGCCAAACTTCATCAGTGTGCTTACTTTTCCACATAATTGAAGCAGGAACAATATAAGCAAATTCAACAAGAATATCAAAGATTTGACCAAGGGACACAACCCTCATGACTGTCAGTAGATGAATCAGAGTAAAACAATTTCTTTGCTAAAAAACCTGAATGCCACATATAAACCATAATTACAGGAAACCAGAAATAAATCCTAGTCCACAGTTGTATTATCCGTCTGCTTGTTATGAGTAGACCCATTCATTTGGAAAACATTTAAAAAAATAAAGTATAGAAGCAGGGCAAAATACCTTCTGTATTGTCTCCCTTTGTTTCTTGTTGACGTAATAGAGCTTTTGAACACACAAAATACCTTCCAATGTAATGTCTCCTTTCTGGACTTTGACAGTCACAACCTAATACTTTATGAAAATTCAGTTGATCCTAAGCAGAAGAAAGGTGGATGTAATTATTTCTGACATCAGGTATCAAAAACCAAAGCAGCATAACAGTCTAAGCATTACCATTGCTTTCTTCTCAGTCAGTTTTGATGAGAGAAAAACCAGTAGAATTAGAACACTCTGTTCACAGACTGCACCACTATGTTCAAGCATGTCACTGATTTGCAGAACCTGTAAATGCAACAAATTGAACAATGTATGAACTATTAAATAGCCAATAAGACAATTTTTTGCTCACAGAAAATGCCATCACAACACATTACAACAGATCCCCTTCTAATTCTTGTATATAAAACAAAGGACTAACTAAACTTATCAATATTTTCTCTACATGAAGTTTACATGCCTTAAGCATATAGCAATCAGTCAGAAGATATAGTCAACCATTGCAAGAGTACAGAGTCTCTAAAATTTCGAACTCTTACCTCTGGAAAATTTCCCAACAATCTAGTCAGTTTTTGTGATAAAATGAAAGTGTAGAATGCATCCAAATAATCATCAGCCGACACAAAGGATTCTTCAACACTACTTTCAGGAGTATCCTGTAAAAAATGGAAAATATAAAATCAATATGAAACAAAGCATAGTAATAAAAGTAGCTGCAAACTCAAGAGGCTGGGTTGCCAAAATATGGCACCTTGCGAGAACGAGAACAGCAGAGTTTCTTTAGAAAGTAATAGTCAAGCAAACACCATATGGCTTTCCCATCAACCAAAGATGAAAATCCATCAATCTTGTAATTATATTTTTCACAGATTGCCTGCAAAATAATTAGAATGGTTGGAAAACATATAAAATTACTGCAGAGAGAAGAGATAGACAAAAGGGCAGAGGAAGAGAGACGGAGGCAAAACAGACAGAAATATACCACGTTCTTTAACCCAGTTACTGTACCTGGATCCATTTCAGAAGCAATTCCAAAGGAGAGGAACAAAAACATTCAACATTCAAAATTTCCTGTAAAATGGCAAATAGATGCAAGTAATATAGAATATAAACTCTGAAGCAACAAAGACAAGAAATAAAAATGTCAAATAATGATTCGCAACCATTTCGCTTCTGAAAAGGATAGAGTATTCTTAACTACAAAAAAAGACACTCTTTTTAGTGGATTACATAAACTAGAAGAAATCAACCAATACGAACCATACCACGTAAGTTCCCTGAATTTTTAAGACTTCCTCAACTAAGTTTGTTTTGTTGATCAACAGTGGCACCTACAGAAGTTAGTGATAAGAAAAGGTTACCCTTATAACTTCTGCTAAAGCAAATTTTTACAATGTGCAACAATTTAGGTAGAGACAAACCTGCAAGTGAAGAAACAGGTTCCAGAGCAAGGAAAGGGTTAATTCCTTGTCTCCATTAGCAATATCATCCTCTGTAACCATCATTCCATCCTCATCATGCAACTTTACACCAGCATGTTTTAAATACTGCAGGGCAAGGCCACAGTTCGCTAATTTTTTCTTGCGAGTATCTGAAGGAACAACCATTTTCTGTCACAGGACGAGTTCAGCATGTCAAAAATTAAAAGAGTAGAACTAAATACACTAAGATTGGGATATGAATTTAACTTGAGGAAGATTTATAATTCACCAGAACATTATCTTTTATATCCATGAAAATTAGTTTTTTTGGGTTAACAACAAGAGGTTGCTTAAATGAGGGCTTCATATTCACAATCTTTAAAATATGATATTATATATATCATACAAATAATCTATTTTCACAATTATCAGTTAAAAGAGAACAGGCCATTATGCGGTAAAATCCCATTCTAAAATGTTTTACACATGAAAGTATAATTGTATATTATATTAACAACAGAAGGGAAATAAAGAGCCACAAGAGGAAAATAAAACTCACCGTAACAATGGATGAGCCATTTTGCAAAAGTTGAATGGCTCTACAAAGACGTATTCCATCTTGGAGGTCAAGAAACAAATCGGTAACGCTGAAGTCATACTCTAGAAGGGAACACTACAAATACAACTTTCTGTTTGTAAATTGAATGATACCAAGTTATATTAGGAACATAAAGTCAACTTCAAGTTTTTACGGAGTTATTCGTGTATAGAATAATCCAAATGGTTTAATGCATTCCTGGACCATATTACTTGAAGAGCACAAATATGTGGAGTAGGTAAGTTTATAACCAAATGGACTGAACCACGTACCTGCGCATAAGATACTTTGTAACCTACAACCACTAGATGCGCAAGAAGATTACCTTCTCCATGCATTACATCCGATGAAAGAAAATCTAGTTTTATATCGAGCAAAGAGACATAACCTACAGTGAGCATAATAGATCACAACTGCCAAACCTGAAAATAGAAGCATATATAAACAATTACCATTAATTACTTGACGACTAGACTTGATACAAGATTGCACCGCAAACAGAAGTGGAGAACCCCCGTCAATTCCATCAATACCATACTTGAGAGGAAGAGTGCTTTGAGATTTAGCTCTATCAAGTATAAGGACCAACAGCAAAAATCTTTTTAAAATAATATTCCCCAAATTTTCATAGTAACCAGGTCTATATAACCCATCAACCATCTTGTTATAGGCATAAGCTTTAGCCAACCCAGTGTGTGAGAAGAACTGCTTCTCAATTACCATCTTCAAGAAGGCAAGTTCTTTATCCGAATTAACTTCTCCATCTGGCAACAAGGAACAACCACCAAAAATGATGTGCAATCCAATACGAAGCCAAATGGGGTTGTAGCACATTAAAATCCCCACAGCCTTCTCCTTTATACCAAGATCTGTGATTATGGGGCAATGTGTCTTCATTTTCAACCTTCCTTCATCGATACTCTGAACATTACATAACACTATATTAATGGAACATTATCAATAACAACTCTTTCAAAGTGTCCAATTACCAATCATAACCGCAATGTTATATTCAATCCACGAGTAGTCGAAAAGAAACTGCACCTTAAGGACCCGAGACATGATATCAAATATCTCCTTGCAACTACCCAAGCTCAAGTAAACCTGCAATCTTTGCATCAAATCATCGAAGCTGCACACATCCTTGAGCAAATTATTCAGTACACCATGCTGCTTCGCATTCAAGAAACTTCCTTCGAGCTTACTCTCCTCATCATGGCCGCCAAGCCAGTCGGAATCTCTCTGCCTTTTTGGACACCGCCACATAGCATCTACTCCAACAGTGCCGCTACAAAGGCCACCCTCCCTCTTCCCCAACCCAGAAGGAGCCACATTTGGGTCTTCATTCATAATCACCGCACAGCCGCATGATTTAGGGCTTTCGAAGAGGAAATTGAGCCAAGTAATTAGGGATTTGGAGAGCGACTTAAGAGACTTCTCCTTCTGAATCTGAACCTTACGAGATGACAGCGACTGCTCAACCTCGAAGGCCTTGAGTCGGCGGCTGGTGTCAGTCTTGTGCTTGGAAGAGCGATTGTGGCGGCGGAGGAAGGAAGAAGAGGAGAGAGGAGTTTCCTTGGAGGCGGTGAAGAAGTGCTGGGGACAAGGAGATGTGAAGACAGAGGATCGGGGGGGACGTTTGGGGGTTTTGAAGTTGGAAATGTCCTTTAAGAGCGAAGAAGACGGCGGACAAGTGGGTTCGCCACCGCCCATGGCGGAGAAGGAAATGGGAGGGAAGGAGATTTCAAATTTTCAAACGGTGAATAGAGCAATATGATATAGAAGATGACGATTACGTGCATATAAGACAGAAAAATGTGGGCCTCAATTATCAATTATGCATTTCAAATAGAGACCGATTTTGGGCTTTAGATCTCAAAGTTTTAAGTCGGCTGATCCACCAAATTCCTTTTCTAACATTACTGTAACAATAAAATTATGAATCTCACTAATACATGAAGTTTTGGAAAGTTTAATAGTATACAATCTTAATCTTAACTTCACATAATGACTTATTTGCCACAATTTTAATTTTTATATTGATGATAAATATTTTGAGGAATATACTTAAAACATGCTTCGCCTAATACAAATATTATTAGGGAGGAGAAAGAACTTTCTTAATTTAATTATTTATCTAATCATCTTTCCAATTCTCCCTTCCTTATCCTCTAATCCATTAGTCATTTGATAACAAGAACTTTTAATTGATTTATATTAATTATTGTCAAGAATATTATTATATTATTAAGAGTTATTTTGAGTCATAATTTTTATTTTTTGAGAGCCCTTTGTATAGACTTTAAAAATTATAAAAAGTTGTGTTAAAATTTGACATTGTTTAAAGTTATATAAATCACCTGCTCTTTAAAGTACACCTTTTGTAATATTTACTCTTTATTAAGAAGCAAAAGTATTGTAATAATTTTTTATCATTTGTTGAATAAGAGGTTTCAGTATATTTGATTTTTTAAGAGGAGATTGAAGAGTAAGACGTAAGTTAAGGAAGACCAAATCACTATAAATAAATGTGCAGTCTCTCTTACTTGTTTGTTATTTGAGTTTATATGTGACTTTATATTGTTATAGTATGTTATTGATTCTATTATTCATTCCATCAAGTTTTATCAATCTCCACTATTTTTATAACAAAACATAAATTTAGAAGGATTTTACATTCATATAATACAAGTGTTTGATAAAGTATCTTTGGGTGAAATGCGTTTAGATTCATCTAGTTCACTATTCTTTTTAGGTGTCTTTTGGATAACATAATCCCTTTGAAATAAAAAGTGTGTGTATAGAAAATTTGTAGCATTTTAATATGGGATATTAGTTGAGATGTAAGTCAAATGAAGAATGCACATTGGTCAATCGAAGAGTGAGTTAGATCAATCTACATAATTGGAAGTTACCATTTTGGTGACTATTTTTTGTATACATTAAATGTGTCTTTGTTTCTAACTATTAGGAAAAAAATGTTAATGGTTATAAATATTTCATAATGTGATTGTTGAACAAGTTTTAAGAGTTTTGATGAGTTCTTAAATGAGACTTAATTCACATTGTTTCTCCTCCTTTTGATTCATGACATATGCTTTCAGTAATTGGCAACTTCTCTTTATTTCTACAAATTATATCCACATGCCTCATTTGGATGCACTTTTTTACACTTTGCATGAAGTCTACTCTAACAACTAGAAAAGATCTTGGATGAAAACTATTGTAAGCATTGTTGAGAAAGAAGCTTAACTTCTCTTTAGAATGAGTGTTCGACATGTTGTTCTATTGTTCATCATCACTATTTCATACTCCTCTCACCTTTGAATCTGCCTATTTGTCCTATCTTAGCAACTTTTCCTTCCTATACTCTTTTGTAACCATAGCTTGTTATCCTCTCTTATCCCTCATGCACTCCTCCTTTTCTCTCCTCTTATTTTCCTACTCTTAGCTTCATTTTTACTTCTTCTTTGTCTTGCTAAGGTTCTCTTTAAGACATCTCCCTAGCTCCTTATCCTTGGTTCAAGTGCTCCTCTCTTGTAGTTGGATTGGTACTTTGGTCTAGACAAAACTATCTTTTCCTACCTAAGCACCATATTATTATTTAGGGTAACTGCCATTTGAACTTGATCTCTAAAAGTTGGACTTAACATTTTAAGGTATGTTAACTAGAACAAATGTTCAAAACCCTAACTCCTCTAATGAATTCCCCCTTTTGCCTCCACCTCTCATATAGCGCCCCCTCACCGTAGGGTACACATCGGAACTCCCGACACGTATCCCACGATAAAGGCGCACTACCAGAACAGTTCTACTAATATCCACATGGCATCGCAGTAATT
>JANIHY010000002.1:54361469-54379864 GCA_027479065.1 Erythroxylum brevipes
AAATCATATTTTAAAATTTTGAATCATTCTTTTTATTTGATCAAACGAAATAAGATTTTTAAAATTTAATAAGGAATAAACAAATTATGGATAATATTAATATTTTAATTGTTTATCAAAATAAAATATGATATTTTAAATCTATCTTTATTTTATTAACTCTTATATATTATATATTACTTTAATGCCCATAGAGATTTTTAATTTTTTAAATGTTAAAAAATAAAGGTATGAAGCCAGCTGAAAACGAAGAAAAAAACTTAATCAAACCGTAAGGCTGTCGGGACTGCGTAATCTGATTTATGTTATTTTTAAACAAAAACGTCGTTTCAATTATGTGATTAAACAACAACGTCGTTTCAATTATGTGATTAAACGACGTCGTTTTATTAATCTTTATTTATTTTGTTAATTTTAGATGGCATGTATTAATAGTTAATGTTTTTAAAATATATGGTAAGCTACGCCACCAAACTTAATATAAATAATAACGTCGCACTAAAATTGAAAAAACCATAAGTTTAAACATTTTATTAGTATTTTTTGAAGTTCTAATTAGAATTGAAATTTTTTTTGAATGTTTGAATATTTTATTGCTATCTTTTTAAGTTAGTGATATGATTCAAAATTTGACGAAAGGTTAAGTTTTTTTGTTGTTGTAATTAGCCCTATAGGTTATTATAACAATAAAGCGTGAAATATCAAAAAATATTAGTTCATAATTATAAATTAAAAGAAGTTCAATCATTAAATGAAAAATATATATTTTATGTTTAATCCCCAACCTGGTACTTAATGGAATTTCAAGCGGGTGTTCACGATGATATATATTTTGTGTCTAAGTATTTTTAAACATAAAATATCGTTAAATAATAGTTACTGTGCTGATAAGTAAAAATAACTTCAAAATAGTATTCATAATTTTAATATCTCTTCTTACTAAGATTGATATTTTTTTAAATATTGATACAAAGAGTATTTTCTATTATTCTTACAATTTTAAGTTATTATATAGTCTACGTAACTTGAGTGGGAACAATTATATAATGATTATTTAGTCGTAATCATTAATTAATTAATATTATTATTAACAATTATTTTAATAAAATATTTTGACTTGAATGGCGTGGCAGAAGCCAGTTAATCCTATTGAAATCTGGATTCGGGCTCGGGTTATATAGAAATATCACCGGACCAGATCTTCCTAGCCAGTACCCTTATTAATGATGGTTCTGTGCTATAGTCATTAAGTTCCGTAGCTTTCTTGGAGTTTGAACTTTGTGGAGTTTCAGACCTTACAATTTTATTATGGTCTTTGTAGAAAGGTGGAGCGCAGGAGACCATTGTCATTCATTTATTACACGTCCACTTTGAAGCTTTTACTTGCTCGTATCCTATCTTCGTAGTACAATAATTAGATACTTTGAAAAGCATAATTTTTTACCAAGATTTTAATTATAAAAAAGTATTTTTAAATTTTTTACATTTAAATTAATTTTCACTCGAGTCGGGTATGTTTTTTACGAAAAGTAAAATTTTGACCTGAAATTTTAAATAACTGCATACATAAGAATAATTTAAACTCGTAATTTCACTTAAACCAGAAAAATCCCTTACCAACTCACGTGAACTTTAAGATTAAAGTATAATTCCCTTTTAGACAACAATAAAGAAATCATCTTCAATAAGAAATGACATTGTCGAAGTAGAGGTTCAGGAGCTATTATAACTTTAATTCCTAATAACAAACTTACAACGAAGAAAGAGGATTAGATTTTGCAAATAAAATATAACTCAATTATTTCATTAATGAATCATGTTTTACAATCTTAAGGGAACCAATTGTGAATGTCATTTAGTATAACAATGTTTGGTTATAAAAATAACTCCCTTAAATAATCCTTTAAAAGAGACTTATGAATCAAAATCAAAGAGGAGTTGTTTGTATGGTATCAAGAGATCAAAGAAGTTAAAAGCCTTTTGAAGAAGGCTTTATTGAGAATCTATCTTAATTAGCTTGTCATCCTTCAGAGAGACAATTATGTTGCATTTTTCCATGTAAGCACTATTTCGTGAAAGAAGAAAGTATTTTAATCATCATAATTTAGCCAAAGCACCCCAGATCTCTACTACTAAAGGAAATGATTATACTATGTTTTTTACAAATAGCTCAATAAATTAGCTTTCTCTCCAGCTAATAAATCCTCATTTAAGGGAAAGTTATAGAGATTATGTTAAGCAGCTGGTTTATATTTATTTCCAATACAGTTTCGCTACAAGAAAAGGAGGAATTAGCGACGGATAATTTCCGACGGAAAATAAGCATAGCAAATTAGCGACGGAAATTGTATTTCCGTCGCTAATATCGACGTGAAAAAATTCATTTAGCGACGGTTATAATTTTCGTCGCTAAAAATGGAGGGAAACCGTCCCGACAAAATTAGCGGCGGACTTTAGGGACGGTAAAAGTTTCCGTCCGTAATTGGACTGCAAATAGTGACGGAAAACATATTTTCGTCGCTAAATCGACGTGAAAAAATTTTGTTTAGCGACGGTTCTAATTTTCGTCGCTAAAAATGGAGGGAAACTTAGGGACAGTAAAAGTTTCCGTCGGTAAGTATACTGAAATTATTATGGAGGGAAGGCGGCATAATAAAATTTAAAGGCGGGAATTAAAAATGGTATAATAAGATTTAAAATTACCGATGGAAATTTCCGTTAATAATTTCTGTTGGTAAAATCACGTTTAAAACACCCAAACACCCCTTCCCTTTCCTCTGGTTCATCTTTTTCTTTCTTGCTTTTTTTTCTCCGGTTTCTTTATTACTCTTTCAATGATACAACTAATGTACTTTCCTTTTTCTATGTTAATGACAATTCTGGTTCTGTATGCTTGGACATTATCAACTAGTCATGGAGTCCAATGTTTAGTAAGTAATAAATTTTCTTGTGCTTAACAAGCTCTTAGTCATTTAGTCTAATGGAAAAATGTTTATGTAGGCTTTTTTTTTTGCATGGAAAAATGCCACAGCTATTACTTTATTCAACTTGTTCGGACCCTCTTAGTGGTGATGACGCATCATTGATGATGAAGTTATGCATTATGAATTACGGATAAACTATCCGAAAAAGTAGAGATCCATATGTCATTTATAACGAATCATTCTAACTTTTTTCTCGGAAACCATTCCTTTTTAGGTATTATTTTAATTGTAGAAAAGGCCTTCCAATTTTAGATTAGTCACCTATATGTAGCCCAATCTCTGAAGTCTTTAGTGAAATTCTTGGTATATGAGTTTCCTTCGACTTTTGTAGGTTAAAGCATATTGTTAAAATTTTCAAGTATAATCCATGGTGAGTTAATAGCAGCTCCTAAATCCTTTAGCTTATTCCACAAACTAACCCTATGGAATATATGATTAAAATCACATATGAGTGTGATCTAGAAATCACCTTTCTCTATTATCATTCTAGTGGAAATATGGGTAAATTGATTCTTAAAGATAGAATGCAACATTTCATTCATATCTGGATTAAATACAATCATAATTATACCATTATAGTGGTTTTGGTGATTTGAATGCTTTCTAAAATGATTCAAGTACTTACTTTTCTTCCCTTTAAACTTAGTTTCTAAGCGTAGCACCATAAGAGGTTTAATAAGAATCTTATTGGCAATAGAAAAGATAGCACAAAGGGAACAAAGATAAATGAAAAGAGAAGGTCTAACACTTATTGGCTTCGACTCACTCTCCCCTCTTCCCTTGGTTAGATCCCTTTCTACTTTTTTTTTCCTTAGCTTTGTGACCTTTTTGCTTGAGTGGTCCTGTCCTCTACTCGAGACTGGTGCTCATTTTCTCTAGTTTTCCTTAGTCTGCTTTGGCTTGAATGCCTTTAGTTTCTTGAGCTTCTTTTTCCTATTAAGGGTAATTGAGTCTTTTTGTCTTGAACTGGTTTTCACTTTATACTTTTTACCATTTTTGGGAGCAACGTTTTGACTGAGCTTCTTTAACACTTCTTTTATTTTCTTAATAATGTCTCTCTTCTACAATACATACTTTTTCTAGAACTGAATTCCCTCCTTTTCCATTTCATCCAAGCTCTCTACTCCTAAGCTCTAAGAATTCTTCCCTACCTATGATTTCCCCTGGTCTAGAGGAAACTAAGAATATCTCACCACATCTTGCTTAGTAATGAAATAGCTAGAAACAAGTCCTTGGTGATCATTCAGACCTCTCCCTCCACTACTGTCCACCTTTTGTGCTTAATGGAAAAGCCATCATCACACTAGAAATAGAAATTCTTAAGGAAGGGGCATGTGGTTGGGAAGTATAGGGTCTATAGACCGTCAACCTCTGTTTCATATCATTCAAAGGTTAGAGCAAAACCAATGGAAGAATAAAAGCTTAGTAGATATCTTGTTGTCTAAAGATAACCTCATTTTACTTAACTTTAACTCCCATAATGAAGCTTTGAAAGTGGTTGAAGAGGGCCCCTAACATGTGCTTTAGTACCCTTTGTTCTTGCAAGTTTGGAAACTTGGTATTTTGTTAGAGAATGTGAAACATCAAAATATCCCTTCAAGGATTAATATAAATAATATACCACTCGAGCACTAGACCACACAAAGCTTGAACATTCTTGCGAGTTACCTGGACAAAACATTGTATATGGATGAGAAAGAGGTCATATTGGATATGCATGTATTTGTACAGGTGTTGACATTTCTAAGGAGTTATTGGAAAGCATTCCTATCTAAGGTTAGGACCTAATAATACACTCTTTGAAGATAGGCTCATAGTCTTATACCAATGGAAATCATCCCTTAAAGTTCAAGGAAAGCGTAGAAACCTAGAGGGAAAGCTTTCAAAAAGAGTGACTATTAGGAGCTTATAAGGTTGGATGAGGAGGAAAGTCAAAAGGAGATCACTCCAATAACTATGGGTGCTCTAAATCCAATGGTGAATGAGACTATTCAGGTATCTTATGAAGTTATAAATTTCATTACTTTTATTAGGAATGAGATACCTAAATCCCTTACATAAATGAAGAAATATTGGAAAAGAGAAGAAGATGCAACTACTATCCCTTAACATATTAAGAAGAACTTGTCAAATGAGGATGAAAAAATAAATGAACAGCTCCAAAGAGTGCAAAGAATGAAAAGCTTTAATAAAAGCTCATTTAAAATGACAATAGTTTCTTTGAATGTACGAGGATTAAATTACCCAATGAAGCTTAATGCATTGAGTGATTTTGTCTTTAAGGAGAAGCCTTTGACTATTAGCCTTTTAGAAACTAAAATCAAATTGAAGAACATGAATAAAATGAATAATTTGGGTTCCTAGTTAGGGACAATCTCAAATCATCACTATCATGATTTTGGTAAAATTATCATTTGCTATAATTCTAATTTGGTGAAGCTTAAAACTCTTGAGGAAAATGAGCAAGTCATGCATATGAGAGTACAATTCTTAATGGAGGATGTAATTGTGTATGTCTCCTTTGTGTATAGGTTTAACATCGCTTTGCAAAGAGTCGAAGTATGAGGAAGTAGCTTGAAGAGGATGAAGGGAGTTTGTTGTGGTCTTTGGTTAATCTGTGAAGACTTTAACTCAACTCTATACATGACATAGGCTGAGGGTAACTGTAAACTAGAGAATTATACTTAAGATTTTCTTAATTATGTTAAAGATATAGAGCTGACTAACTTGAAGTATGAGGGCCACTTATTTACCTGGAGCAACAAGTAAAACTTAGGCTGGTCCATCGAGAAAAAGTCGGATAAGGCTTTAGTCAACCTAAATTGGTTAACTAACATCCCTAAAACCATGACTAGCTTTTTGGATCCACTATTCTCTAACTATACAGGTGTCAAAATTGATAATTCATTTCATAAGGTTAGTAAAAAGTCTCCTTTCAAGTTTAATAACTTTCTTGTTCATGTTAATGGTTTTTATAAAGCTATTAATAAATGATTGGAAGCTTACTTTTAAGATACTAAACAATTTATTTGCGTCCAAAAAGTTGAAAGTAGTAAAAGGTAAATTATAAAACTCAAAGCCATAAAAACAAGCACAAGAATAGAGGTAGATAAAACTAAAAAAATTAGTTCCACTTAACAATTTCTTGTCATAAATCCTAGAGACATAAATCATTTGAACGAGGAAAAGCTCTCTCTAAGAAATCCTCAAAAGTAGTCAACAATCACATTTCTCTTATCCAGCAAAGATCTAGAGTTAATTGGATCAAGGAGGGAGATAGGTGTATCATATTCTTTTTTATCTCCTTGAGTGCAAGGAAAAATATTAACAGGATTTGCTTCGTCACTTTGCCAAATGAGAGAGTGATCAGTAATCAAGAGGGGATTTAGAGGGAAGTTGTTAATTTCTATGAAGATCTTATTGGAACCAACTATGAATTAAACTCTTCAGTGGAGACTCTTAACTCTTTTATTTCCAAAAGGCTTTCGAGTGGAGAAGCTAAAAATCTCATTAAGTCAATAGAGGAATGTAAAATAGAAAAGGTTATCTTCCAAATGAATGGAATTAGGGATCATAGACCATATGGATTGAATGGGCACTTTTTCCATAAAACTTGGTTAAAGAAAGGATCAATAGTAAACGAAGTGATTCATGAACTTTTTTAAATAGAATATTGCTACAAGATATCAACAAAACCTATATATGTCTTGCTTTTAATTCCCTAAATCCTGCTATCTCTAGAGAATTCACGCCTATGAGTTGCACTAATTTCTATATAAGATAATAGTAGAGCTCCTAGCTAACAAGCTAAAGTTAGTGTTTGATTCCATCATAAGTGGAAACTAGGGAGTCTTCGTGAGGAAAAAAAATAGATAGGGGATAGATAACATCCTAATTGTCTAGTTATTAAAAGAACATACTAGGAAGAAATTCCCTTTAAATTGATCTATAAAGGTTGATTTTCATATAGCTTTTGATTGTATGAGCTGAAAACTCCTACTTCAATTATTAGAAGTGATAGGATTCCTACATATATTCATAAATTGTATTAGAGTTTACATCACTTCAACCTCCTTTGGTATACTTATAAATAGGACACCTATTAAGACTATTAAAGGAGCTAGGGAACTTAAACATAGGGATTTTGTATCCCCATATCTCTTTATAATCTATATGGAAGCTCTGTCATAGTTGGTGAATTACAATATTCCTAAAGAAGTAAAGTTAAAATATCATACAAAGTGTAAGATAGTTTCTTTAACTACCTTATGTTTTACTGATGACCTTGTACTTTTTTGTAAAGCTCACTTATCAGTGTGACTCTTGATGGAGACTCTGCATCATTTTAAAGCCTTATTAGGCTTAAAAGTGAACCTCAACGAAAGCCACTTTATGCATACATAAAGTGCTAATCACCTAGCAACTAGAATTGCAAAAATAATAAGTATGTTAAGGCAGTTCATACTATTGATGTATTTGGCTTCCTATAATAACTAGAAGACTTAACTTTAATAAATGTATAACTTTAATTGAAAAGATTCAAAAAAAGTATTGGTTCTTGGACAAATGGAGCTTTATCCTATGGTGGAAAATTCAATTATTAAAGGTAGTGATTAACTCTATGCATATATATTGGAGATCCCATATCTTTCTATCAAAGAATCTAATAAAAATAATTAAAAGGATGGTGAAAAAGCTTTTATGGACCAATATAAAGACTAATTATGGGCATGTAAAAGTGAATTGGCTATCATATGTAAGCCTATGGATGAAGGAGGGTTGAGATTAATTTCTATCAAGTGTAGCGATAAAACTCTAATGATGAAAAGAGGGTGGAGAATCCTGATTGAAAGGAAACTTCATAGATAAAATGGTTTCTAGTTATATTCTCAAAGGGATAAGTATATGGACTATAACTTCAGGACCATCTTATTCTTGGTTCTTCACTCAACTATTGAAGTTAACGGACTTAGTGGAAACATGCATCACTTCTAGGTTCAAAAAGGAAGACAAAGCCTTTGTGTCGTATGACAACTAGACTAGACAAGGGGCACTAAATCACCACCATGAAACAGTTAGTGTACTAACTAAATTATCGCTTAAGGCAAAGGTGAATTTTTTAATATTTGAACGACATTGGCTTGATCTTCCTGCAAAAATATGACATGGATCCTGGCTATGCCCCTAATTATGCTCTTGAAGATTCCTATCAATGGTATAATATTCCATTCCTGCAACTCTCTAACCGATTTTGTAGGTAAAAACTTCAAGGAAATACTAGTTGCGAGATGGAGAAAGATTGTCTAGAATAAACACCTTAAACATAGTACAAGTTTCTTACTCTGGCTAGCAATGCAAAAACAGAATTAGTAAATTGGATATAATAGGTTATTTGAACCTGTTGGGGGGTTTTTGTATTGTGTCTAAAAGAGGATGAGACTAGAGACCACTTTCTTTTTTAATGCAACAACTCAAAGGGAATATGGAGAGAGGTTAAGGGACTTTATCATTGGAATACTGATTTAAATTCCTTAGTTGAGATTGTCAATTGGCTTCAATATCATAAGAGCTCTCCTTAAGCAACTAAGGCTACTTTTGTCATTGTTATGGGAATATGTTTCTATGAGCTATAAAAGGAGAGAAACTAGAGGATATTTGTTAGGAAAGAAGGGTAAAAAGACATCATGCTAAAATATATAACCTTCAGTATAAGAGAGTCGATTATAAAATACAACTTTGTGATTAATGTAACCAAAATCTAGTTAACATTTTGAGGATTTAAGTTGTCTCTCAAAGGCTTCCATAAGTTTTATTATTTGTCATGTGTTTTGGATTCTATAGCCATATATTGGAGATTATATAAAGTCATAGATGGGTTGATGTCTAGAAGCTGCTGCCTAGCAACTCTTTTGGTGATTATTCATTTATTTTTACTAATTCAATTTAGCTTAAAAATCTTATAAAGCTAACTGCATCTTGGAACAACTAAACCTTTTTATGTTTTGTTAATATAGTCATAAATAGGGGTAAACATAAAGCCTTTTCCCTTCCTATTTGATCTCCTTTTATATACAAAATTATATTCATTCTAATTTTAGGTTTTGGTTGCTTATTGTTTTTGTCTAAACAACTTTCTCTTTGGTCTTCAGGAGCTAGTTTTTACCTTGATTTTAAACTTTAGCACATGTGATCTCTTTTATCACAATACTCATTGTTAGAACCTCCAGTAATATAGATTAGTTTTGTTTATTGGTCATATACTTCCCATTCATTTGCTCTTGCTCTTATGAAACCAAAATTGGGCATTTATACCCTAAGTCTCCATTTTGTTAGTTTTCCTTTTGCATCCGATATGCTACTTACGTAACATCAACATTCTCTTCTTTATTGCAGGTAATCATTTTAGGATGTAAGTTTATGAATTTTTGATAATCTACTCTTGTGAATTTTTTACCTATAGCTTGCAATGTTTTGATTTGCTTAACTTGATTATGTCTCCTTAACTATGTTATAAAGACTGAGTCCTCAATATTCATCCAATTTAATGAGGGAAATTTTATCTAAAAATGACTGTTAGATATCCATAAGAATATAAACTCTCATGTAGCTCACCCCTTAAGTTGGCAGTAGCTTCATCTAGGCATAGTAGTTTGTCTAAATAACTAGTTAATGGTTAACCTCTTGGTTATCCAATATTCTAATAGAATATTATGAATGTTAATCCAAAATGAAATATGTTTTGACTTAATTTTCTAGAATAAATACCTGGTTTTCATCATTGAATGAGAATATTTTGTTTGCTAAAATGCCAACATCTAGACTCATTGATTTTTTTAATTTTTCCACTAATTCAAACTTAATTAAGAAGATATTATCTTCATTAACTATAACTTCTTGAATACATTGTTGCTTCTAATGATAATGTGCTCAAGCATTTAGCATTACAAATGGCAGTCTTTTGTGTATAAAGAAGCCAATGAGAGCATCGTCCCACTTATTGACTCCTTTCTTTAGGATATCAACTAGAGGATAGACTATGGTGATACCATTCTCTACTTTTAAAGGATAGTACTAAAGTTTTTACAAAGGAGAAACGTGCTCAGGACTTCAGGCAAATTCTTCCTGATGTTGACTTTACTTGAAGGATCAAAACAGAGAGGATCATGAGTCAAGGAATAGGTTGATTCAATATCTAAAGCTATTGAGTTGCTATTGTAAAGGATAAGGAAAGCAAAAGATAGTTATGAGTAAGGGAAGGAAAGTGGCCTGGTAAGGGGACAAGGGCTTAAGAGTCAATATCATACTAAAAATGAAAATATAGAAAAGTTAAAAAAAACAAACCATTCAAGGGCAATGAAAGACGAGAAATTGGAAATGAAAACAGAAGAGCAAGAGGAGCTCTGAACAAGAGGAGATTGAAGAAACAGAGGAGAAAACCAGGAAATTAAAAAAAAAAAAAAGGCAAAGGAAGGAAGATGAGTAGTAGAGGCAAGAAATGGAAAATTGTGGAATAAAAGAGATGGAAAAAACGAGAAAAACTTAAGTAAAGTAAGAAAAAAAACACTAAAAATAATATAAACGCTCAAA
Source organism: Erythroxylum brevipes (assembly GCA_027479065.1). Lineage (NCBI taxonomy): Eukaryota > Viridiplantae > Streptophyta > Magnoliopsida > Malpighiales > Erythroxylaceae > Erythroxylum > Erythroxylum brevipes. The sequence continues at coordinate 54,372,041 of JANIHY010000002.1, forward strand.
ACAAATGAATTTAAGAAATTTAAGGAATCATAGAGCTAGATGAAGCGATGAAGAACCAAGAAGTAAGCTAAAACCAAAAAGAGCCTATGAAAATTATGCAAGAAATAACAAAGAAATTAGAGCTACTCTCTTTGTAATCCAAGGTATTACAACTCATTGTTAAGTGGTAAAATTTAATGTTCCCTGCGAGCAAGGGGAAAGGAAAAAAATGAGAAACAGAAAAAAGAAGGTACACATTTAACATAAGTTATTTGGTTTTAAATCTTTGATTTATCAAGTGATTTATTCATAATACCTAATTTATGGATTATTTCATATTCTAGATGATTTCTCTAATATGCATCCAAAAAAATAATGATTGCAAATTCTATTCATAATAATAATAATAAAAAAAAGAAGAAGAAATAATTATTATCTCCTCGTTGAATTCAAACTTTATCAATTATTAGTTCAATCAACCATTCAACTTTTCACTCATTTTTTGTAATTCTTCTTTATGTATTTTGATATTTTTTATTTAAAATAATTCACGAACAAATTTTGATATAATATTCTACTACTTATTTAGGATAAGGTTATAAAAAGACAAATCATTTCCAACAATTCTAAAGTAAAAATCAACCTTAAATATAGTTAATTACCCATATCTGTTAACTTAAGAAACCTTCCTTTGTTTTCTTTTGCTGGATTTTCTATTAGTATAAATTTTCTGAGCTGCAATATACGGAGTAAAATAAGAATCAAGATTTTCTGTCCAATATTATTCTGTCTTATAAAATTTTAATCATTTATTTTATAAAATTTATGCAAAATTTACACAAAACCTATATAAGACTCGTATAAATAAACAGTTAAAATTTATTGGATACAATAAAATATCATAATATTAACCAGAAAATTTAAACTACTAAATAAGAGGCAGAGTTAAGCACGTTTACTTGTGAATAAAAACTGCATCACTGAAATCCGTACGACAAATTTCACTTTCTTACGTAAAGAAAGTGCGTTGTAGCGACTAAATAATTGCGTTTACATATCACCTAATAGCTTAAGCAGTCAAAAACCGAGAAATACGCTGACCCACTTCAGAACCTAGGCAAGATCATAGCCTTCAGCGGATTCTTCATCACCATAGTGAAAGCAAAAGTCTCAGTGGGGTCGGGCGGGGCTCCGGGGACTGGCAACCACCTGAAAGCATGCACCATCCTAGCAACCAGCAAGTTAACATGCAAAATCCCCAAACTCCAAGCAGGGCAAATCCGACGACCCGCCCCGAAAGGAAGCATCTTCACTCCTCTAGTCCCCGTCAAATCCACCCCAACCCCATCACCTTCTAAGAACCTCTCGGGACGGAACTCGTCCGGATCCTCCCACAAAGCAGGATCCTCCGTAATCCAGGCAGTGTAAAACTCCACGTTTACATCCTCCGGAATTTTGTAGCCACCAAGCTGCGTCTCCTGGGTGGCTGCGTGAGATAGCAGAAAATGGCTTGGTGGGTGTCGCCGGAAAGTTTCTTTCACCACTGCACTAAGATAAGTCATTTTCTCCACATCCTCTTCTTTCACCAAGCCATCTTCACCTACAAAGCTGACAATCTCGTTGTACAGCTTTTCTTGTATCTTTTGGTTTAATACCAAGTGGAGTAGAGCCCATTCAACGGTTGTTGCACTTGTGTCGGTTCCAGCACTTATCACCTCTGAGCACAAAGTCGTAAACTCCTCTTCTTCTAATGGCCCTCTTTTTGTCGTTTGGAGCTTAAACAAAGAGTCTATATAGGCTGCACCAACTGGACTCACCATCTCTGAGCTTGGTGGTTCGCCTTTCTCTACAAAGGCTCTCCTGTTCCTTATAAGTGGAACCAAACAATCCAGTTGTCTCTTCCTCAGTTCTTTGGCTTGTTTCATTTCCTTCCGAAATAGAGGAGCGAGAACTGGCAAGAAATCTGGGAGCTTTGGTGCTGTAATCAACATGACCTCTTTTAGGGTGGCTTCTATTCTTTTGATCCTTTCCTCCGAGACTCTTGCACCAAAGCAGAGACATATTAGGACGCTACATATTGTGAACCTGCAGTTACTCATCACCTCAACGTAACCATTCTCAAAAGCCTCTACTTTTAGTCTTTTCATGTGATTCTCTAGAGCCCATTCTCGTATCCAGCTGCACTGTCTGATCCTTACCGGGTTAATAAACTCGGTGACAAAGTTTCGGCGCAGAGTTCGCCAGAGAGGACCGTATTTCGCGGAGTTGATCGCACACTTTCCAACGCTGAAAACAAGTCTGATCGGCGAGTCGGGAGGGCGACTTGCGAACAGAGGGCCTCGCTGGACTAGGGCTTCGTGGATGAGCTCAGAGCTGCTGACGATAACCAAAGTACGTTGACCCATTTGCATGGTGAAGATTGGGCCATATTTTGCCCGCAAATCGCGTACTATGTACATAAAGGATCGACGTTGCAGAATGACTTGAAACAAGTTACCTACTAGCGGCCAACCTGGTGGTCCTGGCGGAAGGTTCTTGACACCACCGCCGGTGACCGACCCATATCGCCACCATATTCGGAGAAGGAAGAGCAAAGAACACAATATCAGGAAGTTTATCACATCCATGACTGAGAAGAATCTGTGGCGATTTCAGGGATAGAACGCAGGTTTATATATAGAGGTAGAGGACGATGCTTGACGATTAGTAAAAAGGTCTGGACTACGGTGTCAATAAATGCATGTGGTCTACTCCAGCACTATTTGGTTTATGTAATTTTGTACCTAAATGATATGAGCAGAATATTTTGAGAAAAATGATTTTTCTGAAGATGTAGGCTTATTTAATTTATTAACTAACTGAAGGATACCAAATTTAGGAAGGACCTTCGGTCATGCATGTTTCGTGAGATATAATAGAATGAAATGAAACTTACAATGTAACAAATACTTAGTATAACGTAATTGACATTGATCAAGATTTTCCGAGGGTACAAGATATTATACCATTACAGAATTGGAATTTAAAACATAGGAAGAGGTATTTACTCATATACTTTAATTATATAATGCCAAATACTAACTTTGGGTTTCGTCAAGAAATTTTAATTTACTAACTCTTAATTCTGAATTAGATGGTTAATGAATTAGATGCTGAATTAGATGATATGGATAGACAGAGCATTCAAACCTTTAGATGTCAAAGGGAATTGTGAGGCATGATTCATTTCTTACAATATTCTAAGTATAATATGCTCCCGGATCCATCAGAGAGTGTTGTAATAGAATTCATGAATTTTATACTTTATCCTATAGTAGAACACTCATTTATTCCTTTCTTTTTCAAAGAGTATTTTAACAATAATTTGAAAACTTTTGAGTCTTTTTTATAGGAGAATATTCTCACTTGTTCATTACAAGAAAGGGATTGTGGCCAATTATTTCCATAACATTGAATCTTACAAATATTTCAGACATGTTTCTAGCAATATTTGTGAATTGACAAGTTACTAAGAGATATTATTGTGTCTCTAAGGACTAATTGCTTAGCTCAAAATTATAATACGATAAGGCAACTTCCTTTAATCTATCTGTCCATGGTTTGCAATCCTTGCTAAATTCCTAGTCTCGATGTAAACTTTTTAGCTAAGGCCCTTTCTTCTAGAGATATATAGCAGGTTGTATTTTCTCTCAATCCTAATAAGTCACCTAACCCTCCTGACATGAATAGTTTTTTCAACCATAAATCTTGGCCTCTAATTTAAACTATAGTGACTGAAGTAGTTTAATAGTTCTTCAATTAAGATAAGATGTTGAAGGAGGTTAATAAAAATTTAATTTATCTTATTTCTACTCTCTATTGTTCTTGTTCCTTGAAAGAATTCAAGCCTATAATTTGTTGTAACACAATATATAAAGTCATTTATAAGCTTATTGCAAATAGACTCATATTCTGGCTTCCTAAATACATTGATTCCTTATAAAGGGCCTTTATAAGGGATACGAAGACAGGGGACAACATCCTATTCACCTAAGAGCTTTTTAAAGGATACAATAGGAAGCATTATTCTAAGAATTATGCTTTTAAAATTGATCTATACAAGGAATTAATTCAATAAATTGGAATTTATTATCAACACTTTGAAATATTTCAAAACTCTAACTGAATTTGTTATATGGATTAAGCAGTGTATAACTTTAATATCCTACAACGTTTTAATGAATGGAGAAATAACAAAGCTCTTAAAGAGAGGTAGAGGTATGAGGCAATGAGATCCTTCACCTCCTTATCTCTTTATATTGATGAAGGAGGTGCTTCTAAAGCTCAACAATTTAGCTATCAACTAAGAGAAGCTCTTTAAATTAAACCAAAAATACAAAAAGCTAAAGATATGCAACTTGTTTTTTTGTAAATAGGGTATTACTCTTTTTAAAAGTTGATGCTAACTCCTTAAGTACTTTGGTAACTACAATGAACACATTCATATAACTTTCTATTTTGGCTATCAAGAAGGAAAAGAATATGTTAGTTTTGTCTTTAAGTGCATGACATGTTGTTAAATGGTTCTCCTCTTTGACAAGGTTGAAAACATAAAATCCTAATTAATTACTTAGGTATTCTAATTACCTTGAGAAGACCCTCATATTTTTGACTATCTATACCTCACAGAAAACATACAAAGGAGGATCTCAAGCTACTACAATAGAAGTTGTTCTCAGTAAAGTAAAATTCCCCATATAAATTATGTTATAATAATCTCCACATGTATTATCAATATTATCAAAACAATTGAGAGGTTAGTAAAAATATTTCTTTGTGTAGGAGATCCTGCCAAGCAAGTAATGGCCAAAGTAAAATGGAACAATTTTTTTCTTAGGATAAAGGAGGCTTAGGAGTTACCCTATTAGAATCACAAACAAGCTCTTTGGTTCAAATTAATGGTTGTATAGTTTCTACTTAAGGAGTATTAATTTTTATACCATTCATCCTAAATATAATGACTTTTAGAGTATAGTTTAAATTCTCAAGCCAAGGGAAATAATAAGAATAATGATCAAGAATAAGATTGGGAATGATGAAGAAACAAACTTTTGGTTTGATATTTGGCTCAATGCTAGATCGCTTAGAGGAGTATATAAACTCAATGGACTTTATAATTTTATTCTAGGTTCTAATTTAGTCAAAGAGCTACTGTTGGACTCCGTTTTCAGAGTCCAACTATCTCTCTGACACTGAAAGATCTTAGATCCTAGTCTCGATCCCAATCCTGAGGTTCAATTTATGGCGACTGGGTAAGGATGGTGAAAAAAAAAGTTGGAAGCATTCGATTCGTAAGGAAATTTCAGCTTGGCAACAGAGGAGGGTTCGCCGCGATGACAAAATTGTTTCACCGTGGTGAAACCATGGAGTTATCTCCATGGATCCTTCTGAAGAAGTTCACCATGGCGGCGAAGTCATCAAATTAAACCAAGCACTCTCAGGACAATTACGCCGCGGCGAAGGTACAAAATTTAACACAAAACACCCTTTTAGAGAGGTTCGTTGCGGTGATATCCTTGAACAAAACCCAGATCCCAACAATCCATTAACACAAAATTTACACATACAATTCTAACCATAACTATCCATATCCTATTCCATTTTTAACATCATACAATCCTACTTCCAACACAATTTCAACAACTCAACTAATCATATATATAGATATACACAAAGATCTTTTCCAAATTCAAATTCATCTCTAAATCAAAAGAGTTGAACAACTTTAGTTACATATCAAAAGCCACTTTATTGGCTTAGTGCAAAATACAAAAATACAATGAAAGCTCATGTTGATATGCCCATAAATCTATCCCAAAAGTTATAGTTACTAACTTAATTACAAAAGATTTCTAACTATCTTGGAGCTTCCGATGCCTTGCAAGGTTCAACAATCGTCTGGTTCTACACCTAAGGAGGGAAAAATATGGGTTGAGCTACAAAGTTCTGTGGCTAATATACTTATAGCCATCGATAATTAGTTACAAAATTTAAGCATATGCATATATGTATATCAATATACATCTATAACTCATTTTATCTAGAAACTCAATCATCCACAATTCAAACTCACAAACTCATTTTAAGCAATTATCATCACAAAGTCAACTAATGAATGTTCAGCCATCCATATCTAGCACACAATTGTTCATCATGCTCAACAAATCCAATGCAATGCACAAACAAATGACTCGAGGGTTCCATAGAATGAAATGACGAAACTAAAGTTTAACGATGGACAAAATGAGTCCATTTTTCTAAGCTCATATGCCATAAGCGAGCAGTTGGGAGAAAGCTCTTGTTAACATGCATGTGACGAACGAAATAGTTCCTCTCTTGCCCATACAAAAGCACATATTCATGCTCAATTCATTTCATCATATGCTCATACTTTCATGCTTTTTCATCTTTTTATTTAATTCAACATGTCACAACCTTTTTCAAGGTATAACATAGTTATAATTCATCATGCATTTTAAAACATTCACAACAATTCAATTCATGAAGTTCACACATACATACATAGGCAAGAAGTTGCCCATTACACATGTAAGATCTCACATCGGTTGGGAAGGAGAACGAAGCACCCCTTATAAGGGTGTAGATACCTTCCCCTTGCAGACGCGTTTTTCATGCCCTAACGCACCGGATCCCATCAGAACTCCGAAGTTAAACGTGCTAGGGCCAGAGCAGTACCAGGATGGGTGACCTCCTGGGAAGTCCTGTGGAAAAGTAAAACCGTGAGGGTGCGAGGCCCAAAGCGGACAATATCTGCAAGCGGGTGGGCGCGAGGCCCGAGAGGCTGAGGCCCTATTGAGGACGCGAGGCCCGAGAGGCTAAGGTCCTGTGGATGCGAGGCCCGAGAGGCTAAGGTCCTGTGGACGCGAGGCCCGAGAGGCCGAGGTCCTACAATAAGAGGCTATTGCATCTATCATAGGTTAATAATAATAAGGTTGAGAAGCTTTAAATGATGAACATGTATCATACCACCGTCTAGCTACTGCCATATCGACATTGTGAGTTGTATCTCTTGATTGCACTACACTACGAATTGAAGGTTGAGTTCCAGTCACCTGCCTTCTTCTCTTCCTCACATCAGGATCAGTACTTCTTCTTGAGCCTGAGATGAAACATTACCAGTACTAGTATCACTACCACTTCCTCTTTCAACATTTCCAAAATCACCATGGAAACTAAAAAACAAACTTTCACTACTAATTTCGAAATTCAACATTTCCCTTCTTTCTCCCTCATATTGATATTCATCAAGCAATATTTTTATCTACCATTTTACATTATAACTTATTTTTTTATAGGGTTCCATATCTCCTTTAACCCCAGCTAAATATTTTTTTAATAGAGTTATTCCTCCACCTTTCAAATGCTTGTTACAAAACAAGCAAATAGTATAGTTCTTCATACCGGGAACCAATGTAGCGTGAGTCTAAGCTGGATCATTGTATCTTCCTAAAGTGAATTGACCAGGAGTACTTGAACTTTCTTTCATTTATCTGTAAAAATAAATAAATGCATATATCAAAATAAATAACACATAAAAATAAATAATATATAATTTCAGTACACAATATGTAGCGCCCCCTCACCGTAGGGTATACACCGGGACGCCCGTGGGTCGTTCCGACGCATATCCTACAGTTCGGAAGTGCTACGATCGCAAACGATCACTAAACACTCGCATGGCATCAATATAAAATAAACCACAATTTACAAATCACTAAAATTTAAAACCATAATAATCACTTTTCATTAAATGACATCAGTCCAAAATATAGACCAGTCTATCAG
>JANIHY010000002.1:54713640-54726191 GCA_027479065.1 Erythroxylum brevipes
AGAACAAAGAGGAGGGCAATTTTTCTTTCAAAGCAAGGGAGGATCGTGGGAAGCAAATTTTAAAAGGCAAGGGTTTTAAACAAAGGAGTTAAAAGACTTAAGGCATGTTTGGCAATTCCCTTGCCACATGCCCACTTCTTAGGGTCTAAAAATCTAATTTTTATTCTAAATTTCTCTCAATTTTACAATGGATCCAAATAATAAATCCTAAAATCATAACTCTAATTTTCCCATGCCAATTGCCAATCAATTTCGGAACCGGAATCTAATTTATCAGTCATTAAGTCATTTTTTTGGTCCGATCATGTTACTATAAAAATTCCAGAAAATTTTCCAAAAATCTCCAAAAATAGGAAATACATGATCCTACACTCCAATTCCATTTTTCAAACCTCAAAAATCCATTTTTCACTCCAATTCAATATTCAAAGCAAAATCTATACAATTATCACCCAATTTCTAATTTATACAATTATACCGAGAATATGTTATACATGTATGTACACTCATGTGCTAGTGCAACAATAATCATTTATCTATAAAATAGAGGCTAAATAATGCATGAACATGCCAAAGTATGCATGCACAAGCCTAACCCGTTCCAAATTACCAATATGCCCATCACATCGGTAACGGGATGTTACACTTTAACTCTCATTAACCAACCTAATCATTTGGCATTCAGTGAAAAATAATCATAATACCTAGTATCATTAACAAAAAAGCAATTAGATTAACATTAAATCAAGTATAAATTCCTAAAAGAAGTTAAAACATCCCTAAACCAAGGTTCATCATCATCAATTCCATCTTATACATCAACAAACGAAAGAAAAGATGGAAAGAAGAATAGATAACTTGGGGGAGGATTGGAGGTTAAAGCAGTAGCTGAAGCTCCACCTTCTCTCCCTTCTTCCTTTTCCTTAACTTTTCCCAAAGTGGCAAATGAAGGCTCTCTCATTTAGGTCATTTCTCTTATCTTATATAGTCTATTTCTAATTAGGGTAAAAATTAGGTTTTACCTGGGCCTGAAAGTCTGAAATAACCTGTGAAAAATTAAGTTCGATAGGTCGATCCATGTCTATCATCATGTTGGCCACAATCGTGGCCCCTAGGCCATAATCGTGGCACTTAAAAGTTGTTTCTTTCCTGGGACACGGTCGTGGCCTTATGTCCTTTGCTAAGCTTCCTCCAAATCTTCTTCGTTCTTTGATATTTGATCTCAAACACTAACAAACAGATCAAAGCACTTCAAACACAAAATTAAAGCTCAATAGCATGCTCTAACCCACATAACACTCATAACACAAATATCTAACCAACTAACACAATTCTAAACCTAAACATGCATAAATCAATTAATTAAAAACTAAAAACATACTAAAATGCCTACTAAAACATCATGCAACCTACAACTATCAACATCCCTGCACTTGAATTTTTGCATGTCCTAAAAAAAATCGAAATCGCAAACGCAAACGCAAACACAAACACACCAAACAACAACACACACATATGCAAACAAAAAAACACACATATGCAATAATGGTACCTTAAGCCAAAACAAAAAAAACATAAACACATACACAAACACACTAAACAACAACACACACATATGCAGTAATTAACTTATGAAACAAAGATATTGAACTTCATGAAACAAATTTAACTACAAACAAAATCCTTCAAGTTGTTCTAACTTATTAACTTATGAAATCTGTGTCTAAGTACTTTGGACTAAATATACATACTAATCAAGACTTAATGTCAAATTCATTCACTGATATCACTCATACACACACATTGATAATTAGTTATTTAATTAAAATGTAACTATCCTTAAGTAGCTTTTCATGAGAAGTCATGTTATTCACAAAGATCAGTAGGATTTATTAAACAACACATTATTTTTGTTAATTTTCATTAATATAAACCTTGTCTTTTAACGTGAAGTCAAACATTATGATGAATGTCCCTTGGCTACTTAACTAGGTCATGTTTTCATTAAGCAACTTGGTTGCAATTTAATGTCATTATAACCCTTTGACACGAAGGCAAACATTTGTGATGAATGTCCCTCGGTTACTCAGCTATATCACATTATCGACTAGTTACTAGCTCTATTCATAACTCAGTTTGTGTCAAAAAGGGCCAGTGAAATAGTTATTTATTAAACAAAAGCAAACATTTTTAAAAAATATATATTTTCTTGGCTACCTCATTTCTTTAACTAATCATTCTCATGAAAAGTTACTAACAATGCTACATATTCGATTGACCTAAAATTGTAAATGAATGTTTCAAATTCCTAGGGTGAATGAACTAACATCATATCCTAATTAATGTGCATATTTAACCACATCAACCTAGAACACTAATTTCACAAGCTAGTAAATCTTAGCAACCTAAATGACTATATTCAAAACAAAACCGATTCAGTTAAGTCCTAGCCATTGACACATTGACACAAGTCACATCATGCAAGTTTAAACAAAACTAACTTATAATAAGCAAAATTCACAGTCAAAATAAAAACATATAATGCACATAACACAACCCACCCCATATTTGGACAACACATTGTCCTTAATGTGAGAAGGACAAGTAACATACGAGATGGGAATCAAAATAAAATGATATGAAAACATCTGAACAAAATAAAGATAGAAATGAAAAGATAAGTGTTAGATCATAAAGAGTTGTTATGGCAATTGAGGTGGTGATGGCGTTGGGATTTGAAATCAACTATGATTGATGCTCAAGATTGCTTCCCTATCTTAAAATTACTTTTAAAGGAATAAGAGAGTTAGCAATCCAAACCATTCTATATCATTAAAAACTTATTTTTAGAATTTAAAACAAATCTAACTACACAACAATTTCATTCTAACTATCTAATGTGCTATATTATGGTCATTAGCTTGACCTTTCATCTTAGGAAGTGTTTTTAGTTCTCTAAAAGGAACAAAATTATTTCCTTTTCCTTCGAGATCACTCCATTGAGATACAATTTGCAGCGATCCTTATTCACCTTAATTTTTTTTTTTGTTTGCATTTTTCAATTTAAAGGCTCAATGGGCAAAGACTTGGGTGACCTTAAATGGTCCACTCCATCGCGAATTTAGTTTTCTTGGGAACAGCCTCAACCTCGAATTGTATAGCAAAACTACATCTCCTACTTTCAATTCCTTCTGCTTAAGATGAGAGTCATGCTATTTCTTCACCTTCTTCTTATAAAGTTTGATTTTTTTGTATGCAATGCACCGAAAATCTTCAGGTTCATTTAGTTGCAGAAGTGATTTTTTACCCACTTACTTCCAATCAAAATTTAAAACCTTCATTACCCAATATGCTCGATGTTCTAGTTCCACAGGCACATGATAAGCTTTACAATATACAACTCGAAAGGGCATCGTTCTGATAGGTGTTCTAAAAGTGGTTCGATAAGCCCATAAGGCATCATCCAGCTTTAATACCCAGTCCTTCCTAAAACTATTCATTATCTTTTCTAGAATTCGTTTGAGTTCCTGATTCATGACTTCCACTTATCCACTAGTTTGTAAATGATAAGAAGTGGCAACTCAATGGTGGACTTCATATCTTTTTAAGAGAGTATCAAAAGATCTATTAGAAAAATGCATTCTCCTTAATGAAGGTTAGTAGACTTATAGAGGAAATCACAATTTTTTTTTGTTAAAAGCGAAGGGGAGTCTTTATATGAAGCATGGGAGTGATTTAAAGAGTTACAAAGGAGTTGCCTATATTGTAACTTGCCAAAGGAGTTCCTTTTATAAACATTCTACAATGGAGTGAATCCATCCATATAAGGCACTATAGATGCAGCAGCTGGTGACTGTTTAGTGAGGAAAATAGTTGAAGTAGTGTATGATTTGTTAAAAGAGATGGCCAATAATAGCTATATATGGACTTTAGAAAGAAGTAAAAAATTGGCTTAGAGATAAAAAGGGAGTGCTTGTTGTGGATTCAGTGACAACACCACAGGATGAAATAGCAAACCTAACCAAATAATGGAATAACCTGAAAGCCATATCTTTTAGCCCACTCAAGGTAATTCAGTATGGATGCAAACTATGTGGATAAAAATTCATGTCTCAACTAATTGCTTCCTAGTGGAAAAAAACAACATGGAACAGCTTAACTTTATGGGAGCACAATATGGTCAGGAATGTAATAACACCTATTCTCATACTTATAATCCTAGGTGGAAGAATCACCTAAAATTTTCTTGGTCTAATTGTAATATTCCAGTTCAAATATTGTATTGTGTAATGTGCTATATATGCATTTTATAGAATATGCTCTATTTATGGTATACTATACTATTTTAAGTGTTTAAATGAATTATTGAGGTTATAATGGGGATCATGGATAAAATAGAGATGGCTCTAGACTCGAACGAAATTTTTTTGAAAGATTTATGAAAACTTTGAAAAGCTATGTGATGATTCCGAATGAGCTTTAAAAGCCCTGAAATCTGCTTTGAGGATTTAGGTGACACTTTTGAATAAAATATGGACAATTTGGTGAATAGTATTTTTACTAGAATAGTGATTTTTGGGACCCAACCTTGAAAATGATTTAAAATAAATTTCCCACTATTTTTTGCATTTTTAATTATTAAAGTATAAATTTTTTTTAATAGTTGAACAACTTAGCTTTGTGAGAACCCTTCGGTCAAATCAAATATCAATTGGGGGGGCTACCATGGGATCGCTAAGAGGGTCACACTTATCTTCTAGAGGGGAACTCTAGGATGGGTCCTTTTAAGTGGTATTATGACCTATTTTGAAATGGGGTTGTCTCTATACATGTTATGATTTCATAATGTGATTTTACGTTGTTTTTGTGAATTAGGTAACCCAAAAAGTTTTGTTAATTTTCATGAATATGATTTTAAAACAAAATTTGCAGTGTTATATAGTTTATCTTTAAATTCATAACATAATGCACAGACGAAACTTTAGGGATCCCAAAGCCACACCAAAGGCTCTAGCACTTGAAGTACCTTTAGCTTGAGATGCCGAGCACAAGGATGGCTCAGTAAATGTTTTTTTAATGAATAGAACAATTAAGAATAGAAAAATTGCTGGTGGAATTTTGTTTTTACCTCGAGTGAACAATACAGATATAGGCAGTGATGAGCTTATGGAGTGATTGATATCAATTTTACCATAAAATTTTGTGTTTAAGGTCAATTCTATTTTTGAATGGAATACGATTTGTGGATTCATATAAAGTAATGTTATAGATGACATTGTGATGGAATCTTTAATCAAGACTGATGATTGAAGACTATTTTTGGGAGTAATGATCAGTTTGATGTAAGCTTTTAATTGTGTGTATATTAGTATATCGATTCTAAGTATTAAACATTCATTATTTCAATTTGTTATGTAAGTCAATTATTATATTTCTTGAAAATCAATTTTCAAAGAAATGTGAATGATAAGTTTTGATCCATAATGGAGAATTGTCTCATTAGAATTTAGAGCTATTACTTTACAGATAGTAAAGATATTTTTGTTGAACATCAAAGTTGTGCAGTGAAAGTTTAAGGTATATTCTTTATTTGAAGAGATTGAGGTTTGATAAATTAGAAATTGTGTTATAAGTTAGTAAAATCTGAACCTTGAGGAATTTGAATGATTTTTATGTGAATAGCACATCATGTTAGTGTCTTAAGATATGATCTTAAATGATTTATTTGCTTCTAAAGAGTATGATGCAAAATGACAAAGGTATAATAAATAATTCACTAGTGGTTATGGATTTAAGATTCGAAAGCTAAGGAGTCCATGTGAGGCAAAGGAAATCAAAGAAAAATATTATTAAGTTTTGTTTATAATTAGAGACAATGAAGATAAGTTGCAAATTCTAAGGGAATTTTATTAAGAGGTAACATGAAGTTGATGCTACGTTAAGAATTGTTGTACTAGTCATGGCTTAATTTGAAAAAAGAAATCCTAGATTAAGTCACTGACCAATGTATACTATGCATATGAGGAACACAAAGAGGCAGTATGCCTTGAAAGTGTTTTATGATCAAAAAGGTACGAAAAGGGTGATAGCAAAATACATGTTCAAATGCTTGTTAAATCAACAAATCAAGGTTAAGAGTCAAAGAACCAATTAAAATTTTTTTTTCAGCCACTACCTATCCAGAAATGGAAATGAAAGTTTGTTACAAAGGATTTTATGGTAGCAATTTCACAATATCTAAGTGGATATGATAGTATTGGGAGATAAATGATCGAATTACACAATCTACTGCTTTTTTAACCATCAAAAGTAGGTATTCTCTTGATAGATTAATCAAGTTGTTAATGAATGGAAGTATATAGTTACATAGAGTGATGGTATAAAAGGATTAGATAGATGAAAGTAAATTTGTTGGACTGAACTAGTTGAGATAACCACAAATAAGATCAAAATTATTCAAGTCAAAGTGATAGTACCTAAAATCAACAATAGAGTTACATGTAAAAATGGAGGAAGCATGTGGAGTTTAAAGTGTAAAAAAACAAAGAATTTTTGTGAATATCATTATGGAAGGGATAGTCAGTTTTAGATGATATGACAAGTTAAGTCTGTCATATATTGGCCCCTATGAAGTGATTGATAGAATGGAATCACGAAGAGTGGATGCAAAGTCAATATTTGTATTTTTAAGATGACTAAGTTTCTTAAAATTTGAGGACAAAATTTTTATAAGGAGGGGAGAAATTGTAACATCCTAGTTCGATTATTGTACAATGTAAAATGTATATGCATTTTAAAGAGTATGTTTTATTTATAGTATACTAGAGTTTTTGTAAGTGTTTAAATGAATTATTAAGGTTATAATGTAGATCACGAATAGACTAGAGATAGTTCTGGACTCTACCAAAAATATCTCGAGAATTTTCGAAAACTCTAAGAAGCTAAATAATGAGCTTTAAAAGCCCTGAATTGTGTTTTGAGGATTTAGGCAACACTTTTGAATAAAATTTGAACAATTTGGTGAAGAGTATTTTGGATGAATAGTAAATCTGGTTAATAATATTTTCGCTAGAATAGTGATTTTGGGGACCCAATCCTAAAAATTAGAAAAAACCTGAATAGGTATTCGAGTCAAATGATATTGAAATAGATCGAAAATAAGTCCGATCAGATGGATTTTTGAAATTTCGAAACTTTAGGACTCAAAATGCCTTTTTTGTCGACCTTTTGGTCTTATCCTGTAAGTATTAGTAGGAAAATTATTTTTAACGTCTATTATTTTCTTAAATTTTTAGATTAAAATTATAATAGAAAATATTAAACCATTAGAAAAAGATTCGATGAACTTAACATCTTCTACTCATGGTAAGTTTGATCCAACATGGAATTATTTTTCTTCTTCTCAAATATTTAATGGAAATATTTAATATAATTATATATTTTGAGATGGGATGTTTAAAGAGAGACAAATTTATATAATGAAAGAATATCTAGAGTTAAGGATAACATTGTTTCTTAAAAAAAGTACCAATTGATCTATATAAAAGGATCCTAAATTATTTGCAACAATAAGTAAAAAAAGGAAAAAGAAAATAAACAAGCTTATATTGTATATTTTTGGAGATTATGAAGCACAACAAGTATTGGAGAAAGAAAAAAAGAAAAGCTATTATTAACATGGATTCTTATTTTCTTCTAAGAACTACTCCTAGTTGTCAACCTAGTTTAGAAAATGTTTTGGTTGATAAAGATGTTGTTTTACGATGTAAGTGAGTATAGACTAGATGTTTCTATCATTCATGTATTTATTCAAACACTTTAAATTCATCCTATTTTCAAGATGTAATTGATGCCACAATAATGATAAATCTATGATTTAAAAAATCTTTTTATTATGAGATGCATGTGTCTTTGTTTTATGATTTAGAAAATGAATGTCAGTTGATTATGGAAACGTATAAGTCTAATTGGAAGACAATAGGATGCATTATTATAGAAAATGAACGGATTGATCAAAGACAAAGAACCTTGATTAATTTCTTAGTTTATGGTAATATTGGATTAACTTTTACAAAGTTTGTTGATGCTTTTGATATGGTAAAAAGTGCCCATGCTTTATCTAAATTACTTTTTGAAATTATCAAGTGAGTTGGACAAAAAATTGTTATGCATTTCATTACATATAACATAACTAATTATGTAATAGTTAGGTACGTATTAAAATCATAGTATAAATATATTTATTGATCTCCATGTATTACTTATTTTATAAATATCATTGATATGTGCTTAATTATTGATACATTTAATGTATCACACTTAGTGATTAGTGCCTTAAAATGTTTAAAATACTCACTTTAGCTCATATTTGATTTACAGTACATTTTGGAAGTGAAAGAGCTAAAGTGACCTGAAAGTATACTCATTGAGCCATCTTCTCAATGTTCATACCCTATTGTCTTCATGAAGCAAGAAGAAGAAGAAGATTACAATAAGAAGAGACAAAATAGAGCATAAAAATGGAGAACAAGAGACCACAATTGTAACAATTAAATTGTTGCAACCATGTATAAGCATTCTTGTAATTCACCATGCAATTTGTCCTTAGTTTTTAGCTTATATCTAACAACAATTCAATTATTAGAGGTGAAAATGGACATTTGTCCATTTAATCCAACTATCCATTTAACCTAGATATCCCATTTTAACCTAGCTATGGTGGAGATAAAATGGAGGTGTGATGTCCTGCTAAAAGAGGGCATAATTAGACAACAGTTGTATCATCAAGCTTCCTTTGATTTAAGGCCACCTGTCCATTCAAATTAACCTATCCTTTTGATAATAAAGAAGCGAGTGTTGGCTGCACTTGGAGAAAAGAAAAGAGTGAAGAATTGAGAAAGTGGAGTAGCTTATTCTCTTCATTTCCTACCACCTATCCCACTCCCTTTAACCTAGCTTTTAACTATACAAAGAAGGGGTGATAGCTATGACAAAAAAATGGGTAGAACTAACAACCATTCTTCTTGGATATGGAATGTGTGTGGAAGTTGGAAGTGTGCAACCAAGAGAACTTAGACAATAGCGGACACATGCAAATCTGCATTGTTTTCTCTTCATTTTTCAACAAGAGTGGAGGTTATGAGAGCTAATTTTTGGAGATTGATAGAGAAAATGGAGGGCTAACCTTCCCGATTCTAATTCAGAGGTGAAGTCGACTCCAAGGAACACATTTAAGCATACGTCATTGTGTATTGTTTTCTTTCCCTCTTTTCGGATTGTTTATGTAATCTTATGTTTAATGATTGGGTATTACGTAAGAATGATTTTGATGCTCTATTGAATTATTTTTCATGGAAGCCCATTGCTAGAACTTGAATACGATATGTAATAGTCATGTTTGAAGTCATATGTGGCAGCTAACGATATTAAATCGTTAGGGATAACGTGGCATGAGTTAAATAATCCAAGCTTATGTAGTTATTGCTTTGATTGGTTTGTTTTTCTCAATCATAATGTGACTGTCTGATTAAATTTAGATAGTTATTTGTAGGTTATCTGATAGTTAGGATTAATTAATGAGCTCTTCTTAATTAACTATGACATAAGGAAAAACCAAAATTAACAGAGTTTGTTGTTAATTAACAATAATACTCTAAAGAGAGGTGTAAATACGATAATACAATGGCGTATGTGAAATTATGCATAGTCCAAGACTAAAAGAAAGAATTGGATTTCACAAATATTCATCACTTTTAAATGTTTTCTTTAATTTGTCTTCCTTAGTTTAGTTTCATTTGATTTTCTTCTTTGAAATCCAAACCAAAACCCCTCCAAAAACCTAAACACTAATTATCTTCATTTCGAAAGCTTTACATACACTCTCTGTGGGATCGACCTAGATTCATCACTACTATAGTTATTTTGGGTAGCATTATGACAGATTACCAATCATTTTAAAAGATACTGGTTGTAGAGACCATATTTTTAGTCTTGCTTCATGTGCATCTAAGATCACTATTTTTGTATATAATCATATTACATTATTATCCTAGTTAAGAAAGTAAAAATACTGGATTAAGATTATCATCCTATTACTACTAGGTTTACAACTACAATTATTAATTTGAAAAGTATTTATGACCATAAATAAGTACTTCAAAATATGGATAGTTCTTAAAGATTCTTGGTGAGTTACTTAGGAAAAGAGAGAGAAAAGGTGAGTTTTAACATAAAAAGGAGAATAATAAAGAGAAGGAGATGAAATTACATATGGAAACAAAAGATTGTCAGGGATTTATTAAGGCCATGAAAAATCAAGGTTAGTAGGAGCATGTTAAGGTGCATAACATATAGAAAATTAGAACTCTTATGAAGAATATATGTTAATTGTTATTATTTATTATTTTTGTGTTGGATCTTAATGATTTATACTTTTCCTTTAATTTGAGACTTGGATTTGGTTAGGTGTTGTTGATTTGAATCGAATCATTGGTACATTAAAAGTGTTGTGTTTGAAAACTTTATGATAAGTTGAGTTTTATTATAAGTTAGTATTATTAGATGTATAGTTGTGTTTGAGTCATGTTGAAGATCTTAAGTTAGTGATGTATGTGTAATGTTAATTTTTTTGATAAATAGGCTATTATAAGTGATGTGTTTGATATTTTCATTTTATTTGAGATGTTTTGGATGATTACAAATAATGAGATGACAAGATTTTTTAAAGGTAAATGCAAATGTAGGTAACTAGATGTATTAGTTAGGGTAAAAATTAATGTATTTAGTTGAAACAAAGAACAATGAAATTAGTGGGAGCGAAAATCAATGTAACCTTTTAAGTTAAAACGATAGAATGTAAATTGGTAAATCAATCTGTGACAGAAGCCAATTATTGTGTCGTTATATTGACACCTTTATATGAGTATTTATGTGAATTACATACATTTGAACTTATTCCTTCATATCGCATGTTTGATTATTAGTCAAGAAGGAGGATGTAGTTATACTTTGCTTTGTCAGTTCATAAAAAATTATTTTCAATATTTTTTATTTGTACATAAACATGTGAAATATATTTTAGAATAATTAATATGTAAATAAAAGAGGATAAGTTTGGAATGTTGAATATTATTAATTTAACTTTTATAAATAAAAAAGATGATATAATCGAATGCTTAAAATTGAGTGAACAGTCTATATCTTGATCATATGATTGTTTAATAATTATTATGTTATACATAAATTATATAACAACTAGTCCTACTCTATTAATAAATCATGAGTTTAGCTCAACAATAAGTAACAATTTTATCATATCCCATGGAATTAAAATTTAAGCATAAAAATTTCTAATTATATTAGATTAGCTAATCAATTTCTAATGATTTTTTATTACCTTCCCTTACATTTAGGACTCTATCCATTAATTATTGACAACCCATTGATAATTTGATATTTCTAATTATTGTTCGATTTGACATTAATTAAAAAAGTTTACATTATTAATCTATTTATAATTGATCCTCAATCAACTCCTTATATTATTGTCCTTTATATTATACACATCATCTACAAAACATTTTTCTATTGTTTGTATTTTTCTCTCATTTTTCTTTACAGATATAAGATTATTCTAATTTTAATTTTACAAGTAATTATTTTAAGTGACTCACTTACGCTTTGGTATAATAATTTTTTTATGCTCTCTTAAACTTATACTATATAAATTTTTTTTGTGCTCTCTTAAACTAGTACTAATGGCAAGTATAAAGTTATTGCTGATGTCTCTATCGAGCTTCCATAAATTCAGTAATTATTTGATAAAAAAGGGGTCTCATTTTCAACAGTTATAAAAATATTATTAAGAATGTGTATAATAATACCTTTTATAAGCATGCCAAATAGTTTAAAATTGATAGTTAAATATGTTATTATTTGTCTTATATCTATTTTATTTACTAATTAATTTAAAGATAAATTATATCAATCTCTTCTATATTGAACTTTTTATTTTATTCATCATAATTTATAGATTATCATTATTTTCTTAATGAATTACTTTAACTATGACTAATATTACTGACATCAATCAATAGATAAAACATGTAGATGTTTTGTCAACATTTAAAATTCTATCATTTTATTAATTTTGTAGCCATTCATTAATAGAGATTAAAAGTGTGAATATAAGTAATAGTTAAATCAAATGAAAGGAAAGTAAATAATAAATTTAAAAAGATAAAGGATACTAAATTAGTAGTTATGAGAGATTCTGCTACCTCTTTCTAAGGTATGATTGACTCAATTTGCTTGCATGTTTGATTCCACCATCCTCTTCTTTTCCGATCATCAGCTCAACTTGTTAGTCATTCTCACTCTTCACCATTTTTTCTCCATCTTCATAGACTGTTTTTGGTTTCCCAAAGGCAATCTTGTACTTCTTCTTCCAAATTTCTTTTCCCTCAATCCCCTTTATTGTATAGGTATTGTGTTATAGATGTTATTGTACTTAAAGGAGATTGATGAGAAATGAAGTGATTGGTTTTGATGAC
>JANIHY010000002.1:54897106-54911844 GCA_027479065.1 Erythroxylum brevipes
TGACTTATGTGTAAATTTGTATTTCCGCAAAATTGGTACTGTTATTGCTGAGTGCCCCAATGGATTAATGCTGTATTATAATTTGATTACCGAAATAGTATTTTAATTGAAAATGATTTCGTATTAGAACGGGCCCAAATTATTTACTGATATCTGCGCACTCGATTTCTTTTTAAAAAAAAGTATTACCGAGTTTTGAACTATTTTGACCGCTCTAGCATACCACCCTCGTGAGGCACGGGCTCGGAGATCACCATTGATATTGGGTTCGGGTCTTGCGGGAGTGGGATGCTACACGTAGGGTATCAACTAACAAGTCTATATAATATCATCTTCAACAGAAACATCATATAAGATTTAATAAGAGAAGAAGACAAAAGTTAGCTATTTCAAGATATTTTCATAAAACATTACATACAAAGTTTTCATAAGAAGAATCCATTAAGATTAATATGAAAAAACCTCACAAGATCTAAATATAGACATTGCTTAACATAGTGAAAAAAAATAAAAACAATGAGGAGTTTCCAAGAGAACAAAGGTTCAAGAAAAATCATCCTCTAAAATAAGGCATTGATTATGCATAAAAGGGCTTAATAACTAAATCTCATTTCATAAACTTATCCTACGTTGCATTCCTTTCTAAAATTAAACCAAGAAGTCATATATGATACTTTATGAGAATTAGATATTGGTTATAAATGAAGAGCTCAATCAATTTAAGAGAATCAAATATGGACCTTAGGTACTTATGCGTACCTAGTGAGATTTTGAAAATTAATTAAATAAATCAGATACCGTAATTATAAACAATAAGATTTATAGACAAATAATATTATCAATAGGAAGGGTAGACTACAATAATACTTTTACACATGCAGTTATGATAGAATCCATTAGTTTGTTTGCGTATTCATCATACTTGAATTTTATACTTTTTTTCAAATAGATGTGAATAATATAGTTTTAAATGGGTTTATATAAGGAGAATTTTATATGGATCTTCTTGATAGGTACTTAATTGATTATGAATTTATTCCTTAACATTTAGTGATTATTGACATGAAATTGCTTAAGATACTCACTTTGACTCATATGTGATTTTAGGCACAATTATGAAGAAAAGAAGTTAAAATGAGTTGAAAGCACTACATTTGGGTCATTTTTTGAAGATTAATATTCACTTGTCTTTATAAAGTAAGAAGAAGAAAATTAAGAAAAGAAGAAGACAAGAAAAAAAAAAAGAAAACACAAACAAGAAAATTCCAAGTTGCTTACAACAAAGAAGTAGAAAAGTTGTGCATGGAATAAATACAATTTATGTGAATTAATGATAGCACAATGGGACAAAAAAGAACAAAACACCAATAGAAGCTGTAACAATATGGTAGGGTGTGGGCAGATGGAAGAGACCAAAAACAACACAATAACAGGTGGAGTAAAACGACACAACTCATAGATTTAAGGCAAGAACGAGAAGTTGAAAACAAAGAAATGGAAGCTCTAGAAGAATAAAATGCCAATAGCCCAGAGTTTACTAAATGCTATTTTACGTAAATAGTTTACACTATTTTATGTAAACAGCATAAATGTTGTTTACGTTTCATGCTTTTGCATGAAACGCAAATGCAAACAGTGTTGATGTTGCATATTTCATACACCAGTTGCAGGTGACCAAAGTGACAACGCATAAAACCAAGGTAGTGAAGCCAAAACGCAGACATACAGCGACACACAAAAAACACAACACATAAATCATCAAAAGGGTTTTAAGTGAAAAATTAAGTGGACCATAAATGGAGAGAAAAAAGAGAGGGAGGCGGAGGGAGTAAAATCGAACAATACAGGTAGAAGAGAGCTGAAGGTGGTTTTGGCTGGGATAATTTTCATGGGGGTTGAAGCATTTTCTTAAGAGACCCATGGAAGGCTAGACGCCCGATGTCGCTCAGAGGCGGCATCAACATCGACGACTTGGGTTAAGCATTTTTTTACTATTTTGTTGTTTCTTTCTCTCATTAGAAATTGCCTGTGATATCATATGTTAATTAACTTGGGTTGTGTGCATGGATAATTGTGCTATCATTATAGTCCGATTATTTGTGTATGAACCCATTGGATATTGTGAAAAGATGATATTAATGCGTTCATTGGATCGTTTATTTACAAACTCATTGTTAGAATTTCAATATAATTCGTAATTGTTGTATTTGAAATTCATGTGTAGCAAATAATGATTCGTAATCATTAGGGATATCATAACCTAGGTTAAATGACACATCGTATATGGTTGTTACCTTGATTAATTGGTTTTCCTAATTCGCAATGCTATTGGCTAATTAAATTTAGAGATCGTATCCTAAGTTATTCGGTAGTTATGTTTAATTAACGATCATATCTTGATTACACACTACTTAAAAAAACTAAGGTAAATTATTAACCTACAATTAATAGTTTTTAGGAGAGATTTAAGAACAAAAAATTCAAGGAAATATGTTAAATTAGGGTGTAGGCTGAGATTGAACCAAAAAATTAGGTCCCTAACGACTTCTCCACTTTTATCATCTTCATATGCTTTCGTTAATTTGTTTTCATTAGGTTCGTTTTATTTTATTTTCTTATTCTTAAAATCCAAAATCCCTTAAAACCTAAACATGAATTAATTTTATTTTATAAACTTTGCACACACTCTCTGTGGAATCGACCTAGATTCACCACTGCTACAGTAGTAGTCTAGTTTATTTTGACTAGAGCTACGATGTACTGTCACTTCCACCTAGTTTTGAATTTCATAATACACCTAACCTCTTGTTTGTTTAAAAATTCTATGGTTTTAAACAAGTTCTTAGAAAAAAAATATTTTTTTCAAAAGAGAAGATTGATTCTATATTTTTCATTAAAAAATATGCATCATGTCCTTATTGTTTAAATTTTATCGTGATAGCATTATCTTTGATATTACTAATGATTCTTTATTTAAGGTTTATGCCAAGCATATGGTAAAGAGTTTGGAATGAGTATGTTATGAGAACTCAACTTGTTTCTTAGTCTCTATATTAAGTAAATGAATGATGAAATGTTCATTCATCAGTCTAAATATACAAATGAGATACGAAGCACTTTAGAATGGATAAATGAATTCCACTGGAAACACTAATAAGCGTCATAAGAAATTAACAAAATATGCTTTAAGTAAAATGCTTGATAAAAAGTTATGTCGAGGTATAAGTTGTTAATGTGCATATTTTAAAGAGTTTCTTTGTTAATCACAACTTTTAGGCTTTTAAACATATTCATGTATCCAAGACATGTTTATTTTGATTTGGTTGTCTATTAAATGCAAACTTTACAAGTACTTTACTAGAAAGAAAGAACACATCGAGTACATGTTAATTAGGCATACATTAGTCATTTTATTTATCAACAAGAAAAAATTAATTGCTTAACGAAACTATGAAGTAAAAAATATAATGGTTAGAAGTTGTTTTGTCCAAGTACCCTACCTTAGGCAAATCCTTACTAAAAAAAACCTAATTCAGTACACTAGGATTAAGTATAATAAAATTAATTTTATTTTCATTACAAATGTGTAAATTAAGTTATGTATAAAATTTCTAGTAATTAATAGATATTTTCTATAAACCCTTTTGTGAGGATAGGTTTTACACAATTAGAAAATAATTAGACATGATGATTCTAATTTGTTATCATTTATTGATGTTTAACATATTTTAAGAGCAATTTTAATTTATTTTTTAATGGATTAAGTCAATTAGCATTTTCAATTAAATGAGATTGATGGATTCATTTTCAATTTTACTAAAACAAGTTTATTAGTTTGATTAAATCCATATACAATTCAATGAATCTATTAATAATTTGAGCACCTTCCTCTCCTAAGAGTTTATATTATGTGTAACTTTTATTCAATTGCTATTTAAATTAATCTAAAGTTTATATAAGTTGGACAAATAAATTGATAAAAGGAATTTTAATTTCATTTTATAAAAATCATTAACATCTTTAGCAAAATTTCTCTTTTACTTAAATTTTATGCAATATCTTGTCAAATTCAATGCTTGTGATCTATTCTAAAATTATTTCGTTAGAGTTTATTAACTCTTTTTCATCAAAATCTCCCTAAACATTCTCATCTTCTCTAATAAGAATCTACCAAATACATGCAAAATTATGGGCACCAAAGCACTCTCTTAGGATTTGACTTAACTTTTACTATGATTATGATGTTCTAAACATAAGTTAGATATTAGTTAGTAGATATCTTACGCCACATTTTAGATTTTATTTGATATATGTATATATATATTGATATATAAGAGCATTTTCTTATGCTTATTCAACTAAATCTTATTGTCATCTGAAAAGGGGAGACAATAAGTAATGTTGGACCTAAGTCATATATTGGCATGATATCTTTTAATCATATAACTTTATTAAAATTTGGATAAATAAAATTTGACCATCATTATTGAAATGTGCTTAATTGATTATACATTTGTTTCAAAACACTTAGTAATTAATGTTATGAAATATTTAAGACATTCACTTTAATATATATTTGGTTTTAGATACAATTTGGAAGCGAAGTAGCTAAAGTGAATCAAAAGCATTATATTTAAGTCATTTTCTGAAGATTCACACTCACTTGTCTTTATGGAGAAAAAATGAGATGGATTAGAGCAAGAGAAGACAAGAAAATACATAAAATGAAGAGCATGAAGAGTATAGAATATGGCTTACGACCATGCATGGAAGTGTTATAAGCGTGAGACATCTATCATGCCCATAACACACCTTGCATAGACATGACACCTCTAATGCTCATGTAAGTTGTCTCATGGCCTCATGCCTATGACACAACTTGCACGAGCATGACACCTCTCATACCCATGCAAGGTGTCTCATGACTATGAGACATTTCTCATCCTATGAGAAATGGCCATCTGTCCCATTTTGACCTTACTTTTTAGTATAAAATGATAGAATGTGATAGTAGAGACATTAAAGTTTTGAATCATTTTAGAGAGATGTTGAACAAGAGGAGAAGAGGGTGATAGAAGCTCTCACCTATAGAGAGACCCATAGAGGACTACACATCCTGACATCGACTTAGAGGTGATATCAACATCGAAAAACCCGTTTAAGCGTACCTCTCACTGAGTTTGTTGTTCTTTCTCTCTTTGGGATATATTATATTATCTTGTGTTTAGTGAATTGGGTATTGTGTAAGAATTGTTGAATGCTCTATTTGATTGTTTTTATGTATGAACCCATTGCTAGAATTGAATACAATATGTAATCATTGTTTCTCCTATTTGTTTGTGGCAATTAATGGTTTTTAATCATTAGGGATAACATAACTTAGGTTAAATGACCTGAACTTGTGTGATTGTTGCCTTGATTAATCTATTTTCCTAATTTATAATGTGGCTGTCCAATTAAATTTAGAGAGCCTATTCTAGGTTGTTCAATAACTAGGTTTAATTAACGAGCTCTTTTTAATTAAACAAGACCTAAGGAAAAACTAGGGTTAATAGAGCTTATTGTTAACCTATGATTAATAGTTTATAGGAGAGATATAAGGATAACAACTCAATGAAGTATGTTTAATTGAGTGTAAGCCGAGATTGAACTGATGACCAAGTTCCTAATGCATTTGTCACTTTTCATCATTTTTAGAATGTTTTCTTTAATTTGCTTTTGTTAGTTTAGTTTCATTTTATTTTTTATTCGATAAACAAACAAACCCTCCCCATATAACCTAAACATTGATTATTTTTATTTCAAAAGCTTTACACACACTCTCTGTGAGATCGACTAGACTCACCACTACTATAGTTGTAGGTCTAGTTATTTTGAGTAGTGTTACGACACACTACATCAATTATTGTATTCTTTGCATTAATAAAATGATGTATGGATTAAGAGGAAATATGATATATAATATTACATTAATATAGGGGGATTGTGCAAATAAATGATTTTTTAGCAATAAAGCATTGTGCACCTAGTGGGCTGAGTTAACCTTTTATTAATAAATTATAAAAATTACAAGATGACAGGGACATAAGCCTTACCACCAAATGATTAGAATGGCCATACAAAATGTGTTTTATGAATTAAGCTAATAATGTGACCAATGATGATTTTTTATATAACCTGCATATCCTTAAAAAAAATATTTATTATGTGTTTTCCAAAGTTCCCAGCAAATAAAACTTACAAGCAGAATTCTTAGTTGATGGGCAACAAATTTTTCTTTTTCATAGCTCCATATTAGTTTGATCTAATCCCATAAATTTGATGTAACCCTGAAATGCATGTTTAAATTGGTAATGAAAAAATTCCAAATTTCCTGTGAAAAAGAATAACCAAAGAAAACATGATTAATATCTTCAATTAAGGAACAAAAAGAACATTTGGAAGGCATATTGAAATCCATCGTCATGAGAACATCTAATAAAGGAAGCAAGTCATTCAAGAGTTTCCACATGCAGAATGAAATTTTTGAAGGAGTTTGTTTACGCCAAATGAAATGTAAATCGGGGTGCATCCTTTGTGGCCTTCTTATGAAATGATAAGCAAATGATATTGAGAAATTTCATGACGCATTCAATGACCAAATCTACAAGTCATGCTCCTTATCTAATCTAAAAGAGAGTGAAAGAATTTTTACAATGATATTGTCAAGTAGGCCAACCATGATATCAACACACCATTGTCCTTCGTTGAATACCTCATTAAAAGTTCTAACTTCTAGAGTATCATTAACATAGTCGACAATAGTACCATAATCAGACTAGTTAGAAAACCAAAAAGAGCATTCTCTATTGCGGATTTTAATTTGAGTGGGTTGGCGGAATTTATCTTCAACTGCTCTTATTCTTTGCTAATGGAAGCTACCATATGTTCCTTTTTTCTGAGCTGAGATAACTTTAGACTAGAGTGCATTTTGATGCTCATATTTCTACCAATTTTTTTATGAAGGCCATGATTATACTCTCAAGAGAACGGAAAACTAGGCCATTTTCTTCGATTGGTCTGGCAATATTTTCCCAACTTTGCCAATGATGCCAAGCATGTCCATCATTTTTAGCCCAAAGGAAATTAGAAATTTTCTGCTCCATTTGATGAGGTATTGATTTTGGAGACGAAAAGGTTCCAAAATAATATAAAGGAAGAGTAGACAATACATGTTTGATTAATGTAATTTTTCCTCCTGATGAGACTAAGTTTCTCTTCAAGGTAGTCAATTTTTCATCAAATTTCTCTAAGATATGCTAGTAATAGGATGCTTTTGATTGAGCTTTAAACAACATATTTTTGAGATACATAAAGGGTAAAACACCCCGTCCGATTCCTATGGTAGAGGAAGTACTGAAGTCTCGTGCTATGCCCATTTTTCGTGAAGCAATGAAGAAAGTCATATCTTTGTTAGTCTTCTGAACAATAGCTTTTTAGTTATCCATAAGAAAATTACTCAGGTTCTTGATTGATTTCTTCGAGTCTCTTGTGAAAATTATAATATCATCTACAAAGCTGAGGTGTGATTTTGTCAGGCTGCCTTTTGGAAGAGCATAAATATCCAAAAGAATTTTTATTGCCATATCATTAAGATCATATGAAATAACTTCCGAAGCTAAACTAAACAAATAAAGGTAAAAAGGTCCCCTTGTTTTATTCCATGCCGAGCCTAGAAAAATCCAAAAGATTTTTCATTTACTAGGATTAAAAACCATGCATTTTTCAATTTATTCAAGACCAAAGAAATAAAATGATGATGAAAACCTAGCTCAAAGAGAAAACTCCAAGAAACCATGTCAAATGCTTTCATCGTGTAGAGTTTAAGGATCACATTATTGCCTCTAGTTTTTCGATCAATGGAATGAATCATTTCTTTAGCCAATAGTGTATTCTTTGTGATATATGTTTAATTGTTGATATATTTAATCATTTATACTCAACAATTAATGATACAAAAATGCTTAAGATACTCACTTTAATTCATATATGATTTTAGGTACAATTTGCAAGCAAATAAATTAAACTGAGTCAAAAGTACTACATTTGGGCTATTTTCTAAAGATCAATACTCAGATGTTTTCATGGAGCGAGAAGAAGAAAATTAAAAGACAAGAAGAAGATAAGAAAAATGAAAAGACAGAGAAGATAAATTAACAATTGCATCTTACACCCGTGCAACGACGTGAATATTATGGTTCAATAACAAAACAATTGCTATAGAAGAAAGTAACATTGTTTTACGTGCAATATTGGACTTAAAACATTGAAGTAATAATGCAGCAAATGGTGAGCAGATCAAGCAAAACACAAATGGTCAAGAGTAAAACGCTAAAGTAGGAGGATAGCCAACAGCACAAAACAATAGTAAATGAATAAGCAAAGCAGCAGCGCCAGGAGAACGTTGGACCAAGCAAGAAACAGTAAACAACAAGCCGAATTGATGACGCATAGCAACTGGAGGCAAGAAGCAAACGACTGCTAAATGCAGATCACGTGGAGCGTTTTGCTTAAAAATGCGACGTTTTCCATAGGTTTAAGTGATACATGTACTATAGATGGACCAACATCTTAAATCGTCACATCAAGCTACAATAGCGGGAGAGAGGAGTATGAAAGAGAAATAGAGAGGAGAGCCACGTGAGAGAGTAGCATGAGAGAACAGAGAGAGTAGCAAATAGAGAAGGGAGGTGCAAGAAAGAAAGAATAAGGAGGTTTTGGCTACGGATATATGAGCTGAACTGAAGCATTATTTTTAGAAAGATTCACATAAAGTTAAGTTTTCGATGTCGATTTGAAGGCCACATCAACACAGATGACCAGGTTAAGTATTTTTTAATTGTTTTGTTGTTGCTTCTCTCGTTAAAAATTTTATTGTGTTATCCTATGTTAATTGATTTGTTATCCTAAATTAATTGATTTGGGTATTGAGTATGAACCCATTGAATATTATGAAAATATAATTTTAATGCGTTCATTGAATTGTTTAATTGCAAATCCATCACTATAATTTTGATATAATTCATAATTGTTATATTGAAATTCATATGTAGTGACTAATGATTAGTAATAATTAGCGATAACATGACTTTGGTTAAATGATGCATCATATGTGATTGTTGCTTTGATTAATCAGTTTTTCTAATTCGTAATGTTTTTGCCTAATTAAATATGGAGATTATATCATAAATTATTCGATGGTTAGGTTTGATTAATTATCGTATCTTGATTAAGCACTACCTAAGAGAAAACTTGAGTTAATTATTAACTCATGATTAATAATTATTAGGAGAGGTTTGAGACCAACAAATCAATGAAATATGATTAATTAGTTAGGGTATAGGCTGAGATTGAACCAAAGAATTGAGTCCCTATTGAATTCTCCACTTTTATCATTTTGAGGTTGCATGACTAAGAATGTTGATTTTCGAAGCTTGAAAACTTGACTATTATTTTTTGTTGCAAAGAATACAGTCAAGCTTTTTCCAAACTCTTCCATGTTGTCTCATTCCGGTCCATGTATAGTTTCTCCCAACCATAGGAATATCATAAAAGACTAACGCATCAGAGATGAAACTAGCAAAATCATTTATTGAACCCAACTGAGGGTTAAAATGACCTTTATATTTATCCATCCCCACAATTGTATTAAAATCTCCACTTAAGAGACCATATCACAAATTGCGACGACCAGTTCTTTCATACTTTGCATATATAAAGGTAATAAAAGCAAGTGATAATTCACCATTTGGATTCCTTGAGGAAATAATAAAATTGATACTCATGGCTATGATGGTATTTATCTTTTAGAACTTTCAGCTCCTCCTTGATGACTATCAAACTAATCATAAACTTTGCAGGCTTTAGACCTATGATCCTTTATTTCCTAATCTCTTCTAACTACTTCCTTACAACCATATAACTTGAGTTTGGATTTAAATGGACTTCTTTCGTCGACTAGTTTAGATTAGTTACAATCGACAAGTGGTTATAGCAAAAATGTTTACTAAAATTAGTGAAACTAGTAGGGAAGTTTACTAGCCAATGAAAGTTAGTTAGTAGCCAATCCAACTTTTCTTTAAGTAACCATTCCACATTTTGATTATTGCACCACATAACTTGCCAATATATCTAAGATTCAAGATTGCCATCTGATGAAGACAATTTAGTAATTCTTCTTTGCAACTTTTTGTAGTAGATTTAAACCTTCTACTTCTTGAGAGGTAAATTTGTAGTTAAAATCTCCTAAACCCCTCCTATTTAAATGCTCATAGGAAACTAGTCATTAGGGTTATAAATACTCTTATGGACTCGATGTAAGACATACACCTAGCCAATGAATCTATAATCTAATCGAACTAATTATCAAAGATTGTTTTGCAATCATTTTTTCTTATCATCACAAGTTCACACAAAATTTACTAATAATGTGATAAGATCATTTCATGAATTTTAATCAAGTTACACCACACGTTTGTTTTAATTAAATATTAAAAGATTTAAGTGGAAGATTAAATGAATTTTAAATTTTATGATAAGTTAACAAGACTCCCGAATAATGCTTTTTATACTATAATAATAGACATATTGATGTATTAAAATATAAATCTTATTACATCTTAATTTGACAAATGTTCCAAGTCAAGTTCTTCCTTTTTATTTGAAAACTGAAATTTAATAAATTGAAACAAATCCATATATAATTAAAAACAAAGAAGTACAATACAAAGTACAGAAATTAACTTGAACAGGTTACATGGATTGAAATAAAGACAACTTGATGGCTCTCTCTGAGCACTGTGGTTAAAAGCAACCAAATGTGTTTCGCTAATTAGTTCACAGTGCTATAAACTAGTAATAGATAAGTTGTCGGGAGGTTATTCAATGTTGCTAGACTTGTTCATTTGGTGATAAAAATTCCATTTCATCCTTCCTCAAATATTCTATAATGAATATAGATCCATATTGATATGTAATGCATTGATTTTCACCATTATTAACTTTTTTATCTAATTACTTAGCACCAATACCATTATATTCATCTTCTAATGAGTTTGTTAAAATGCTCTCTTATTTATTTCCCTCCAATTAGCTTTATGTTAAATAGTTTCTAATAAGATATGATTTGAAATTTGTAAGAACATACCACCACAATGATGATATCTATGATGCTTTTAGAATAGTATAAGTTGCTCCATCTCAAGGGCTTTTCCCCAAATGATTTTAGGGATTTCATAGTTCCTTATGGATTTTAACTCTAGGTTATATAAGCAACAAATGTTGGTTATTGCATCTCCCTTAATACTATCATTTGTAGGAAATTTTCCTTAACTACAAATCATAGAATGAAGTTAGCTTGAGGTTTACAAACCTAGTCCTAAACTAACCAGAGAATCCTTAATTTTGTCAAATAGGGTTTAAAAGGGCTAAGGATGATTTATTTGTGAATTTTTCAAAAGCGTTAGCTTTCTGGAAGCTTTATCCTTCACATATGAATTTGGCCTATAGTTAAACACATTGACCATTATCTCATTAAATCCTCTTAGTTGAAAACTCCATTATATTCCTCTCACTATTCCCTTAACTTTGGCTTGATCAGGCAGAAGATGCTTGAGTTGTTAAAAGTAAGGGATCTTCAACAATAGCCCAAACTTGTGCTGATTATCAAATCAAAGATAGGTGTCATTCCCATTTCCATTGAGTTTTTCAATGTGCTGATGCATTGTGTGTTTAAGTTTTAGTATTTGTATAAGCGTCCAAGATGAGTTAGCTTAAGGTTTGAAATTCCATAAGTTTTCTACTTATAGGTGATGGCCATGAATCCATTTTACCTTTAAGGATTACTTATCCACTAGTGATTTCCATGTCCTCTTAACAAGAAGCATAATATTAATAGCTTTGATAGAGTGGATCCTTAGTTCTCCTTCCTTTTTTGAACAAAAAACATCATTCCATTTCCCTTTACTATATAGTTTAGATCTACATTCCAAATAAAGTTTTAAATATATTTATTTTTGTTCTTAATGATACTTTAGGCCAAATATAAATGGGAGCTTTAGTGCACATGATTGTTACTGAAAATATATAGAATAAGTTGAAGCCTTCTAGCATATGACAAGTGTTTATTATTCCAGTCTAAGATAAGAGGTGTTGGTGATGCATGCCAAATGCACTAGAAATAAACCTCACTCTGCACAACTAATTTTATAGTAGTGGTGAGTAGGGATCTTATCCACAAAGAGTATATATGTGTAAAGTTTTTATAATGCAAGGAATTAGTGTTTAGGATATGGGGGTTTGACTGGTTTCGAATAACAAAATAAAGTAAATTAAACTAATGAAAGCAGTTTAAATGAAATAATAAAAAAATTGAAAATTAATGAATGATTTTGGAATCTAATTCTTGGTTCAATCTCAACCTACAAATAAATAAACATGCTTTGTTGTCTTGTTGTTTTCATTCCTCTCTTAGAAACTATTAATCATAAATTAACAATAAACTTTGTTAACCCCCAATTTTTCCTTAGATTGTTTTTAATTAAAATAATCTCTTTAACTAAACCTAGCTATCGAACAACCTAGAAAAAGCTCTCTAAATTTAATAAGACAGTGATCTTTATGAATGAGGAAAACATATTAAGCTATGCAAAAACCATACAAACACGGGTCATTTAATCTATGTTAAGTCATCCCCTAATGATTCAACACCATTAGTTGCCACAAATGAATGCA
The DNA here is from genome assembly GCA_027479065.1 of Erythroxylum brevipes. Classification (NCBI taxonomy): domain Eukaryota; kingdom Viridiplantae; phylum Streptophyta; class Magnoliopsida; order Malpighiales; family Erythroxylaceae; genus Erythroxylum; species Erythroxylum brevipes. The sequence continues at coordinate 54,909,878 of JANIHY010000002.1, forward strand.
AAACATAACTATTATGTATTGTAATTGAGATTCTAGCAATGGTATATAGAAACAATCTAATAAAAACATTCAGATCATTCTTATACAAATACCTCAATCAGTAAGCAAAGAATAACATCAACAATCCCTAAAAGAGAGAGATTCAACAATACACAATGAAGATATTCTCAAATGAGATTGTCGGCTTCGATTTTACCTTCGAACTAGAAGAAGAAAGATTATCCCTCCATAAATCCCAAAGAATTTAAATTTATGTCACCCCTTAAGTTCCAAAAATGATCCACACCATGTTTGGTCACTCAAATTTCTTTTTATAGTAAAAATTAGGGCTCTAGGGAGATACATGATTGAATACATGGCTAATATCCAACCGTGTATGTTAACAATTCAACATATTTTGAACGCATACATGATTATCTCCCAGGTCATTTTGAATCGTTGTTCTTATTGCAATTTCTTATCCAATCCTCATCCTAATCCATCTCCTTCATGTTCCACAAAGACAATTGAGTTTGAATATCAAGAGGATGGCTCAAAGAATGTGCCTTTAACTCATTTTAGCTCTTGAACTTCCAAATTGTATCTAAAATCAAATATGAACCTAAATGAGTTCCTTAAGAATTTCAAAATAATGATCACTAAAATTTAAGGAATGAATGTATAAACAATTAAGCACACATTAATTTGCACTCCTTGTTAATGTCTAATAGTAGTTATTAGCACTCTAATATATTTGAAATAGGGCATCTCTGTTAGGCCCCGAATTGTTTTTATGATGTCATTAAGCATGAATTTCGTTAATAATGTGTTTATGCCTCAGTTTGATTACTTTGGGTATGTTGCTGATTAATTGAGGCGTAATTGAGATTAATATGGTTGAATAGGAAATTAGATGATTAATTTATGTGTAAGGGTATTTTGGGAAGGGTACTTAAATTGGATTGGATTTGGGCTTAGCAAGAGGGGTATTATGGTCCTTTCCCATGCTTTAGGTTAAGAGAAAAGAGAAAGAAAAGAAAATAAGAAAAGAAAAGAGAAAGAAAATAGAAGAAGAGGAAGAAAGAAGAGAGGTAGCCGTCGAAGAGGAGGAAGAAGAGAGGAAAAAGAAAGTGTGTTCGTTGGGATTTTCCGACAGTTTGAAGCTCATTCCGGGTAAGTTATGCTTCGTTTAACTTGGTTTCAGTAGGATTAAACCTTAACATAGCTTGGATTGAGAGAAATCGATGATTTAGGGTTTTAGGGCAAAAATGATTAGAAATCCTTGGGTTGATGTGTTTGTGTTAGATTTGAAGCTTAGAATGGGTTAGAATGGTAGTAGAAGACTTGATCTATGCCTTAGATGTGTTGTATTTGAATTTAGAACGGATTGGAGTTGGAAAATCTGGGTTTTTCGGATTCGGGAGCGAAGTCCCGATCCGCACATCGCGACATGCTCAAGAGCACGCCGCGGCGAGCAAATTTTTGTGCACGTCGCGTGCACGTTGGTGCACGTGGCGGCGTTCTGGGGCGTGCCTCACGGCGCACCCATGCGTGCATGCCGCGACGTGCGCGGGCACTCGCCGCGAAGGCTTGGCCTTCGTCGCGGCGCTCGCCGCGAAGGCCTGGTCTTCGCCTCGGCGAGCCCCTGTCTGAAAGTGAAATTGTTACAGTTTTGGGCATATCTTTTGGTGTAGATGCCCGATTGAGGTGATTTTGGATTCGTTGTGATCTAGAAACCAAGGACTACGAATTGAATGAAGAAAGGAAGTTCGGAATTTGACTCTAATGGTTCGGGATTTTAGTCGGAAGTCGAATGTAGCCTTATAGTATTAGGACTTTGGATTTTCACGCTTATCGATTATTTGTCTTTGAACATTGATTGATTTGGAACTTGGTTTATTATAGGGAACCAAGCTGATTTGACCCAATCGCAAGAGGAAGGACAACAGTGAGTCTGATACTCAAGCGATACTAGGTGGGTAATATGT
>JANIHY010000002.1:54911944-54929581 GCA_027479065.1 Erythroxylum brevipes
TTGCCAATGGCTATAAACGTATATGCCACTGAGCTTCACAGCTCACCCCATTACTCTCCCCTCCTCAGGTGCAGATCAGGACGATCGTTGACTTTGCGCAGCATCGGAAACTCCCAGTCATTAGGAACTTTTGTAATACGTTAGTATTTTGTTGGCCCTCCGAGCATACTATCATGGAGCATATTTTATGTATTTTTTAGTTTTAGACTTATTCTGTAATATGTATGGATTGATAACACTTGTTGTATTTCTTTTGAATTATTATGGTATGATTTCCCACTTAGATTGATATTGAGTATGATAACGTGATTGTCTTGTGCGAATTGATTTGTATGGATGTTGGGATCGGGTCCGACGGTTCGGGTCTCCTGGCGCGGGCGTCACCCGAGGGGCCGCCTCAGGAATCGGGATCCGGGCCCAGGCCCAACAATCTCTAATTCCGATATAGCAAAAGAAGCGAAAGCTTCATCATAATTAAGATTTTTTTCTTGATACAAAAAGGAGCTCTTCTCTTAATTGGTTCTTAAACTTGACATCACATTGAACTATTTCATTGCCTCTATTAGCACCTTGATATAGTCCTCTTCAGTTGCACATAGGACCATGAGGTCATTTACAAATGATAAGTGTAAAATATTTTTTATTGTTATATTTAAAGATTATATTTTCTCTTATGTTGTGGTCAATTAATATAGAAAGTTCCTTGATGCTGATGACAAATAAGTAGGGGATAAAAAGTAATCTTACCTCAATCTTTGTCATTGAAAAATACACTAAAGGTGGTGGTTGTGATAACACATTCCGATCTAACTAGTGAATTGAGTTATGATGCCCATTACTTCCATTGTTTACAAAGTAAAAGACCATGCAACTAAGTCAAAGGTCTTATGAACGTCTATTTTAATTGAGCAAATCTTGATTTTGTTACTACCATGATAGTCCTTAAGTAACTTTTAGATTAAAAAAAAAGTCCCCAGTGCTCCTACCATAGGTAAATGCACTTTGACCTTGATTAATGAAGTATTTGAGAGAACTTTTTAGCCTATTAGAAAGTACCTTAGTCATCATTTTGTATAAAATATTACGGCAAGAGATATACAAGATGGAAGGATTACTTTTCTTTGGGACTAGGAAAATGTAAGTGTTATTAATTTCCCTTAACGTGCTACAATTGGAAAAGAGTTCAAGGATAGCATTGGTTGTATGAGTTCCTCTTAAGTTCCATGGATTTTGAAAGAAATAGGTATTTAAGCCATCTGATTTAGGTGCTTTCTTAAGTTTAAGGCTCTAGACTACATTTTTGATATTCTCTTCATTGAATTAAGCAATTAGAGATTTGGCTTGCTCTTCTTTGATTAGAGGAACTATGAAATTCTTAAGTTCTTGTACATGGGATCTTACTATAGTTATTGAGCCAAGTGTTGTTGAAGTGTAAGTATACAACTTCCTTCAGCTCAGGTTGAGAGGTTAAAAGAATGTTATTAGGGTCTAGTAAGGAAATAATTCTACTTCTTTTTCTTTTGAATATTGTGATATTGTTAAAGAAATTGATGTTTCTATCTCTATTTTTTAGCCAGAGGACTCCTCTTTGTTTCAACATTGAGGAGTGGCATTCTAAGGCTTGTGTATATTCTAAAAGTGCTCCTTTTCTAAATGCAAGAGAGTTACATCTGTTAGATTAGTATAAGCTCTAGTTTGGATTTAATCCAATTTTTGGCTTTTAGCGTTTGAAATTTCCACGATGTTGATAACTTTCTTCTTTTGATAACATTTAGCTCTTCTTTAACAACTTGGAGTTTCATAAAGCATTTGAAAGTCTTAAATCAAGTAACTGAAGCATCCATTTCTTTAGAAATTGTATCAAAAAATTTTAAGAAGTTAAACCTAAGAGGAAAGTGTTGAACTCCAATAGATTGATTCATAAAGATTCCAATGCGTGAGTGGTAAAATGATAGAGGATTTCCAAAGTTAGCGCTACTATCTAAAAAATGATTCAATGAAGAGGGACCATTACCCTATCCAATATTTTTCTTTTTTTTAACAATGGAAAAGCCAAAAAACCAAACTACAAGCTAATTAGCGCATTGCTCTATAGTACAACATTCCATGTTTGTCTCGGTGGATGAGCTCCATTATTGTCATCAACAGCACCTAGAGACTATGTAGCCCTGGACTAGCTAGGGCTACAATTGAAGCCAGACTGTCTGCACACTAGTTCCCTTCGCAATGTACATGCTAAAGTTCCACCTTCCAATCACGTTGGAGTAGTCCACGGGTACCTGTCACCAAAAAGTTGTCATAAGATAAAATTGTATGGGAAGAGGATAAGATGTTTATAACCTCTAAGGAGTCCACTTCGACTATAACTCGTCTATAGCCCAGTGTCTAAGCCAGAGTGAGTCCCGATTGTACTCCTCAGTGTTTGGCAGTTAGTGGCGAGCCTTTTCTAATGTGTTGAATAAAACTACCACATCACTGTCCGTGTCAATCTCTAATGACCCAAGTTCATGCTGTTTATTACTCCAAGTTAAGAGGTTAGCATCTTGTTTAATATTTAAAGCTTCTTTTTTGCTTATACAATTTGTGAAACCATTGTTAGATAGATTGAGTCTCCTATTTTCTCCCTCAACATTATAGGGGTAAAGAACAGTGTTGAAATCTCCTATTAGCAGCTAGGGAAAGCCAATACCATAATGTATATTACACAAGTCCCTCCATAGAATAGCCCTTCAGAATGCATAATTTTTTGATAAATAAAGGAAATGCATAGAGTTTTTATGTTGTCTAGTAGCTTAACTTTCAAGTGAATGTATTGATATGAGTGCTTAGTACTTGAGACTTTAGTCAAAAGGGTTGTAGGCCATAAGTAGTCTTCCTTTTTTGGGATCTTAATGGTTGGATAACTTTTTCACAAAAAATTGCAAACTAGACTAAGATCATTCTTTTGTTATTTTGGTTTTTATAAGTCTTATCAAAATAGGTTTTCTTACAATTAGAAAATCGTTAACTAATTAGTTATAAGAAAATTGATCGTACCTCTCACATTCCAAGCAATAATATAGGAATGTTAGTATTTGAGTACAGTGTTAACTTTTCCCTTGACTTTCCTTCCCGATCTTCTTATGTTGCTTGCTAAGTTGTCACTTGGTTCCAAATTTATTTTAATGTCTGTTTGTCAATTTGTAAGAAGAATCTCATTAAAAAGGAAGAATAAAAATATTACAACCCATATTAGTCCAAAAGTCGAATACATAGAATAATTAAGGATGACAAACCAAATCAACCTTAATTTGAATTAAACAAAATTAATATAAACTATTCAACTTTTGATTAGAATTCAAACTTTTTTTTCCTAAATATTCAGGTTGTGGTCAAACTTGAATTTCAATCTAACTCAACCTAGAACCTGAGCCCTCATACAGTTGTGTCAATAAAAACCCTAGAAGTAGGCTCGCTTCATTTCATAGTCTACTAAAATGTTGAACAATAAATGCTCTAAAACAGTAAGGAAAGAACAACATGCTTTAGACAACGCTAGTCACTCAGCCAAACAGGTTCGTATCCAAAAATGGGATGAAGAATCGTTGGCCCCTTCCCTAAAATGTTTTATAGCGCTGCTGTCACTGGGGAAACTGTTGAAGGCGCAACAAAGGACATGGCATGACCAAAGGAAGCATCGATAGAAATTGAAGAAGGGGACTTAACACTCATTACTAGAAACTTCGAAGAAGCCATAGGACTGTCTCTAGCCTTTCGGGATCGTTTGGACAGCCAGTGGGTGCGAGCAGTTGTTGTCAAACTTCTTGGGAGAAAATTTGGGTACACCATGCTCTATAATCGATTAAGGAATTTGTGAAAATTGAATGGCCCTATGAAAGTAGTGGATTTGGATTTGGATTTTTTCCTGATTAATTTGGTAGAAAAGGAGGATTTCTTGATTGCGTTAACAAAAGGGTCGTGGATCATCTTTAGCCATGCATTATCAGTGCAACGCGGGCACCCCACATTTCATCCTTCTCAGGGCAAGACATCTCGGGCAGTAGTGTGGGTACATTTTCTAGAGCTCCCAGTTTCCAAGTATCATCCTATAATATTGTCTACTTTAGGTAATTTGGTGGGTCAGACGATTAAGATTGATGAAGCAACGCAACACTCTCAGCGGGGTAAATTTGCAAAAGTGGCAGTGGATGTTGATTTAAGTGCTCATTTGAGGTCTAGAGTTGAATTGGATGGAGAAGAAATAAAAATCGCATATGAAGGACTCCCTCAAATCTGTTTCTCATGTGGCATCGTGGGTCATAATTTCACTGCCTAGCCTATGAAATTGACAAACCCACCAACAAACAACCCTGAGGGCGATGTTCCCCAACCATTGGACATAGTCAATCCACAACCGGTTGACGAGCCAACAAAAACTTACGGTCCATGGATGTAGGTTCAAAGATATCCCAGATGTGCAGCACCTAGGGAGAACATTTAGAGTAAGACTCCTAAACAGGCGACTAAGACAAGGGAAGCAAGTAGTTCTAGGTTTTTGGCATTATCTGACTTGGAGACTTCGGCACCTACACTTGATCGGCTGGCTAATTGGACTCTAGCATCACCACTTCTAGACTCCGCACACCAGTGGAGAAGATGAGAGCAGTCGCGAGTCATGATGGACCGGTTACGGGCTACAGAGCCGAGCCCATTAAGTCAGCAATCATCTAGCTGAGCCCAAGATCCAGGCCTCACCAAGCTCATCAGCTACCAGGAACCGCGACACCAATGGTTGGAGCTACTCTTCACACTTCTAGCCATGTTGCAGGGCCTCACTCCTAGGTTACACTTTCTTCCCACAAGTAGGTGATTACTAACGATGCTTCTTTTGACATTCTTACTGATGATAATATGGAGTGCGGTGAAGCGGTGGAAGAGATGGAAGAGGCCTCAGGCAACGCTGGGATTCTTCAAGACCACTGATATAATAAAACACCTCCAAAACCCCCAGACCCTGATCTCAATGGGAAGGAGGGACCCAAGCAAGTATTTTCTTCAAAAATGCCGATGGAGGTGGTTCTCCAAATGCAAGATCTTCACGCGTCAGGGGATCCAGAATGTCGGCAACTTGGGTTCGACTGATTCTTGAGATTGTTCACTTTTGCCCTTGATTTTTCTTATGTCGATTTTGATCTGGCATTGCCAAGAGGCTGGGGGAAAATACGTCAAGCCCATTTTACAGAATTTGTTTAGGATTCATAAGCCACGTATGGTGGTTTTAGTTGAAACTAGGATTGGTGGGCAAAGAGCTACGGGGGTAATTCAAAGTTTAAGATTTCATTCAGAGTGGAAGTTGACGGCTTCTTTGGGAGAATTTGGTTGTTGTGGATAAGGGAAACAGATGTAACAGTTTTACTAGCCCATAGACAATTTGTGCACACTAAGATTAAGATCTCTGACTCAACCTTTTATTTCACAACCGTGAATGTTGTGCCCCAATATCATTTCCAAAGCTATTAGTGGTCCTTGTTAAAGAAAACTACCTGTGAAACTGATGTTGCTTAGTTATTAGAAGGTGATTTTAACACGAAGTTGGAGGCTTGAGAAAAACATGGGGGTCTAACGCATACCCGATTATTAGTAAAGGATTCAAGGATTGTGTACACACGTATGGATTGCATGATTTGGGGTTTAATGACTTGCGTTTTACATGTAGAAAGGGATCGGTTATGGCTAGGCTGGATAGGTTTTTGTGTAATAATACTTGGCAGGAAGTGCACCCTTATACATCTATGACTCATCTCCTATACTTATGGTCAGATCATAGACCTATTATTGTTCAGTTTCATGATCCATCCACAACCTCGAATTATCCTTACCAGTTCAGATTTCAAGCTACCTGGTTGGCTCATGAGGACTTTTTTTATTTTGTGAAAGAATCTTAGAATCCAAAACTAACGGACTGGTCTGGTTCATTGAGCAGCTTTGCAGTCACACTTATGGAATGGAACATGAACACATTTGGGAACATCTTCCACAAAAAGAACAGACTTTTGGCTCACCTGGCAGTTATCCAACGAGCACAGGAGGATAGGGACTCGGATTCTCTTGTGGAATTGGAGGAAAGACTAAGAAAGAAATTCCAGCAAATACTTTGTGAGGAAGAACTTTACTGGCATCAGAAATCTCGATGTCAATGGATCTCATTTAGCGATCAGATACAAAATTTCACCACCATGTTACTACGAGTGAGATCTTTGAAGAATGATCAAGGTGATATGGTTACTTCTCACAAGGAGTTACTTACTCTAGCTAGAGAGTTTTTCCTTACATTATATTCTGAGGAGGGAATTGAGTACCGACCACTCCCTATTTAGGGCCATTTTTATAGGCTTTCGGAAGATACTCTACACACTTTGAACAAGCCACTACATGCCAAGGAAGTTAAGCTAGCCTTGTTTGACATGAACCCCAACAAAGCTCCTGGTATTGATGGATTTACTGCCTTGTTTTATCAGAGGCAATGGAATACTGTGGGGCCAACAGTGGTAGATTTTGTGTAGCGAGTATTCCAGCACAAGGTTTGGGACTCGTGTATCAACCAAACCATCTTAGCTTTGATTCTAAAAGCACCCTCCCCGCATTCTATCTGACAGTTCAGGCCGATTAGCCTTTTCTTAGTAGTGTATAAGATCATAACTAAAATCGTGGTGAATCGTTTGAAACCTTTCCTTTATAGGTTGGTGGTTTCTATTCAATGTAGCTCTGTGCCTGGCCGACTGATAATGGATAATATCATTATAATGTAGGAGGTGATTCATTCAATGAGGGTTAAAAAGGAAAAAAAAAAAAAGGTTTCTAGCCATTAAGATTGACTTGGAGAAAGCTTATGATAAACTTCGTTGGGAGTTTATTCAGGATACTTTCCAAAACATTGGCTTCCCGGTAGAATTAATACAGCTCATAATGAAATGCATATCCTCAGTCTCTATGCGGGTCAATTGGAATGGTGAACTGTTTAGAGGCACTTCTCTTGGTATTCACCAAGGGGACCCCCTATCTCCTTACATTTTTGTCTTATGTATCGAGCGGTTAGAACACTTAATCAAGAATGCAGTGCAGCAAGGGCAATGGAGACCTATCACTCTAAACAGGGGAGGTCCTATGCTCTCCCATTTATTTTTTGCTGACAACATTATACTTTTTTCAGAAGCAACGAAGGACCAAGTCCACCTTCTCAAAGGCATTTTGGAGTGTTTTTGCTCAGCTTTAAGGCAAAGTGTGAGTGCTGAAAAAACTCATTGTTTCTTCTCCCGGAATGTTAACGGGCCCTAAATCACATGCCAGGCTTTCAGCAAACTCATAATCTTGCAAAGAATCTGGCATTAGAATCCTTCATGAACGAACTACCCGGCGGACATATCAATATATTGTGGATAACTTTCGACACAGACTATCCAACTGGAGTGCTCAACATCTATCCCTAGCAAGTCGCACTACTTTAGTTCAATCTGTACTTGCAGCCCTCCCAATCTACACTATGCAAACAATCCGACTATCACGGTTATTATATGACAACATAGAGAAAATCATTAGACTTTTGATGGGGGTCATCTCCTAAGCAAAAGAAAGTGAATCTCTTCAAGTGGGACACTCTATATAAGCCAACAAGTATGGCAAGCCTGGGTTGAGGAAACTTCAATCAAATAATGATGCACTTCTCACAAAACTAGGATAGAATATGATTACAAATGGCTTGGCGCTTTGGGTGCAAATCCTCCGCTCTAGGTATATTACGAATGGCTCGACGCTATGAGTGTAAATCCTCTGCTTAAAGTATAAATTTAATAGTGAGGACCCTCCTACCCAATTAACTGTCACAGGCAGCTCCTCAACTTAGAAAGGGGTATGGCTCCGAACAAAGCCCCAGGGTTCGATGGTTTCACTGCTCTCTTCTACCAGTCTCAATGGAACACTGTCGGGCTCTTCATTACTACTTTCCTGCAGCGTATCTTCCACCACGAAGTTTGGAAGTCGGGTATTAACCGCACTGTCCTTGTCCTTATTCCTAAGATCCCCTCCCATACTTCCCTCACTCAGTTCCGTCCAATAGCGCTTTGCACTGTGTTTTATAAAGTCCTTACCAAGATTTTATCTCTTCGACTCCAACCCTTCCTGGCAATGCTGGTTAGCCCGACCCAGTACAGCTTTGTGCCTGGCCGTCTTATTACCGATAATATCGTCATCACCCAGGAAGTGATTCACTCCATGAAGCGCAAACTTGGTCGGACGAGGATGATGGCGCTCAAGGTGAACCTCGAGAAAGCGTATGATCGCCTAGATTGGAATTAGAGCTACTCTACATGATATTGGTCTTCCTGCCTCGTTTATTTCGCTCATCATAAAATGCGTTACTACGGTGTCCTTTCAAGTAAACTGGCAACGAGAGCTTAGCGAGGCCTTTCAGCCTTCTCGGGGTATTAGACAAGGCGACCCTCTTTTCCCGTATCTTTTTGTGCTGTGTATGGAACGGCTTGGCCACGCGATTCCCATGCAATATCCTCAGGTAGCTAGCGTCCGGTCCGCTTGAGTAGGCACGGCCCCCTCTATCCCACTTATTCTTTGCCGACAATCTCATCCTATTTTTGGAGGTTTCTATTGACCAAGTTCACGTGATTCGGGGTGTCTTAGACTTGTTCTGCACCGCTTCGGGTCAACGTGTAAACACGGAGAAGTCACATTGCTACTTTTCCAAGAACGTCCCCATTTCGACTAGCCGAGCCTTAAGTCGTGCGCTCGCGTTCTCTCGGACTACCGACCTAGGGTGGTACCTGGGGGTTCCCCTCCTGCACCAGCGGGTCAATAAGCGCACTTATCAGCACATTTTAGATACAGTTCACCGCCGTTTGTCAGGATGGGCCCCCTTCACTTTGTCTTTTGCTGGACGGGTTACCTTGGAGCAATCAATCATAGCGGCCATCCCGAGCTACAAGATGCAGACAGTTCGATTACCGCGTGGCTTGTGCGATGCTCTTGAACAAGCTATGTGACGATTTTTGTAGGGCTCGTCACACGATGGTTACAAGATTCCCCTGGTTAGCTGAGAGGAGGTTTGTCAACCCAAGCCTCATGGGGGATTGGGCATCTGGAGGATTCGGGAGATGAACGACGCCTTCCTGACAAAACTTGGCTGGACCTTGATAGCCAATCCTCAAGCTTTATGGGTGCAAGTACTCTTTAGCAAATACGGTTTTGATGCTCACTGCATTCCGTCCTCCCTCAACTCCTCGGAGGGTTCGATGGTGTGGCGGAGTATTGCGGCGACTTGGCATCTCGTTCTTCAAGGAAGGCAATGGCGGATCGACAATGGTATATCGACACGGTTCTGGCTCAACTCTTGGGTCACGGGAGTTGGCCCTCTCCTATCCCATTCTACTCAGCCCATCTCGGACCGCCCGCTCAACCACAACGTTCGACACTATGTGGATCCCGCAAGACAATGGAACCTGGCTGCCTTACGGGGGTTCCTCTCCACTGTCATTTGCCGCTCTATAGTTGGCATGTTTCCTCCTTCCCCTCTCTAGGGTGCTAACAGGATTGTCTGGGGCGCAACTGATCATGGGCACTTTACAGTTACTTCTGCATACACCCTGTAGGAGGGTCCCACGACTGAGACTTTGCATGGAGTGTGGGGGACCATTTGGCAGTGGTCAGGGCCTCAGCGGGTGCGCTCCTTTTTATGGTTACTAGCGAAGGATCGCTTGCTTAGTAATTAACAAAGGGTGCGGCGTCATCTCACCGCAGACAGTACCTGTCCCCACTGCTACTAAGAAGAATTATCACTACATGTTGTTCGCTCACTCACCAAGTGCGGGACATTTTTCTGGCGAACATCGTTACCTCGTCTGCCTTTGCTCTACCCACCCGTGATTGGCTGCATACCAACCTACTACAGTGTCGGCGCGTGCATGGCCAGGAGTGGGCCCTACTTTTTGGATTGACCTGCCGGTTCCTTTAGACTTGGAGGAATAAATCTATTTTTGATTCTACTTTTGTTCGTCTTACCTCACCCTTGTTTCTCATCTTGTCTGTTGCAGAGCAGGTTCAGCAGGCAGTCGACCGGCACAGTCTAGGCCACAGTGTTTCTCACCCAGGCCGGGTTCACCAGATAGGTTGGAGTCGACCTCAGGTCGACTGGGTCAAACTCAACACAGATGGGGCCTGTAATCCTACACAGCGCACGGCCTCAACTGGAGGTCTTATCCGCGACAGTGATGGTAGTTGGCGAGGTGGGTTCTCCCAACTCATAGGGTGGTGCTCGACGCAGTTAACGGAACTCTGAGCCATTTACACTGGTCTTTCCTTAGCTTGGCGATTGGGCTTCTGTCAGATTGAGATGGAAGTGGACTCGATGGGGGTGCACCAGCTCCTGTCCTCTGTGACCTCCCGCTCTCAGTCAGACAACCCTCTTGTCATGGGTATCCAGGAACTCTTCAACCGGAATTGGTCTGTTGTTCATTGTCACATATACCGAAAGAGCAACAGATGCGCGGACTGACTCGCTGACCCGACACGTCAAGATGACATAGGCATTACTTATTTTGATGTACCACCCTCGGGATGCCTTAGTCTCCTTTTGGAGGATATATCAAGGATCAGTTTCGTCCGACTCATTTAGTTTTCGATGTTTTCTTTTCCCTTTATGCAAAAAAAAAAGTGTGTAGTTCGCAATGGGTTGAAGGTGTGTTTCTGATTAGATGATTGGGTAGGAGATTGAGGCCCATTAGTCCAACATGTAATAATAGGCGACATACCTGACCAATTTCTACAGGTAAAAGCTCATAGTGTTACTATGTTAAGAGGTAAATTGTTCCCAAAAGCAGAGGGTCAGGCGTTGACCACTGTCAATCAAACTTTGTTCATTTTCTTTTGGGCCTGGGCCAACTCAATAAAGTTTCAGGTCAAGCAAAGCATGATCAAACCTGTGGCTAAGCTCAAGCCACCCAGCCCAAGGCCTAGTCCATTGCTAACTCAAATGATAATCAACCAGCAATTCAGATTACTTTTAACCCAATATATTACGAGAAAACACAACATATTGAAATGATTCGTCTCCTTATTGAAAAAAGTTCATCATAATTTTACAATTTCTGCACACCACTTAATTGCTCTTTTCTTTAAATCAATGATTTCAAGAATTTCATATCTTTACATCAAGTTGATCATCGATAGTATACATGTTTAGTTTGAACAGAAGTATTGTTACATAAATATTAGCTATGAGACTACTTATAATCATATATTAGTACATGCGTCTACCCCAGCTTAATCTAGAACATTTTTTCAGTTGTAAATGTATCTAAAGACCTGACCTTCTGGAGGAGGAAGCTCCGTCTTATGGATAATTGATCTTGTAATCATTGATACTGGCATGGATAATAGGTTAGAACTGAAAAGATGTATTACTATATTGGCAGTTTTGACTTTCTCGTTCCTAACCTATTCCACAGGGCATAAGCTATCACAACTTTGTTAGGAAGCACCCGAAAGAATAATGAACTTGATATATGTTGAACCGAGACACGGAAAGCCAAAAATCAGGAATCTTGATTAGTGTAAAGCTGGACATGCCTTGGCCAAACTTGACCATAAACGTCCTTTTTACTATATTTTCTATCCCAAGACCAGGGGATATCTGAAATCAAGATAAGAAAAGGCATCAGATGAATGTAATAAGAGAAAGGACCAGCAAAGAAGCAAAGGGAACAGCACAATGACCTTCAGAGGAGTATAACCGTGGAGGAAGCTCGTAAGGTACAGGCAAACGTATGATATGTGAAGATGAATCAGCACTCCCTTGCCATGCCAAGGTAACCAGCATTGATTTCAACAGTTGAGAATGTTCTGAAAATCCACATTTACCCTGAATTTCCCACAAATTGTGAAGTCATTACTTCAGAACAATATATCATTAACTTAACCCATCATCACTGAAAGTTCGGGTGAATCACTGTAGACCACAAAATTCCAAATCAAGTTACTGATATTAGCTGCTAATGATAACATCACCATTTTTTTTTCCCTTAGATGAAGTTTATGAATAGATGTCATGGAATGCCCCATGATGAACTTTGTACAATGGTGATCGTGACACAAAGAATGTCATCTCACCTTTCCATCAATCATCTTTCAGCAAGTTGGACAGCTTACAAGAGAGAGTTTCTTGACTTGATTTGATATGAAAAATGAAATTTAACTATAACTTCCATGACCAACAATTATAGTATAGAGAGACAGGAGCGCTGGTACCTCTGATGCACTTGCATTGTCTGTGCACTTGAATCCATTGCCACATCCAACAGCAGATGGCAAAAAGAGCACACCCAGCTGAAATAAAGCATGTGAACGCTATATTAAAACTATAAATTCAGTGAATCAATAAGCAGGAAACATTCAGCCAGATAGAGTGCAGACATTGCCAGAGAGAAAATATCAACACCAAACATCTCTTTTCTGACTGCGAAATCATGCTATTCAAAAGGTATTATGAAGGCATTTAATCTCATAGATGTGTGCATTTTAGTGCACATGCACATACCTCATAAGAACGAATCATCAACTGAGAATTACTCTTCTGCAAGGTTCCCCAAGCTGCTTTGCTGAGATTTGCTGAAGTTAACAAGAACCAACTGTTCAAGGAAAGTAGAATTACTAGTTTAACTATGATGAACTAGGATGAAATCTTGTAGTAAAAGTCACTTAAGGATGCAAACAGTTAATTAGAAGCAATCCTTACGCAAGTTTCTGCCCATTGTAACGAGTGAAAGTCTTAATGTGAGGCATTGCACGACTGAAACATTGTACAAAAAAAGCAATTACCATACTTAGATAACAAGGAAAACAAGACAAAGAGATATTGGATTGAGAACCAGCCATCAATTTCAGGTTCAATTACAACTTCCAAATCAGCAGGTTTATAAAGCTGTAGCTGCCCACAACTTCAAAAGAACATTCAGTTTAGCTTCAACCAACAATGTAATTGACCAGGCTGTAACTTGATATAAAATGGCAAGGTATGAAATTTTACAGCACTAATCATTATTTTATAAGCCAAATTTCCATTAATAAAGTCATATATATATATATACCATCGGCCAGTGTGAGTAGCATTCCATTTTGCCCAATACTTTTTCAAAAATCCTTTCTCCACGTTCTTTAGTGGGCTTGGAATAGCATTTCCAGCTGCATAACCCTAGAGAAACAAAAACAACAAAATTTCAAATGATGACTTATATTAGCAAAAACTTAATGGGAAAAACAAACAAAAAGTTCTAAATACTAGACTAGAGATAATTACATGATGAAAGCATTGAGCTTCATTTAGAATCTACTAATAAGAGACACCACATGATTTTGGAAAAGGACAGCCACTTTTTCCCAAGAACATATACGAAAGTCATGAAATGCAAGACTGAAGATGAATGACTATAGGTGGTGAGGTCTATGATTAATAAAATATTGTAAAACTCAACCCTAATTTGTTTTTTTGCAAGTACAGGTGACACTAATTTAAACATTGTTCTACGGGGTAAATCCAAATGCAGGTGCTAACGGCAAAATGAAATACAAAATCAGGCTATAATATCTTAAAATGTCAACATTTTGTTTTAATAGTTAGAATATATAGATTCAAATCAATATATCAATCAAATTATGCCTTCTATATGTGGCCTTTATTTGAATGATAATGAATGAGATAATAATCCTTGCAATTTCATAAAATTGATGCAAATATTCTTTTGCATGCAATATATGCCACAACCAACTTAATTCTATTCCATGAAATATGATTTTTTCCATCATCAGTCAAGGATTTTTTTTTATACTGATTGCAGAACATGTGAGACAAACCATATAAACATCAATGCTAGCAATAATCAATTACAACTGGAGATTTTACAAAGAATATAGAACTATAGATTTTACAATAAACAGGAAGCAACCAAATAGAGCAGAAACAACCTCCTTGTCAGTACCTCTAAGGAGCATCTAACATCTTCTACACTAGGCCATATTATTAGAGGCTCTCCAGGACCAAGAGGTGTTTTATCCTCTGAGAAACCAGATGACATAGAAGTAGCCAGCTCAGTCATCCACTTCTCATCTAATGAACCAAGGGATGAGAACTACAGGGAAAGAACAATTATTAACTCTAGTCTCTTGAGTTGGGATAAAAATCAGTATAATTGTTTGCCTCTCTAAGATTAATATAATAAAACGTACCAGAGTTTTGAAAGTA
Organism: Erythroxylum brevipes; assembly: GCA_027479065.1. Taxonomy (NCBI): domain Eukaryota; kingdom Viridiplantae; phylum Streptophyta; class Magnoliopsida; order Malpighiales; family Erythroxylaceae; genus Erythroxylum; species Erythroxylum brevipes. Next base: position 54,926,223 of record JANIHY010000002.1, read on the forward strand.
CCCATTACTCTGCATGCCACATGCATAGACAAGCAATTGAAAACGAGAGCTCATACGAGGAGACAAAGCAACTAAACAAATCTTTAGTACCATAAAGACAGCTATTATATTTTCCATTTCATTTGATTACTCGATTGCTACAGACACTTTCCATAAGTTTTCAAACATATACTGTCAATGGATGAATCAGAACATTAGGTTGCATCCATCCTCAACCACCAAAATCTATCAGTATAACAGTAAAAGAGAAGGAAATAATACCTGATAGATAAGAGGTGAGTTTATAAAGTCATTGTCAAAGGAGCATTCCTGGAGAATGCTTCTTAGCTTCATATGTCCCCACTTTTTCAAATTGGCACCACTATGATAACCAGGAACTGATGCAATTAACCTGACCTATATTTAATGCAAAGAGGTCCACATGTTACCCCATAAAAGCATATGATAGACTACAACTTGTCTTTCAGAACATAAGAAAAATTTAATAACCACGAACAAGCAAGAGAATAAAGAAACATACTGCTGCATTTCCATAATCAAATTTCTTGAAAAAGGACGGACTGATATTGAAACTCCCAAGACCTTGCAACTTGGCAGTAAACTCAGGCCACTGTAAATGTCAAACAGGAGTTACAGGAAATGTCATAAGAAAATATTGATGTGATCTGATAATCCTTCTTTGCGTATAACAATATACCTTCAATGCCTTCAGATAATCAAACAAGTCAGTTTCAAAACCACTTCCTTTGCTTGGACTTTTTTCATCTTTCCAAGGGAAATCTTGCATCCACAAGCCTTGGCTTTTGTTGTTCCAGTCAACATATATCAAATTTGCTGTGTGTACAATAACTCTCACTCCTTGAGGATAAACAAGAAGCATGGCCTTTGAATGGTGTGTCCCAAATGAAATAGGAAGAGGTGGCTTATGCAGAATCCAATTTGATGGCTTGCTTTTCTAAGAAAACAATAAAAGCTTATCCAAGTTTCCTACAATAGAGCTTTAAATGCATAAAATAGGAGCTAATGGGAACAGGGTCCTAGGCAAACCTTCATATATTCTACTGTGCCATCACCCTCCCCATGAATAACCAACACATGAGGAACTTTCACAATTGTTGGGCATGCTGCATCAAAATTGAAGGGAAGCAGTAAAACAGTTGCCCAGAAAGGGATCACAAATTGAAGTAGACAAAGCCATCCATATTGAAGTGTTATTGCCAAAACTCTGATGTCATCATTTATTACAGTGATGTCAATGTTCATAGCTATAACAAGATGTCAAGTTTATTACAGAAACTGGACCTCCCACCCAATAAAAAAAGTGTTAAGGCTCAAATGAGAAAGTGATCTATATAGTGCAAATTGCCAATGTATTTACAGCATTTCAAGAACTCTCCGTAAGATTAAAACAAAAACAACAGAAAGGAAAAAGCATAGGAATGCAAATACACTAGTGTTCCTGTTTTGGTCATCATATAATTAACATTAAAAAAAGGCTAACTTTAGCCCTTGTAAATACACAAGATTGGAACAGCAATAACTTATGACCACGAGAGTAGATATATATTTTTCTAGACATGGTTAGCATGAGCAACAGAAAATAAATCTGCCCCAAATTATCAAACGTGCAACCCCAACACAGAATGAAAAGTAAGGTAGGAGAATATATTCAGAAGCAGGTGAGGATGGAGGAGAACTACTAACCAGACATCAGCCAATCAATGTCCACCATGTAATTTGAAAGAATGGCAACCAGAATGTCTCCCTATTGAAAGCAAATCAATTAATCTGCCATCAGATGGATATCCACAAATAGACTCTCAAAACCTAACCTAGCCTCAGAAGATGCTGAATTTTTCTACATAATCATCAAAGAAAAAAAAAGAAAAAGAATTGAAAGATTTGAAACAGTAGTACATCACCTGAATTACGTCCATGATAGAAACACAAGATGTGTTTGCCCATGTCGGTAACCCTTTCACTTTCATAAGTCGAAAGGTCAAGGGCAATTTCTCTGCTGGAACACAAAAGTTACGAATGGCCTCCTCACTACTAGCTGTCCCATTATCATTTATGTGTGGCTATAAATTAAAAATCAATCAATAAAATGAATTATTCCAATACACAAGACAAAAAGATCTCAGTCTTGATACACAAGCGTGAAGTTTGGAACTAATTCAACAATTAGCATTAGAGACTCCAGAACTCAAAAGTAAAAAAAAAAGCTTTTGTACAATTTCAATACCTTTGAGTCGTTATCTCGAGGGGTTTCATCTTGAGAGATTTCTCGCATCTTCTTTTTCTGGCTTTCACTAGTTTCTCCGCCGCCGTTAGAAGTCCTCTTTTGTGGGGTAAAAGAGAATGACTTATTATCAACATCCAATGTTACATACTTAAAAAAATGGCAGCCGGGGATCAACTCTATTATATCACCACTACTAATGGACAATTGCTCTCCGCTCATCAGTTTCTTTCTTCCGCTTACCGATTTAACAACAACCGGGTTAGTGCCCTCCTAATATTTTGCAGAAAGAAAGAAAGAAACATCTCATTTAGGCTCAACATTAAAACTCAATACAGAAGTAAGGAAGAAAAAAATTACAAACAAAAAGAAAAGAAAAGCTTACAACGGTTAAAATGGGAGAGAAATTGCCGGAGCAGGAGCTTAAAGAAATGTGCTTGCGGCTGAGTCTTTTATCAGAGACGCAGAGGCTGTCGCGGCCGATGACATTTGAACCTTTGGTGATCGGTAACTTTGGGATTGAACTATCTTCTTCCTCTGAATTGCCCCTAAGTGGCACCAAAAACCCGATCTTTTCTCATGCAAAAAAAGAGAGAGGGAAAAGCACTTCACATAAGCACACATATACACACACACAAAATGAAATGGATGTTTAAAAACTTAAAGAGACATGAGTATGTACCAGAGAATCAGCCATTCGTGCAAGCAGTCAATTACATTCGTCTAAGGACGGAAGCTATCGATTAAAACACGAGAGTGATGCTGAAATGAAGTGCTTACGCCGAGAGTACCCAAGCACCTCGCGTCGATTGGGTGAATAGTGAGCTTGGAAGTGGGCCTGCTTGAAAAAGTTGTGCTCGGGCCCTGGACACAGCCCGAGCCCAATTGAGAATGGGCTGCTCAAATACTTTTTTCTAAAACTTTCAAGCTTCAAACTAGATTTGATTACCCAAAATTTTCATCTAAAAAAAAAAGCGTGAGTCTACCTGAAGCCTAAGGCCCTATTTGATTTGAGGGTTAATAATGGAATAAAATGGAACGTAATACACTTCCATCGTTTATTTGAAAATTTCATAATAGAATGTAATGGACTAGTATCCAAAACAATAGAAAAGAT
>JANIHY010000002.1:54968226-54979925 GCA_027479065.1 Erythroxylum brevipes
AGAGTATCGGGTCGGGATCAGTGTCGTCCACGTCTGCATTAGTGTATTGATTTGGTATTCAGTAGGCCCAATTGTTTGTATGTAATTGTATAGAGTGACTGAGCACTAATGAGTGCTACTAATGATTGAAATTGTTTTATCAGTGAAATGGTTTTATATTTGAAAATGTTTTGTTATAATTGGGCCAAATCAATAGCTGTTTTGCGCACTCTGTTGTTTTTGAAAGAAAAAGAAAATGTCATATGAGATTTAAAAAGGTAATGAGGGTTCTAGTACACCACCCTCGCGGATCACGGGCTCGGATATCACCGTGGATATCGGGTTCGGGTCTCGTCGGGAGTGGGGTGCTACATCCATAGTCTAATTAATCAGCTACACAATTGCATAATAAATAATCAATCGGTTAAGGGTTTAGGGGGATTCAATGCCTAAATACTAATTATTTGATATTGGTAATTAACTTAGTGAATCCACAATTCTTTACTTAAATCGCATTGCTTATTTACTTTATTTGTTTTATTCTAGTTTTCTTAATTCAACCACAAACAACCCTTAGGCTAGATAATAGAACAACAACAATTACTAGTATTTACTGTCCTCATGGGATCGACCTGTACTTGCCGATACTAACTACAGCAATGTCGTGCACTTGCGATTGTTACATAATTGATCAAACTCACGAAATATGTCAATCAGGTACTATTAAAGTCCCCTAATAATATCAAAGGCTCTTTGATATTATTATAGTAGTGCCTTAAGTTTTTCTTAAAATTAGATATTTAGATGAAAAACTTGGAAGCATATACAATGGATATCATATGGTTCCTAAATCCTTTAACTTTACAAGAAGGTGAATACAACAGTTAGTTATGGTTAAGCTGAGGAAGAAATTTTTTGAAGGGCATATCCTAAGTTGATTTTGATATAGAAGTGTGACTCATAACTAGTGATGGGTTTCATTTTTTTATTGAAAAATCCAAGTTACTTGCATTTCTTTTCCTTGAGCTTAGTTTCCAAAAGGCCACCAATAGTGGCTTTATTGTTTTTAAGTAGTCATGAACTACTTTTTTTAATGGCTATTAAGGCACCGAATATTCCATACAACTATTAACATGGAAAGGAATGTGTAGAACTATAATTCTTAGCTTTAGGTTTACGACTTGAGCTCAATTTCTCTACCATTTTAAATTTATTCTTAGGATTTTCTAAAGTATTAACAAAATGAGCAACCTTAGGAATTGTGATAGGAAGTTTGGATCTTAAAGAAGGCTCTTTAGGTATCAATTTCTTTTAGTTCAAGTTGGTTCCCTTGTTAACATGAAAAATAACATTATGGACCTCCATGGCTTTAGCAAGTTGTGTATTATAAAGGGTAGTTATAGATGAAATGATACCTTGAGTTTTGTGAATATCAATATTTGCTACAATATGTTATCAATTCCCATTAGTTCCTAGTAATCCCCTTGCTAAAACGTCTTTCTTATGGCTTTCCAAGTCATCCCTTGCCACTTTAGAGATGGGATTCAACTGGTAGGATAACCTTTATAGTGTCCTTAATCAAGGTGTCTTCCTCACCTAGCCTTATGGTTGGTAATTAATCAAGAAACAATTATTTTATCTCTACCAATATATAGAGTCTTGCAATTCCTATTCTACTAGAGAATTTTTCAGGCAAACAGTTTCAGAGCTAACAAATCATGCAAAAACTTATACGCTTGATCAAAGAGTAGCTTATAACCCACAATATTCATTTACTTTGTAATAGTGAAATAGCTGCAACTAGAATATTTTGTTCCCACATCAGAAGTTACGAGGGTAACTAATCACTAGTAAGTGAGATTCAAGATAATTCACCTCTTAAGAATTTACTTTTGCAAGCACAAAAGTTAATTTTCCAGCTACTTTCTCAAGTTATTAACTCTTTTACTAAGCTTAAACTGCTGTACCTTTAATGTCTGTAGCTCACCTTTAATTAATAGAATTCTTTTTGTTAGAAAAAACTTTATTAACCGCATATATCAGTTTATGTAAAATTAAATGATCAGACACTAACTAAGGTCAACGTAATTGATGGAAAAGAAAATGGACCACTCTCCCAGCAATGCTGCTGTGAATAGAATAACTCGCCATACGTATCCAAATCAAGTTACAGCTTACCATCTCATGTTCATAATCACAAACCTCATTCATTCAATTAAACCTATATGACTAATCTTCACCCAACTCATTCAATTAAACCATCTATCCAACCTATCCAACCCCCTCTTCGATGTCGATGTTGAAGGTATGCACTTGACTAGATGGAAACAAATCCTTCTTTCGGTAATAATTAGCTCAGCAAATCGCGTTTTATACAATTCATGTAGACGATTGTATGACAAAACTTGTGTTGTCCAGTATGAGTATCATAATGTGAAAAAAAGAAACTGAAAAAGTTAGCTATCTTCTGCGCTTAGATTCTTTGCGAACTTCTGCCAGGTAACTGTCCAAGTTAGCCTTCTCCCATAAACGCTTCTGAAGAAGGTCTTCCTGTGTTGATTCATCTAACAAGAAACATAAAAACATCCATGTGCAGTAAGAATAAGCCATATTCTATGTCATGGTAATTATGATTTTATAAAGAACTATGGAAATGGCAACTCAAAGCTGAGATATCCAAATCCCCTCCTAGCTAATGAATACTCTCAAATTAAAGGCATCAGTCGAACAAGTTTTGCTAAGTTGTGAACGCAGAAATATATTGCTTATGAAGACCAAACTTATAGTAATTAATATAATTGCAAATATAAGTCCCCACTTAATAATTTAATGGATTCATATGGTCAGTTCAGGAGAAGGATGGGAGTAAGAGTGTAGTTACCAATGCCTTGCCATGTCTCAAGTGGCACTCTCAGAGACCTCCGTGTTAGGTAGGAAGCATCTTCCCAAGTGTAAGGCGCTTTCTTTACCTTGTATCTCCAGAGCCAACTTCCAGTCCACAATAGCAACTGGATAGACGGAACATGGTAATCAATAAAATATTTTTCCAACTCTAACGAGCAGAAGTCATGTAAGAAGTGTTTGCATACAACTACTCTCACTATTTCATCCACTGAATACTTGCCTGCTGGAGCCATGAACTGGATAAAGGATTTAATATTAAAAGAAAATTGCCACTTAGAACCTTATTTCATCAATGCTGAAAACTGCAGATTCTGTACTTTTTCTTGCTTCATTGGGTAAACCATTTAAATAGATGTGAGGTCCTACTTTACCTTGCCAATACTGTAGGGTAGAAGTACAAATCGGACACCAATGAGATCCCAGAAAGAGGGTTTCTGAGCACCTTTTATGTCCAATTCAAGTTCTTTGCTAAGATCTTCCACTTTCCTGCCATTAGAAATATGGCTTGCCGTGTCATAATTTGAAGAGGGTTAACTGAGAGTGCTTTAACCTAAACCCGCTTTAGGTATATGATAGCATGGAGTGTATAGCATGACCATTCAAATTGATCAGATCTATCATTAATGGAATAAAATCTTATGAATTAGACAGATATTTGTTGTTAAAGATCAGACAAATCCATACTTGTCCATCTGCTTGCTACTTTTCTTCTTTGTTGCAACACTTCCAGTTCTTTCAAGTTCCAGTGCCCGCAGTCTATTTTTATACGCAGGTGTCTTCCGGACCATTTCCACAACCTTGAAAAATAAAAAGATCCATTAAAAATATCCTAAAGAAGCTTCTTTTACTGTGCACTGAAGCAAAAGACAACACAAAAATAATTTGCATGAGTAAAGTCGCAGCACAAGCTTTCCACGATTTCATTATCTGAAGCTTAACACTTCTTGAGTCATTATTGCAAACTTAATACCAAGTAGAAGGAAAAATATAACTTAAGTAGTTGATGCTGGAGCAATATCAGCAATAATGACTGATGATCCATCAAAGGTTAAGTTGGTGCAAAGTGAACAAGCCAAAGGCAGCACGACCACACACCCATAAAAAAATGTCAATCAAGTTTCAAACGCAATTAACTTGAAGCACTATGTAACACAATACCTGATTATACCTTGTCCACTGATTTAGATATTGAAAACCCGAGAGAATCAGAAGAACTCCAACCAGGACAGAACGGGGATCCTAGAATGCATTAATATCATCATTAGGAGCCAAAATTTTCAATGTTTAAATTATGCTACTAGACAAAAGGAGTGCTCAATATAAATGCAACATCTAAACTAATGGTATGAAAAAAATACTTACTGTCTTGTGAGCATAATATGCATGATAGTACCGTGCTGTATTGTAGAATACCTACAAACAAGTGAAGTTGGATTATTCTCAGCAGTAATGAAAAAAATGATAGTTCAAAAGTTATGTAGACATTAAGTTTATTGAAATTCTGATTGGAAAAGAAGGTAAGTATGATCTAATGATTTCACTGCTTTGATTAAATTCATTTAACCTCCACAGTTCCTAAGTATTGATATAACAGGAAATTTCTCCTGAAATCAAGTGGAAGCAAAGTGCTGCATTATTAGTAGTTCACTTCTGCAAAAAGTTCTCCATAAACTTTTGAACACTAATTAAGTGACATCTAAAGTAACAAGAAACACAGATGTCCACGAGAACCTAGGAAGTACCAATTAATGCAAGCTAACAGAATATCAATCTCACCTCCTCTGGGTGTGCAATTGCATAATCATACTGCTCCCTAGTAGCCTCATCTTTCAAAATCTGTCGTTCAAGGATTAACTCAGATCAAAATAGGATATCAACTCTAACAGGACAAACAACCCCAATCCCCCTTCTTTCTCTTTCCTTCCACTCCATTAATTTTAGAGATGTTATTGTAATTGCAATAGCAAATGTGGAAAACACTATGTCACACGCGAACCACATGATCCAATATACTGATTGCCACATACTAAAAATTCCTTATTTTCCTAAAGCACACAATATGCAAATCAGTTTTTAGTTACAAGCAAAATTTCCAACATTATCGTATGTAAAGACTAGGAATTGTTTAGTACCTCATAAGCATTAGCAATTTTCACAAACAACTTCTTCGATTCGGGATCGGGGTTCTTGTCAGGGTGACTAAAAGACAAAAATCCCACGATTCAAATTTAGAAATACAGTCAAAATAAACAAGAAAATTACGTGAAAAAAGAAGAAGAAGAAAGACGTACTATTTCAAAGAGAGCTTGTAGTAAGCCTTCTTGATCTCCGAGGCATTAGCGTTTTGAGAAACCCTGAAGTAAAAGAAAAAAATTGCCCAATTGAGTAATCAATCAGACGACGAAATCTACGAGTAGAAAGAAGACAAGCAGATAACTGGAACTGACCCCAGTAGATCATAACAATCGTCTTGTTCGCAGTATATGGCCGATGATGGCGAGATGATGTGAGCAAGCAGAATAACTGATACCGCTGCGCACCACCGAATCAACGCCGACGGCGACATCCTCTCTCTCTTTTTGTCTCTCTCGTGGACTGATTCACAGCAGACAATTAGCTCTGTTTTCTTCCATATTCAGAGTCTCGTACAATTGACTTTTGGGGAAAACATAAATAAACAATTCATTCGTCTAACAATCCTTATTTATATGGAATTAATAATATAGCTTCTTCCTTTTTTCTTTTTTTACATTATATGATTAAATTCTTATCCTTTTAATATTGTAATTATGATATCAATAATACATTTTGCCCATAATATTTACCGTGTAAAATAATTAGATTTTATTTGAATTTTTACAAAGACTTTAAAAGTAAATTCGTACCTTTTTTATATAACTGGAAAGAAATAAATAAGCTAACGATTAAATCCAACCCCAATCAAATCCAAACTCAAGAAGGGCATATAATTCTATAGATGAGAATCCCATATTGAACATTCAAGATCTCTATTAAACCCTTATTTGGCTAAGAAATATGCACAAAAATTTGCCTCATAATAGATATGTCTCATATCATACTTCCAGTGGTGCTTAATCAGAACCTAACAATCCTCGTTCAGAGCTCCAAGCAGGTGGTGACTTAAGGTAGATGAGTTAATAAGATGAATGGCAAATTGTGAATCATACTCTAACCTTGCTCAACGATACCTTGCTTCACACTCAAATTGAAGCCCTTATTCAATTGCTTGAAGTTCTGCATTAAGGATAGAACATCATCCCACTTAAAAGGAAAAAGCCAACAAGCAAATACCTCTATGATCCTGCAGAATCCCCCCTGTAGCAACCTCCCCTAGATCACCACAACAACTCCCATCAAAGTTGATTTAAATCCATCTAAATGCAGGATGCTACTAAGAGATCAAATGGTGGGCATCATTATGGTTTGGCCCAATGTCTTGAAGAAGCATGATTTTCATGGCCAACTTGTGAATTTGTTGGCACTGCACCAATGGAGGAATAATCACATTTTGAAATATAAGGGAGAGTCTTGCCTTCCAAATAACTCATAAGCAACTCACAAAAAGATCATCCAAGGCAGACCACGAGACCCAAGTTAAGTCTTGCACACTAGATTTCCCCTAACCCATTCTTACAGGTTCATGATATTGAAGTTTAGGTTGCCAAACCCATGAAACATTTGCCAAATCTCTCTTGCATAGGAACAATCACGTAGTACATGCATGATAGTTTCGGCTCCTCCTTCACACCAAGGACAAGTGTCATTTTGTCCCCCAAACTTATGATGTCTCAACACATTAGTCATAAGTTTCCCATGTAATACCAGCCACAAGAAGTGATGAAGCTTAGGTACACATGGAATCTTAAATAATCTCCTCCAATCACCATTCAAAAGAGTAAAATCTAAGTCCTACAAAGCTTTAAATGTCAAACGAGAAGAATGAGTCTCAGTGGCAGTTTTGCTCCAGATCAAAAAGTCCTTCGATTTTGAAAATTTTGGAATAGAGATACTATCAATTTGTGCAATCGCCGCGAAAGGTAGCAAATGCTCCATAATAGAGAGATCCTATGTCTTAGCCTCTGAAATCACATATGCCACTTTCAACATGGTCAAGGCCCCCAATTTAGCCGTAGTTAATGATGTGCCCAGAGGAGAATCACTAACCCAAAGATCCCTCCAAAAAGATATCTCTACCCTATCACCCACTTTCCATATCATGAATTCTAAAAGATGCTTTGGGCTTTTGACAATACCCTTCCAAAGGGGAGAGTTTGTGATATGTGAATTAAAGCTCTTTTTATTGAAATATTTACCCTGTATAATATGAACCCAAAGAGCTTCACTACCTTACAAAATAAAGCAACCAAGTTTACCTAATATAGCAACGTTGGCATGTCGAAATGACCTAAAACCCAGACCCCCACTCTACTTATCAAGTAACAATCTATACAAGTTAATAATATGTGGTTTTCGAAACCCCTTAACAAGACCCTAATAAAAGTTCATAAGAATTTTGTCTAATTCATCACAAATAGTCGTTGCAACCAAGTAATTTGCATCCTATAATTTGGAATGGCTAATAGAGTTTATTTAACCAGAGTAGATCGGCCTATTAGGCTTAGATATCTACTTTTCCAAGTCACCAGCCTATTATTCACCTTATCAACAATGCCGAAGTAGGTTGATATTGTAATTCTGGAATGAATAATTAGTACCCCTAAATATCTTCCCAGATTTGAAGAAACTTTCATTCCCAAACATTCTAAAACTTTTTGCCTAATGTCCCTACTTGCAAATTGGAAAAGAAGACTCTAGACTTCTCCAAACTAACTTTTTGTCTAAAAGAAATATATAACTAAGATAAGATTGACATGATCTCGTTATCCTGACGTCAAGAAGTCTTAAAAAATAACATCAAATCATCAGAAAAAATAGGTGTAATATACCAAGACCAGATTTAAAAGCACAAATAGGAGTCCATAATTTATGGTGAACAACATTACTTATCAAAGATGCTAAATACACCATACAAAGAACAAAAAAATATAGGGATGAAAGGTCCCCTTGTCTTAACCCACAGGTAGGGCTAAAATTGGGCAACGATGAACCATTCCAAATAATAGATAAAGAAGATCTAAGATAATTACAAATTAATTGCATCCAAGAAACTAGAAAATTATAAGCTTTAAGCACCTTTTATAGAAAATCCCATTGGATTCAGTCATACGCCTTCTTAAGATCATTTTTAATAGCCATGTGCCCCATTTTGTTTTTAGACTTACGCAACAAATTCATGACCTCTTGGACAACAAAAATATTATCTGATGTGTGCCGTATAGGAATGAAACTGCTCTAGAAAGGGCTTATAATCTCATTTAAGAATGGATATAAATGATTAACCAAAACCTTTATAATAATATTAAAGAGAAAATTACAAAGGGATATAGTTCTAAGTTAAGAGATTACCTCAAGAGTTGCAACCTTCAGAATCAAAATAACATTAGCATTAGCAATACCGTCTGGGAGTGAACCAATCCTAAAGCTTTGACGGAAAAAATTGACCACATCAGTGCCAACAATGTCCCAATATGTCTTGAAAAAGAAAGTTTAAAACCCATCAAGATTAGGGCCCTTAAAAGGGTTCGTTAGAGATATAGCCATCCATAACTCTTTAGTTGTAATTTCACTCGAGAGAGTCAATTTAGCTGGATCTGTAAGCTTTGGGTTATCAAGAACAATATTTACAGTCCCCAAAAAATTGTTACGAGGGGCAAAGATACTTAAAAAGTAACTATGGGCCATTTTTTGAGGGAAGCTCTCATCAGAAACTTCCCCAAGGAATCTTTTAAACACTCAATTTTATTTCGTGTCCATTTAGCTTTAGCTATGGCATGAAAATATTTGGTGCAACAATCCCCATCCGTAACCCAATGAACTCTAGCCTTTTGGACCAGAGCATCTCTTCTTGCCTCAAAATAGAAGAATACTTGGCAACCAGATCTCGTTCCAATCTATAGAGACTTTTTATTGGCCTAAGCGATGATTGCACCCTCCTAATCTAGCCTATCACCCACCTCTTTTTTTAGTTTATGTCCCCAAAAACAGTTTTAGCCCACTCTTATTGAACTTGCTAAAGGGATGCACTGAGATCCTTGACCCGGGCATCAGCTACCATCGCATGACAATCCTAATGCATAGTCCATGTAACCTCAAACCAGAATGGTCTCGATTTAGGAATCAAAGAAATCCCCTTAGTATATAGTAAAATCGGACCATGATCCAAAAGAATGCAAGGTAAATTAAATAGAGAAGAATATGGGAATAGATCCTTCTAAGAATGATTAGCAAGAGCACGATCTAACCGTTCTTGAATTAAACCAAAACCTAAAGATTTTCTAGCCTGAGTGAAAATAGGGCCATGAAAACCAATATCCTCCATCGCACAATGATTCCATCAATTGCGAAAAGCCTTGTATTGACTAACAGAAGGAGAAATATCATCTTTCTTCTCATAATCCATCATAATATTATTAAAGTCCCCTATAAGTAACCATGGCATAGAGAGAGAAGACACAATGTCAACCATGGATTGCCAAAATTGCTCCTTTAGTGTGTTTACGGGGCTAACAGAACACGTAGTAAGTAGCTAAGGCTAAACCTAGGAACATCTAATAACACATGAATATATTGAGTGGAAAAATGAATGGGATGAAGCTTCAAATTATACAAATTTCATAAGAGCCTAAACCCTACCAAATCCACCTAATTCATCCTTTAGAAAATAAGAGAACCCTAATGTCTTAATAATACCATCAACCACTGAGCCAGAAATATAAGGTTCCAAAATAATAGCTATATCAACTCTCTTACTCTTACAGAGATCCTTAAACATACAGGAGAAACTGCCCTTTTCCCTAATATTTCATGACATAATATGTAAATCCATAAATAACAGACTTAAAAGAAGTGTGAGAGTTAACACCTAAGTGGGCTCTGATTTTTTGCATGAATTTTGTACGTGGTGCCCACTTTCATCGCATCACCAGCAATATTAAAGGAGAGCTTGCCTCCCACTTTATGTGACTCAAAGTGGTCTCCGGATCCAAACATTTCCAAAACACTAGGTACTGGGTTAATATTGAAAGAAACATTTGGTATAACTGGTGCCTAAGTATGTGGGACTTCTTTAATATTAACTTTTACTATCATAAGAGACTTCATGTTAGAAGGTAGCAAAATAGTAATTTCACTTGACATATTATCGGGTTTACATAGAAGTGGAGGCAAAACTGCATGCGTAGGCACATCAATTGCAAATAGTGTTAAATCAGTCAAGTGAGAAGTTGAAGTGTATCCTATATTATTACCAATGGATTTAGACAGTCCTCTCTTACCTCCATTCTTCTTTTGAGTGGAATTAGTTTGGAATTAAACACTTTCTGGATATCTACCTTATTCACATTTGCTTCCTCTGAATTTGGCACTAGTTCCATATTTTCTTCTTCTAAGTTGTCAAATCAATTGAGAGCACTCTTATCCTTATCCCCTTTGACTGTTATATATAGAAGTGAGTCTCCCAACTCCTTTGAAGTTCCTATGAGGTCGTTTCTGAACTATCATCCAAGGGCTAAATTGTAATTCACCCTTATCTGTCTTTATCTTTGCACCCTACTGGTCTTAAGATCGACCACAAGCTCTCTCACTGTCCATCCTCACACTGTCACCATCATTATGACCAAAAGAAAGGCAAGGAAATTTAGGGCAATATGAAATCAAGTGGTTGGCCTTCCTACATCCATTACAAATCACCAAAACACCCTCATGCTCAACTTTTGCCAAACTTCTGCCACTTCCAATCTCGGAACAAGGGGTTTTTTTCATATGAACTTTAATAAAAATATGTGTAAATTTGCCTCTGGTTGCCAATGCTATTTGTCGATCAATCTTAATTGGCTCTATAACATTGAACTTGAGGATACTATGAGACGTCAGTACCCCCATTTATTTGTGCTCTCGACTTAAGAGTTTGAGGGTGAAACTCTTTTGAGGAGGGGAGGACTTGATGATCTCTACTATTTCCTATAACAAAATCTGTATGTCGATCTATATCATTTAATTAAGTTGTAGAATGTATTGGTCTATACTTGGAGATGATAGTGTATATTGATATATATATGGTTATATATGAGTTCAAATATGTATTTAAGTCCTTTGGATATATATGTAATGATTTATAATGTTATATGCCCTTACATGAACTTAGAGTTCATCACTAGGTAAAATCTTGGAGATTTCCGACAAATAAGCTTTTAAGTGTGAAAAATCGAGTCCATTGGATGGATATGACTATGGAGGCTAAGTTAAATGTGTTATAATGCCTTATAGGTGATTAGACATGATTTATAGACTTATTAGACACTTAGAAAGCTTAATTGGGAAAGATGATGTACATAAGGGCTTATTCGCAAATTGTCAAAAGTTAAAGGATTTAAACATAATTTTATAATTTTTGGAGGACTAATGTGTAATTTTATAAAGTTAAGGGCCTTAATTACAATTCTCAAAAAGTCCAAGGACCAAAATAAGAATAAAAGTCTTAGAGATTCCTAAACTTTGGGATTAATTGTAAATTTAGGAAAGTTTGGAGGCTAAAATGGTAATTTCATACAACATAAGGGTAAAAAGGTAATTTCACCATATTTTGGTCAACTAAGGGTTAATATTCTAGACCCTTCTCCATGTAAGGTCGTGCATCCCATTAGTAAAGGCTTAAAACACTTTGTTTTAATTAAAAG
>JANIHY010000002.1:55222539-55236713 GCA_027479065.1 Erythroxylum brevipes
ATAAATGCATATGCAATAAACCTGTTCCTCTATAATTAGAGGCCAGTAACATAATCAATCAGTGAATGCAATAAAACCTATCAGTCTGTCAAAATTTACCAGAATACCCTTGCTGACAGTAACGGGATGTTATAAGAAAGTCCTGAAGTTGTGGCTAGATATGGATATAGAAGTGTGTTTAAAATCGTTTGCAGGTTTTTGGGATTTTTAAAATACAGCCGTTGTGTTGCCCAATTTTTTCCTAAAAAAAAAGAAGAGATATTTAGTAAACCTTGCATAGTCGGATTAAGGATACTGCGACCATCCTTGCCCCGAGTATGTGGCGATTGTCATGAGCCTGATGTGGTACCGGTTTATGATAATTAAATTAGTATCAGAGCCAGTACTAGGGCCGGTTGGACCGGCAGGTGGCCAGACTTCCCTTATAGACTCGTTCTCCCGAGCGAGTGTGCGGGAGGAAAAAAATCGTAAGGGCTTGGCTACGCCAAGACCCAAAGTGGACAATATCTATAAGCGAGTGATCTGGGCTATTATAGAGTGGTATCAGAGCCACCACCTGAGCCATTGTGCCAACTAGGTTGGACCCAAAAAGAGGGTTGGACTTCAAAGAGGGCTAGGCCCTAAGGAGGTGCAGAGAGTGAGATCCCACATCGGTTGGAGAGGGGAACGAAATATGCCTTATAAGGACATGGATACCTTTCCCTTATAGATGCATTTTTCATGACCTAACGGAGTGAATCCCATTAAAACTCTAAGGTTAAATGTGCTCGAGGGAGAGTAGTTCTAAGATGGGTGACCTCCTGGGAAGGCCTTGGGAAAAGCAAAACTATGAGGACTTGGTTGGGCCAAGGTTCAAAGCGGATAATATCTATAAACGGATGATCTGGGCTATTATAGTAGAAAATTCTATTAGTTTTTCATAACCTTTTGAATCACCTCGATCTAATATTTGATAGTGAGGCTAGTCAAAATAAACTAGACCTACTATTATAGCAGTGGTGAGTCTAGGTCAATCCCATAGAAAGTGTATGTAAAGTTTATGAAATGAAATTAATTAGTAAGAACCCAATTCTTTGATTGAATCTCAGCCTACATCCTTTAAATATATTTCATTGATTTATTATTCTCAAACCTCTCTTAGTAACTATTAATCATGGTTAATAATTAACTTGAGTTGTCCTTTAGGTAGTGTTCAATAAAGAAATAATCATTAATTAAACTTAACCACCGAATAACCTTAGATATTGTCTCTAGATTCAATTGGTTAGTAGTATTACGAATTAGGAAAACCGTTTTATTAAGGTAACGACCACATATAATGTATTATTTAACCTAGATTATGTTATCCTTAATGATTATGAATCAGTAGTCGCTATAAATGAATTTCAACATAATGATTTCGAGTTATGTTGAATATTCTAGCAATAGTTTTGTAATAAAACGATCCAATGAATGCATTCAGATTATCTTTTCATAATATCCAATAGATTCATATATAAAAAACCGAATGATAACAAGAATACGATTATCTGTACAAACATAACCAATTTTTAAAAAGATAAAGAAAATAACAAATAAAAAGAAAATACATTTAATTTGGGTCATCGACATCAATGTCACCTCTAAATCGGTGTCCGATTATCTAACCGTCTATAGGTCTCTCTATGTGTGAGATCTTTATAATCCTCTCTTCATTGTGTTGCCTAAAAGCTCTCCCCGAATGTAACACCCCATACCTCCTGAAAGGATATGCAGATGTCCTCAGATAGGATTGAAACATACCAAGCATTTCATTTATATTTGACTTAAAACAGAATTTAACTAGTACACTAAATTTATCCAACACATGTTTTGATTCCAAAACCATTCTAAATTCAGGTTATCATATTACAAACCATTAGCAAAACAATACATATCATAGAGATGGTGTTTTACAAAATACATAACTTAAGTTCAATTACTTTTGAACAAAGTGCATCAAGTCTAATATTACATTATTTATAACTCAAACAACCCAAAACAAATTGATGAAATCAAACAAAACACAATCTTCATTGGCCACTGCGGTTATCTTTGTCCCGGTCTTTATACCCTTCTATCTAAACCTATACGGGGCAAATCCATTGTACTAAGCATATAACTTAGTAGGGAATAACTAAACATGATAAATAATGCCAGTTGTCTATAACAATCATTTAATGTTCACATATACAAATCAAATCACATTTCAAGTAATATGCATCTCATTTCAGAGAATAATATATCTGCTTCAGTGTAAAACTCACAAGTATCATAATATAATAACATAATTTCAAAGTATTAGAATAGAACTTATCTGTATCAAAATAAATTTTGTTTATATTAGAAGAGAGCTTAGTCATTTCAGGACAATGCTTGATTATAAGGGAACTGAGAAAATAATAAAATACAAAACAAGTTATCCTGTTAATCCTTTTACTTTTTATAGAAGTGGATAATGGGACTATATCAGAAGATACCATGATTGGTATCTAAAATAGAAGAGACTTAAGTCTCTAAAACAGAAGACACAAAAGTGTTTGGAATCAAAAGACACCGAAGTGTCTGATCACAGAAGACACCTTAGTGTATAATTACAAAAGCAACAGCTAACCCTTTTAGGCATGCCTATTTACCCATGACTAGGACTCAATAGTTTTAAACAAACTATTTCAGATTTCGCGATTTTATGCAAACGTTGAAGTACAACAAATATCTTTATTCTATTTTTTCTCCAACTGAACTTATTCATTAACATTTCCATACCTTATAAATACAAATATGTGCAATTATGCATCAATAAAAGTGTTGAGTCATCACACATTATGTATATGCACACAATTGGAAAGCAATTTCAATTCAAACATAACTATCAATCTCCTCAGACAATTGATGGTTCAGAATTATCACAATATTATCACCGAAATTCCCAATCCATGAACATTCATATCCAATTCATAATACGTAAGCCTTTGGAACTCATTCATTCATAATCAGATCAAGCAATTCAACATCATATTCATCATTATTTAACCATACATCCTTTACATTATCATCTCAATTAATAATACATAAATAAACTAACTATTACTCAATTACATCGAATACCAATTTAAGTTTAAACATATCTTAAACAAGTCCATTTAAGTCCTATTGAGCCCAATAAATTAACTAAAGCTTATCTAGTTCATCAATTACACAAAGCCTTCATTTGCCATAATTGTGGGATAAGTGACCCAAAACCTTCAAACAACTATTTTCACACGACAGGTTTTTAGATCAATTTTGTATGGGCATTCCGACCTAGAAATTGATGTTTTTAGATAATATGTTTTTTTTTAATGTTTCTCTATGTATGAATTTTTTAAAAAAAGTTATTGCAAATTAGTTCATTATTCTGATAGTTATACCCAAAATACTAGAGACTGTTCTCAACCATAGACAAAAACCAGAACTCAATTTCAAGCCAAATTTCAAAACCCTAATGACAAAAATCAAATTTGATTCCTTCATGAAATTGTATACATATGTATCTAGTTTAATATGAATTTAAAATCATCCAATTTTGATGTCTACAGGTCAAGATATGGCTATAATACCGATTCCTATTCAGTAGACCCACTCCTTATAACAAGTATCCAGTATGTATCAAGTTTCTAACCTCAATTCTTCATTAATTCAATAAACATTTTATCCACTTCAAACATCAAAACAATACAGGTTCTAACATGATACCAAGTTTCTTAATCCCTTACCTCTTTAAACTTCAAAGAACAACTCCAAATCACTTCAAAGATCTAGCTACACCAACTTCAATAACTCAATAAACATTTTATCCACTTCAAACATCAAAACAATACAGGTTCTAACATGATACCAAGTTTAGTAATCCCTTACCTCTTTAAAGTTCAAAGAAAAACTCCAAATCACTTCAAAGATCTAGCTACGCCAACATTTCCTAGCAATTAGCTCTTATAAAGCTTCCAACTGTTGATGATTTAAATTTCAGCAAAATTCTAAAAATTGAGAGGAAGAGAGAGTGGTTTTCGGTGGAAAAAATGTAAGAGTGGAGAGAGTGCTGCAGAATCACCAAATGGCTTAGGTGATTCATCACTTATTAATGCTAGGTTTCATTACCACCACATGACACTTAACACCATAACATAAAGTCCATTTGCCCACCATTTAAGCTGCCATTTGTAATGCTTTAATTAAGCCACTTGTCCTTTTATTATTCTTCCAAATGTCACACAATGGATGATGTCAAATTTCAATGCATAAACTATGTCAAATGTCACTAACTCATAGGCCTAATCATTCAAAATTTCATATACCAACTTAACTTGACTCTTGACCATTTTTCCTAGTCCTAATGTATATTTAAATACCTCAATTCTTTAATGACTTCAATTAATTCCAGTTCACTAACTATGGTCCATCAATACCAAAATTCAAGTCACATTCCTTTCACTTTCAAATCATAGCACAATTTTAACTTATATCATACATTTACTTTCTTAAATATATAACACTTCATCTAGGGTATATTTTAGGACCTTACAATTCTCTCCTCCTTAAAAAGAATTTTGTCTTTAAAATTCTTGCCTAATTAGAATAGTTGAGGATACTGAACTCTCATGGTCTCTTTTGGTTCCCATGTTGCTTCTTCAAGTCTATGGTGTTGCTAGAGTACTTTCTCCAAAGGTATTTGCTTATTTCTAAGTTGTTTGACTTCTCTAGCTAATATAGACATAGGCCCTTCTTTATAAGACAAATTCAGTTGTACTTGAATTTCTTACACAGGAATCTTATGTGTATCCTCAAACCAATATCTTCTTAACATGGAAACATGAAATACATTATGTAACTTGGCCAATTCTTCAAGAAGAGCTAATTGTAAGCTACTAGTCTGATTCTCTTAAGAATCTCACATAGACCAATATATCGTAGACTGAGCTTACCTTTCTTACCAAACTGACATATATTCTTCCACAATGACACTTTCAAGAACACCTTATCACCCACTTGATATTCAACATCCTTCCTTTTCAGATCAGTATAGAACTTCTACCTATCACTGGTAGCTTTCAACCTATGTTGGATAACCTGAACTTTTTCTTCAGTAACTTTCACAATATCAGTCCTAATCATCTTGCTTACACACAAGAGTTCTACTCCTTCTATTATACAGCACTTCATAAGGTGCCATGTTAATGCTAGTCTGATAATTGTTGTCGTAAGCAAACTCCATTAGAGCCAGATAATTATCCCAACTTCCTAGAAACCCTAACACACAACCCCAAAGCATATCTTCTAATATCTGTATAGCCCATTTAGATTGTCCATTTGTATGGCGATGGAAACTAAACTTAACTTGAGTACATAAAGTCCTTTGCAGACTTTTCCAGAATTTCAAAGTGAATTGAGGATCACAATCAGAAATAATAGATATCGGTACTCCATGTAGTCTCACTATGTCATTCACATATAAGTCCGCAAGCCTATCTAAAGAATATTTAGGACGAACATACATAAAATAATCAGACTTGGTGAACTTATCCACAATCACCCATACAACATCAGGTTTCCTCTGAGTAAGAGGAAGTCTAGTGAAAAAATCTAAAGTAATGTTATCCCATTTCTATTGAGGAATAGAAATAGGATGTAACAAACCAAATGGAACCTGATGTTCAGCTTTAATTTGTTGACATGTCATACAATTAGCTATATAATCCACAACATCTTGTTTCATACCTGACCACTAGTAATGCTGCTTTAGATCTTGATACATCTTAGTTCCACCAGGCTACATAGTGAAAATATTATTTTAAGCCTCAAATAACAACATCTTTTTTAATTCATCTTTAGGCACATATAACTAATCTTTATAATACAATTCATCATCTCCTTTCATAGAAAAATCAAGCTATTTACCTTTATAAGTAACCAAGATAAGTTCTTGTAACTTATCATCTGCTCTATAATGCAAATCTCTTGTCTCAAAGTAGGCCTACATTTTAACTGAGCTATTAAAGCTCCATCAAATACAAGTTCCCATTCACTTTGCTTCATTGATAATGCTTAAATGGTCTTCTGAATCAAGGCATCAACCACGATATTAGCCTCACTTGAATGGTAGTCCAAAATACAATCATAGTCTTTAAATAGTTCCATCCAATGCCATTGTCTCAGATTAAGTTCTTTTTGGGTAAGAAAATACTTCAGACGTTTATAATCTATAAAAATTCTACACTTTTTACCATACAAGTAGTGCCATCAAATTTTTAAGGAAAACACTATTGCTGGGAGCTCCAGATCATATGTAGGGTAACTTATATTCATGTGACTTTAGTTACTTAGAGGCATAAGCAACTACCATTCATACTGCATCAAAACACAACTCAAACCATTTCTAGATGCATCATTAAACATAAAATACTCGTTTTCACAAATAGGATGAACCAATATATGAGCTTTAGTAAGTATAGTTTTCAGTTGATTAAAACTATTATGACATCTATCAGACCATTCATACTTCATTTCTTTTCATAATAGATTAGTTAAAGGGGGTGTTATTACTGAGAACCCCTTCACAAACTGGCGATAATAACTAGCTAAACCCAAAAAACTTCTCACTTCTGTCACATTTTGTGGTGGCTTCCAATTAACAATTACTTCTATCTTATTAGGATCAACTCTAATCCCTTGAGAAGAGACAACATATCTTAGAAAATATACCTTTTGAAGTCAAAAATCACATTTATTCAATTTAACATACAACTGTTTTCTCGCATGGTCTATAGCACAATTCGAAAATGCTCATTATGGTCATGTTCATTCTTAGAATAGACCAAGATATCATCTATAAACATCACAACAAACTGGCATAAATAAGGCCTTAATACTCTATCCATTAGATCCATAAATGCCACTAGAGTATTAGTTAATCCGAATGACATTATCAGGAATTCATAATATCCATAACAGGTACTAAATGTGATCTTCGGTATATCCACATCCTTTACCCAAAGTTGATAGTATCCCGATCGCAGATTTATCTTTGAAAACACTCCTGCATCCTTCAACAGATCAAACAAGTCAATCACCAAAGTCTAGAAAATTAAACTTGTTTGAAAAAATAAAATTAGTCAAAATATAAACTAATTACGACAATTGGAGATTAAACAAAAGGCCACAACATAAAAATTGGGGTAATTTTGACATATTTAGTAGATTACTAATTTCACTAAAATTTACCTATAATAAAGTAAAAACTAAAATTAATAATGTATATATCAAATCTAATGAAAGGATCCTTAAAATCAAATAGATAAATGCAATGTTAAAGAATAAAACCAGATAAAATTATAAGTCTATAATTAAATTCTTATTTATATCTTTCTGAGATCATTATATCATTTGTTCTGATTATTACATTAAATTGATTTACTTAATATTAACTTCTACTATAAATTTTGATCAGTAATGCACTAATATTTTATAGAAAATGAGCAATCATGATCTTACTTATAAGTATACGATATGATCATTTATTGATTGAAACAGGAAGGGAGATGCTATAAAAGAAACCAGAGAATGACATGTGGAGCTACATAACAAGAAACAGAAATTAGCACTAGGCTCTTAATGATAATCCTAGTAGCAATCATGGCAAATAAAGAAGATGCCTACCTCCGATATATATAATGATTCAGGTGAAAGAAAGAATAAAATGTAAGAGGAAGAAACTATCAAACTCTGGAGAGGGGAGACAGCTTACTCCCTAGGTTTAAGACACATGTCCTAAATGTCCTTTTTGTAACTAGCTTGTCTTTTAAGTTTTAACCGTCAAAGTATGAATTGATCTTTATATCAAATTTTGTAAAATACTTTGGAACTAAATTTTTTTAATTTTAATAAAAATCACTTATGCCTAAATATTAATTGGATTAATTCTTCTTTATGGGACATATGGAATCTTAACTTTTATAGAATGTATTCAACCGACAAAATACATTGATGCATGAATTAAGGAGAACTCACATATTTCATATTACTTTGGCATTTTTTAATTGATATTATCTTATTTATCATTCTCAATATTACTAATCATATGTATGTATGCATAAAAGAAGATCAAATTGTTAAACCAAAGAAGATTCTAATCCATGAATTATATATATCAAAAACATGTAGCTATTAATCTTGTATTTTTAGCAATATTTTAAAAACCGAACCGGATCGTACAGTCCGACCGGAAAAATTTTAAACCGGTGAGTGTTCAAGTTCGGTTTTTCCTAAAAACCTCTATATATGAAAACCGGCAGGTTTTGGTCGGACCGTACGGTCCGGTCTGGTCCGCTTTGTTTGCAACAACAGAACAGTTGATGGACCGGAAGCATACTGAACGGAAGAGAAGAGAAGTGACGATCGACGTTATCATCTACATCTACATCTACATCTTAGAAGAGTAGATTGAAGAAGAACCTAGATTGAAGGAGTGGGCACCATAATCTACATCTAATGAATCAACTAACAAAGAAACATCTACGTCTTAGAGCTCTTCTCAAACCAAAATGGCGAGGATCTTCACCACCTCGCTTTCGACAGAATCAGTATCCTTGGCATCTCCCCGACTGAGCCTTGTTCCTTTGACCCCGTCTATTGAGCAACTGCCTCTTGCTAGGGTTAGAATGATCTGCACTACGGTGACACGCGCTACAGTATCGTCGTCGGCCATGGGGAAGAGAGAGCTACGTGGGATTATGAGGCCTCGCCGTGTTTCGCCAAAAATGGTTTAGCTTGTAGGAACCAACGAGATTTCTCGAACGCAAGCTTTGAAGCTCATTTGGGCGCACATCAAGGGCAACAATCTTCAGGACCCTAATAACAAAAAGAGTCTAGATTGAAGGAGGGCACCGTAATCCTAAACATAAAAGGAGTATAAGGTTTAGTTTTTTTAGATTTGCGTGAGGATGAGTTTGAGGTTTAGTTTTTTATATTTGCGATGAGTTTTACGGTAAAGCTCATCCTCACGTAACTAATAGTCCATTCTTAACTAAATTTTTTAGTTAAGAATGGACTATTAACTAAAAAAAGGTTTTTTAGTTAAGAATGGACTATTAGAGTTGCATTAGGATGGAGTTTGGTTATACACTTATAATCTGAAACAATTACAGGGTAGGTTTAGTTAATAATTCATTCTCTACTATGCTACAAATTTATGTCTGATTTTAACTTTTTATTAGTTAATTAGATAATAATAAACATTGGTGTATTTTTCATTTCAATAAAATATTTTATTTTTATTTATTCTTATAAAATTTCCATCTTATTTATTATATTCCGGTTTGATAGCCGTTTACTACCGGTTGAACCTCTAAACCTTAAACCTTTCCTTCGACCAGTTCGATGTCCGATCCGATTTTTAAAACATTGGCTTCTATTATTGGCAACTTAATATATGCTCAAGTATGCACATGTCTTGATAATGCCTTTTTGGTTAGTATGTTTGGTAGATGCTTAAGCAGTTATGCACAAAGCCACTAAAAATTAGCTAAAAATGTCTTAAGATATCGCCAAGGTACCAAAGCTTTTATATTGACATAGTAACATACTAAAATTTTTGAAGTGGTTAGTTTCACTAATTTTGAATATGCAGGTTGCAAGAATAACAAGAAATCCACTTTGAGGAGATGTTTCACAGAAAATTGTCAAATATACACTTATAGCTTCTTCAATCATAAAGGTAAAGTATGTCGTATGTTATAAGGCTACTTGTTTAGCAATATAACTTCATTTTGGCATTAGGAGTTATGGAATATATTTTGAGCCTAAATTATATTATGATATTTCTGTGGCTATATCTTTCTCTCAGGATACAAGGAGCACTTATGGCTTCAAGCATAAATTGACATTAAGTTTTACTCTATCAAAGAGAAAGTTACAAGTGTTAAGTCCACCAATTATACCATTTCTGTTAATGGTATTTCACAGGAATATTTTGAGGGGAAAAGGGGTATTGGATAGGTTGACCCTTATCTCCCCTCTTCTTTTTGTCTTAGTAATGGAATTTATGTCTTGAATTTTAAAGAATGTCAACTAATTGGAAGATTTCAGGTTTTACCCTATATGTAAAAGCCTATCTCTTAGTCACATTTGTTTTGCCGATGATTTGATGCTTTTCTGCAAGGCTAAGACTACTTCAGTCTTTAGAATCAAAGCAGGGCTTTGATTATTTTTCTAAAGTTACTGGCTTGCATGCTAATAAGACTAAATCAAATGTTTATTTGGCTGGTATTTCTACTAAGAACAAACAGAAGCTCCTTATGCTTATTGGATTCCATGAGGGTTCTTTTCCTCTTAAATATCTGAGTGTGCCCTTATCTCCTACAAAATGGAGTAAAGCTGATTTTTGCATATTGTTTGGGAAGACTACAAAGAGGATTCAAAGTTGGCTTCTAGGAATCTCTCTTATACTGGAAGGGCATAATTGATTAATTCAATACTGTTGTCCCTTCAGACTTATTGGGTCGGTATCTTCATTTTCCCTTCAAGTGTGATTAAGAAAATTGAAGCGAAATGTCAGCATTTTCTTTGGGGAGCTTCTAACACAAAAAGAAAGCCTGGTTTGGTTGCTTAAGATGAAATTTGCAAACCTAAAACTCAAGGTGGACTTAACTTCAAGGATTGCAAGACTATGAATTTGGCTTTAATTGGTAAACATATCTGGTCTGTGTCTATAAAACATGATGTTCTTTGGGTGAAGTGGGTGAACAGAATTTATCTTAAAGGAATGGATTTCTAGTCTTATAAGCCTAAGATGGACTATAGTTGGTACTGGGCTAAGCTTAATAAGGCTAAAGAGAAATTCTGATGTGCTTAAAATTGCGGTGGAACATGGATAGGCAATAGTCCTATTTATACTGTGGCTTATGGTTATGATCTCCTAAGAGGAAAAATTCAGAAATGCAAATATGCAGATATGCAAACATTATTTGGGATAGATTAAATGTGCCTAAACATTGTTTTATTGCCTGGCTGGCAGCTACTAATAAACTGCTAACTAAAGACATATGGCATCATTTTGGTTTCCTACAATGCAACATGAAATGTCATTTGTGTGATTTTGATAATGAAACCATGGCTCACCTGTTCTTCCTTTGTTCTAGATCACAAGCTAGCTTGTTGGCTGTTAAGAGATGGATTGGTTGGCATTCCAATCAATCAACACTTTGAAGTTGCTTTCACTAGATTGATAAATGTAAAAAATCACGAGCTATCAAGTATATTCTGGTTGCTAGCTTATGTGTAGTGATTTATTTCATCTGGCAGGAACAAAACTATGCTTATTTAAGGAAAAGATCAAGATGTACTAACAACATTATTAAAGAGATTAAATTGTGTGTTAGATACAGAATGTTAGATTATCATGATCCAAAAAGTAAGTATGATAATGTTTTCTTTCGGCTTTTATGTAACTAGATTCATTGGAGTGAAGGGAATGAGGAACCTTACCTAGTAGGTGGCTTCATTCTTTCACTATCTTGTGTATATTTTTGTTTGTTTTGGTAATAAAATCATCATTGCTACCAAAAAAAATAATTATTCAATAAATAGAATTATTTACTTGTAAATATTCTCTATCTACAAAAATGGCATGTAAACCATTCAATAAAGGACAATGGGCAATGAACCATTGTAATTAATTAATTTAGATATATATGGTCCAATGAATGTGAAGGAAAGATATAATGGTATTTATTTTGTCACATTTATTAATAACTATGTTAAGGATAATTATTTGATTTTTTAGAAATTTGAAGTATTACATTATTTTATAAAGCATATGAATTTAGTTCAGAATTAATTAAATAAGAAAATAAAGGCGCTAAGAAATATTTGGAACAAGAGTACTTGTCTAATAAATTCAAAGTCTTGTATGATGAAAAAAAAAAGAATAAATAGGTAACTAACTATTTCACAAACCCCTTAACACAATAATATTATGGAGGTAAGAAATACAACTCTTATCGAAGTGATTAGATCTATGACGACATAGACAAATTTTTCTATCGTCTATTAGGATGAAGCATTACTAACAGTCACAAATGTACATAACAGAGTGCTTGTTAAATCAATTACTAGCACATCATATGACTTATGGACGTATAAAAGACTTGATTTATCGCAGTCAAAATGTTAGAGATATGCTGCCTATGTCCTTGACATGATCATACTTGTTATCTATGTCCATGATCCTTAATAATTGTGTGTCCTAAGGACCTGAATAATCATTGCAAAATAAAACACATAGATAACAAGTATGATTATGTCAAGGAAATAGTAACTTGAGGAGGGAATATCTAGTATATTCCTATGAAGTTGATGATTTTAGATCATATAACCAAGCTGATTCTTAGAGATATGTCTTCTATGAGTGTTAAGTTATTAGAATTGTGTA
The DNA here is from genome assembly GCA_027479065.1 of Erythroxylum brevipes. Classification (NCBI taxonomy): domain Eukaryota; kingdom Viridiplantae; phylum Streptophyta; class Magnoliopsida; order Malpighiales; family Erythroxylaceae; genus Erythroxylum; species Erythroxylum brevipes. The sequence goes on from JANIHY010000002.1 coordinate 55,235,021, forward strand.
TGCCTTAAAATATATTTTTATTTTCTTTTTTACATATGCAGACTGATAGAACTTAGTATCAATGATGATACTTTTTTGTCATATACATTGAGTTTTGATCCAATATATTTCTAATAGAGCATCAAACATTAGTTCTCATATCTATCTAATATGAGAATGCTTGACTTTTGAGTTAATTATTCAATTTTAGAATGAGTCTTGATTGTTAGGTTCTAAGCAAGAGAAGTATGTTAGATAGATATGAAGAAGAAAAAATGCATTCCCACACAGATAATCATCTCTAGTACTCAATAGAAATAGAGATAAGATAAACCTTAAAGTGGTTTATTTAAGTGAGAAATGATAGTTAAGGATTAAAATACAAATCTGGATATGATATAAATTGAGAGAGAAATGAAGTTATTAATAATGTTACAATTCAAACATATGATGTGTTCACTCAGTCTATCTTAAAACGTGAGACATGGAGCTTTGAAAGGTGCTTTCTTATTCGATTCATAACAGAAGCAAGAAATTGGGTGAAGGCACAAAATGTTCAGGAAGTTTCTTCAGGTTAACAGAAATATGCAATAACCAAATGCGAACGTGTATTGAACAATGGGGTTGGGGTGCTCATTTCATTCGGATAACTATAAGCAATTGCAACTTGAAAATTTCCATTCCCGTAGCATTTGTGATAACGTGAAACTCATTAAACGCCACAACTGGTCACAATTTGAGGCTTTCACAACCGTGAACCATTACAAGAAATTAAGAAATTATCCCATCAGTTTTCCTTCTCATCATACCTTTAATTCATCCAAGTAGTTCCGGAGTTACCTGTCTTCAGATTCATTCACCAAATCAAGCTCAAGAACATAACTACCGATAGCAATGATCTCCATCAAAGTATTTTCCAAGGACACATGGTAGAGTTTCTTGAACTAAATTGCCTACCCCAGCAACTGTCTTAGCGCAGATTAGATAAGTTTAACACCAGCATCCCTCAAAGAATCAACCACAGCTTTCACCTTTCCATGATATCTTTGTTCTCTCTTGAAGAAAACTGTAACAGCTGGTATGCCTTTGAGCAAGAGACGCTCCCCAAGTATCTTCCCGATCTTCGCTGCGGCTGCCACATCCCTGGTATTTTCCATGCTTGACCTCAGCACCTTCTCTTGCGAACTTGCTGAAGAAGCCACTGCAGCGGTTGGAGAGTGGATTACTTGAGCATGCACAAATTTGTTCGTGAAGTGCATCTTCAGGACATAGGGCTTGAGAAATTCAGTTATTCTGGGTGGCCTAACTGGTGGTGGAATAACCATTTTCTGCAACAGATTTGAAAAGGTTAAGACAATTCTAACCACAAAACTAATGAGATGCAGAAGAAATCGCAAACTATTTTTTTCCCCGTGTTTTAGATAAACTACAGAAAATGAATGTCTAAAAACATTGACTGAGAGGAAATAAATCGGAGAGCACAAAGGTAATAGTAGACAAGAAGAGGAAGAACAAATTGTCACTTACCAAACAAGTACCTTCAATCAGTAGCATACAACAATCGATTCAGATGCAAGCGCTGTAAGTTTTAATATGAACAACAAAGCATCCACTTCAACACAGAAGTTTCCAATCCAATTCTTAATCAAACACAATCTGCTTTCTCGCCCTTTGTTTCATTAGAAAACATACCAACTGAAGTAATCCAGGTTCT
>JANIHY010000002.1:55249808-55263077 GCA_027479065.1 Erythroxylum brevipes
ATAGTTATTACGTCTAAAAAATTATTTTAATAGATAAAGTTATTAAAAATTTGTTTTTAGTTTTAGTTATAAGATAAGACTAATTCTATTAAGGGATTACATTTTCATATAATTAAGAAAAAGTTTTGTGTTCATTAACTACTGTATTTTTTAATTTAGTTTTTAACATTAATTTCAAAAAAATTATTTGGAACATAGACAAATAGGTTTTAATTTATTTAATTTTGACTAATTGACATAAACAAATTGAAACCTAAGCATAAAATTGTGATATAACCATTAATTTATAATTTTAGTTCAATAATGTAATTTTTTTGCAGGAATACATTCATAATGAGAGAAAATGCCAAGTATTCATTAATGGATAAAAATAGAATAATTTGTGCATAACTCTATTAGAAGAAGCACAATTGATGACCCAACTTTTAACATCATCGGTCAAGATCCTGAATTTATACTTCTAAATGTATTTGAAGATGTTAAAGTTAACTCTACACAAGAAAGTATTGAAAATTTGAGAATTTAGGAGATGACGACTATTCGTGATAATATTATTTCTAATTTAATGGTAGTTAGTCATTGTTCTTAGAATATTATAAACCTTTGTTTTAAATGATAGTGTTGACTTCTTTTGCTCTATCTAAATTCTTATGATAATATTCAAAGAAATACTAAGATATAATATTCATGTCCTTATAAATCATTTTTTCAAGTCATGCCTTCATAAGTTATTTTAAATATAAACAACTAATACTAAACAGTTAATTTTACCAAGCTTCATTAAATAAAAAGTTGATGTTATCTACTGGTCAAATAAGCTGTATTAGTCTACTGTTAGCTAACCGCTAATAGAATCAGCTAACAACTAATGTAATCTAATGATTGTCAAACTGAGCTAAAAGTTCTTATCCTAATAAACCTAAAAATGTAGATATAGTAAATTTGTTATTTTCATCAACTTCATTAGTAGTTTCCTATCACATTGAAAATGTAAAATAAAAAATTCTTATTTCCAAATTTGAATAATGTAGAAAGAAGAGGACCATTAAGTAGGGAAAAATATTATGTATTTTTGTGTATAGAACTACTATAAAATGGGGTATTTAGATATAAGTTAAGTTATACATATCCTAATATATATGCTACTTTTACAACAATTATACCTTAAACTTACGCTACTGTCACAATTGTTTTATATGTTAACACCTATTATTACAATCTTTATATGTTAACATCTCTATACAAATTTAAAGTGGTAAGGATCTGGACATCTTAAATTTAAATACAAGTTCTTAAAATTAGTTGTTCAAATATATATGACTTGAGACTATGATAAAGTAGGAATAAGTTAAATAGTACCTTGAATAATATGGTATCATATAGGGTGATAATCAATCTTAATATATTTGTTATAAAACGCGTCATTATCATCAATTTATATAGAACTGTGATTATCACATAATAAAGGAATTGCAAAAGAAGAGGAAACACCCTTACCTTGGAGAAACCAATGTAGCCAGAGAAGCCTAGAGGTTATGCCTATAAAAACTTGGTGTTTTACTTCCATACTAGATCGAGAAATAATTATTTGTTTCTTGTTTTTCCAAAAAAATATTTATCTACATTAGATTTACTGCTCTTAACTCTAATGGAGATAAATGACTTAGTTGAAGACTATGAAAGAGGGTATCTCTGATTACCAAAGGATACGAAAAATAATAGAGAAGTAAATGGTACAAGATGTTGCATAAATTGACTAATGGTGTGAATCATATGAATAATATTAGGACATAAGATAGTGACACATATAAGACTTTCAACTAATTAGAAATAAAAATAACTAACATTAAGGAGAGTCCCATCTATAATTGAAAGATGGATGTTGGATTTGAGTTAGTGCTAGTAGTATTGGTTTCAATGATACTAATATGAGAAATAAGCTTAATGACATATTTTTCTTGTGATAATATTTAGATTCATCATATTAAATTTCAAAACCCAATAAAAAACTCAAATTACCTGAGTCCTTCACCTCAAACTATTGGTATAAAAATATTTGAGAGTGAAAATAACTTAAGTATTATTTTTAGAAATTATCATTTTATCAACAAAAAGGAGAAGAAGACTGTATGCTTGAATATATTTGTGATCGGGGTAACTTTTATTCTTATAAACCTTTAACATTTTGCAAGCGCACAGTTCATAGCATAATATTAAACGTGTCTATCTCACGAGGAAGGAGAGTAGTCTAATCCTAAAATTTAACGCCAAAAAAACTATAAAACTAAAAATAAAAGATGCAACAAAAATTAATTACCAGAATTGAGTTCAATCAACCAAATCAAAAATTAAACACAAAAGTATTAAAAAGTGAGCAATATTCAGTCACAATAGAAATCATCCCAAGGAATTTACCAATTTATAAGAAAGGGGATTTTGCTTATCATTAATGCTAACCTAGGTGATTATGTGTCAATGGACTATCAGTTTTATACTATCTTAGGGTTGATTACTTTTTGTTTACTTATAACGATTAAACCCTAAATTATAAACCCTAATCAGATTATGAAATTTGCGACATCTCAATTCACAAATTATCAAAAACCCTAATTAGATATGAAGCACTCTAATAAACTATTGGAACATCACACGGGATCTCTATCCGTATAATTACCAATATGATTTGACACAATTTCTATTAATCACCTAACTCTCATTAATTTGAATTAATTGTTTTTCATTTAGTTCACCCTCTCAGTTTATTACCGAATTATGCAAGAATACAATCAAATCACGACATTCATCCAATAAACACAATCGACTAAATTATTATTAAATTATAATAAAATCTCGAAGGAGAGTTTATAACATTATCAATATTCCAAATCTTATCATCATACTATCTATCTCAATTATATACATAAATAAAATCGAAACGGAAAGGAACAATGACTTAGAATAGATAACGAAAGGCAGCGACGTTAGGAAACCTCCTGATCTAGGAAGCATGTCGAGTCAGCTTTAGCTTCCTCTTCTTCCTCTTCCTTCTTCTATCTCTCTCTCGGTATTCTCTCTTTAGAGTTTCAAGTGTGGCTAATGCAAAAAACTCTTTTGTACTCCTTTTAATGTTCTTTAAATAGTCTTTTGTATTTTACGTCATCCTAGGGTCTTTCCAGCATTCAAAAGGTATAAAAGTCCCTCAAAACATGAAGTTCGTAAGTTATTATGCATCTGCCCATCGCAGACCATGATCGTAGCCCACATCTGAGCGTTCTGTCAAGATTGTGGGCCGTTGTTTCGACTTGTATGTCTTCCAAAACTCTTTCATTCTTTGATATTGTCTCCAAAGTACTAGCAAACATATTAAGGCAACTCAAAAATATAATATTGAAGCTCAAGATCTTGTACTAACTCATAAAATAGTTAAATACAAATAATTAACAAACTAACACAATTCTAACCTAAACACATACTAAATGATCAAATTAATGGCTAAACACATATCAAACTATGCCCTAAAAAACAATGCAATTTATACTCATCAGTTTTCAAATGAATAAATCTTGATTATAGGAGTTTGACTAAAAGATAACTAAAACCTAAAAGACCATATAGTATAGCTTAATTTGGGAAACCAGGCTTATGGGAGCCTATTTTAGTTTACACAAGGCTTTGCAAAGACAGAAAATTATATTCGGTAAATTATCATAATTAGCTAAAAGTTTCATATAGACTTCTTTTATAAGATCACTATTGAGGAAGGTGTTCTTGACATCCATTTGAAATATCAACTAGTGTTTGCTAGTAACAATTATGGTGAGATTTCCACGTAAAGTTAAATCAGTGCTAGGAGCAAATGTCTCCTCTTAGTAAATACCAAACTCTTGAATAAATCCTTTTAGCAACAAGTTGACCTTTAAATTGTTCAATCGATCCATGAACCCAAATTATAATTTTATAGAGTCATTCTAGCCAATAATATACTTGCTTGAATGTAAGTTGACAATGTTCTACGTATTGATGCTAATAAGTGCTTGTAGTTCCTCTGCCATTATATTGATGCTCAAAGCTCACCTCACTATAGGTTTGAGGTTGAAACATTAAAATCTCAAAGAAAAATGGAAGGGTGACTTACTCGATTAGTATGACAGGGAGTAAGCTAAGGGACGAAAGGTTATGATGAATTAGTAAATGGAGGAGGATAATTTGGAGGAGATAATAAATCCACAACTGGAAGAGATATGGTAGGACTAAACATAAGCTATGTTTGAACTTTTAGAACTATTAAATAATGATCCTGTAGAAAATACCAAGAAATAAGGATATAGTGTGATTAGAAAAAAATTGAAGAGAGGATTCACTAATACAAAATTTTGAAAAAGATAAGATTATCTTATATTCCTCAAAGGTCATATGTTAAGATATGTAAAGTATTTATGACAAGGGATCCTAAAACCTATACCCTTAATGTTTTATCTCATACCTTAGGGAAAAGCATAATAATGCACTTGATTCTAGCTTAATGTATTCATCTAGTTGGAGAAGAATAGAATAAGTTTGGTAGTTATGAGTATGATTATACAAGCATCTATAAGGAGAGATTACCTAAAATAGAAGTAGGAATATGATTGATAGCATAAACAACAATAAGAGTATCTTCTATCTAAAAGGTTTATGGATAAGAGGAAGAGATGAGAAGAACTTGGATATGAGATACAAGGTAGAAAAAGAAATAGTGCCAAAATCTAGTTGAAATTGATGTAGGTAGGCCTAAAGATTATTGAACAAGAATGTAAGAGATGTTAGGAAATTCTCCATTACACCCTCTTTGGGAAGAACCTCAATAGTAGACTGAGAGGATTTAGAAGAGTTACATTATTTAGGTCATTTCTTGCATTAAAAGATGTGATGACCACTCTTTTTACACTAGTTGCAAAACACCTTCTTCTTCACTAAGTTTTCAGAGATAGAATTCTGATAAGAGAAGGTTTGAGTGGCAAGTACAACATTACTAGATATAATAAATTTCTCCATTCAAAGGGAGTTAAGCCAAAGCTTTTTTTTTTTGTTAATTCTTTGATCACAATAAGATTTCCTAATGATCCTCTTTTGAAGAAGAGAGATACAAGTAGACTTAAATTCATCTTTAAGAATTATTAGTAGAAGCCAAATATGCTTTCAATCATGAAGATTAGCATAAATAGTGATATTTTAATTTGGGTGTCAGCCCAAGTAAGATCTCAACGAGTTAACTAATTCCAAATCTCATGTAATTTAGACAGATAATTATATATAGTTTGACCAAGTTGTTGCTGCATATGATGAAGTCATCTATAAAGTTAAAATTAATTGATATAAGGAGATACAAAATGGCCCTTTTAAAATACGTGAAAATGAAGAAACATATATGTAAGGCTAAAATTTGACTAATTTGACTCTAAAATGAGTTTAAAACACCCAAAAATCTTAGGAACTGTTCCGACTTTAGAAAAAACTAGTAAAAAGATACCTGAAAAATCCAGTTGCTTCTTTGTACTTTGTTTATCAAGTAAAGTAACTCCAAACTAAGAAATTAATTTATCTATTGACACAACTCAGCCATGGAACATGGAAAAGCATGAACAAAGAAAGATTCAAACGGAGGGGGAAGGAACATGTTGAAGACGTTTCAAAAGTTTATAATCACAACTTTACTAAAATTAATACTACCGATACAAAAGTTTTAACAAAAGTTGTTTTTATTAAGATTAATAGTTATGTTGATTGTGCTAACCTTAAATGTGTATAGTGGTAGCTGTAGGAGAAAATGTATACATTACGCGACGTTTCGGATCACAAAGAGCTTCTACGCACTTTATTTATTTATTTTTTTCTATTTATAAGTAACGCTGCCTGATGTCATCTTACCTACGTCATAAGCGCGGCTACGAGTAAAAAACAACAACTTTAGCGTTAGTGGAACACCTATAATTAAGATCTAGGATGTATCGTTTTAAAAACGTGCGAGTTGTTCATGTCATATAATTAAGATGCATGGTGATTGACTTAGATTGGTTTGATATTAAATAAGTAACGCATTTGCATATGCATTATTACGTCAATTGCGTTGGCTAAATCTTTACATTTCTTGACAAAATTAAATGGAAGCTTGTTGAATTTCTAAAAGAATCTTCACGTGTTGAAAAAAGTGTAATCGGTAAAATTAAGCACCAAACACCCAACTCAAGGGCAAGGGTCCGTGTGATAGAAATGGTGATTTGTTATTGGATAAAACTAATTAATCAGTAGCAAGAAAATTCTCACCTCAAAATGTTAAAATGGAGAGGATATGTTTGATCATAAAACGCATAAGAAAGAAATGAAGCTGTTTTAATTTGGTGCACAGGACAGCATGCTCAGAAAAAAATTGTTGGCCAATTGTAAGCAGGAACTCAAACAAATACATGTTCTTCAATTATACGAAGACCAAGACTCAATATATATTATAATTACTTAATTGCAAGTAAAGTAGGAACACCAGATAGGTGAAGAAACGCGTTAAGACGGTCACATGGTGCCTTGTATGTTTACACGCCAATTCGGAAGTCTTTCTTAATTAAATTCTCAAGTCATCAGCGCTTACTTTGATGAGATGAAATGTATACGTCATTCGCCATTGCTAAACGATTGGTTGGATATTTCTTTTGAAGAAGAAAGTGTCTGAAGCAGAAAAGAGGGAAAGAGAGAGACGCTCGCCAAATGAATCAAATTAAGACACTCCCACGTGACTCACACATTTCAAATCACAAATCAAAAGCTACTCAATACATGCTTTAGAAGGCATCTAAACATAGCTGCAAACAATATGATATGTAGATCAAAAGCTTCGGATTTGTCACCTACGTGAGATGCACATGCCACATGTCTGATTCATGCAAGTCTCTACCCAAGGCCTCTCCATGCAACACAATATAAAAGAAATAGATAACATACATCAGAGTTAAGACAGAGACACGATACAAAAACTTATGTAATTTTCATTGCATTGTATTCAATTATTTGAGAGTGTGAAAATTAAGAGTAAGGATTGAGAGTTGCTAGAGCACTAACTTGTGAGTACTAAGGAGAGTGTGAGCCTCTTTGCAAGTGTTCAAGAAGAACACTCATACTCTTATAATCTTTCTCAAATTTTCTTCACACTAGTTGAAATCACATATGTGGGAACCTTGGATGTTGATAGTATTGAAGCTATTGAACCAAGTAAAATCTTAGGGTTCTTTACTTTCTGCATTTCATATCACCTACAAATTAACAGATCTTTATTAGTTTTTGTTTTAAAAAGACGTTATCCTAACGGAATTGGTATCAAAGCGTTCAGAAACCTCCTGGGGCATTTCTTGGCCACTCAAAACATCAAAGAATCATTAAGAATTGTCTTCAAGTAAAGGTTTGTTACTTCTTTAAACTACAGTCACAATGGTAGGAAAAGAAATGGATGTATTTATTGGAAAAGAAGACTTTACCATCTGAAAACTCCAGATGCAAGCTCGTATTGAGACCTATGATTGCTATGGGGCTATTGAAGATTAGTATGATCTTGAGACTGATCCAGTAAAGGAGCTTAAAATGCAAAGACTTGCACACTGCACGTTAATGCTTCACTTATCACTAACAGTGATAAGAAAAGTGCAAAATTATAACACCGCACAAAAGCTTTGGATCAAACGTGATGAACTTTATGTAAAGAAGTGTCTTCCTAATAAGATGACACTTCTCCACAATCTTGCTAACTACAAGATGAATACCTTTATCTCTTTAGATGACAACTTAGACTATTTCTTTAAGCTACTTCAAGACTTAGGAGCTATAGATGAAAAATTCACCAATGGAGTGAATTTGTTTGTGCTCACTTACTCAAATATTTATGCTTTTTATTTATTCATATTTTATGGGATAATTAAATACTTCAAAAGAACTCTCTTCAAACTTGATGATATGCCTAAGTTATAGAAAAATATTATAATGCAAATTAAGTATCTTTGGTCACCATTATTGTAGAATATTGGAACTAAATTATTCATCAATGCTTATAACTATTAGCTTAGACTAATTAAATAACATACAAACTAATCTTATAATGTGTCAGATTAATTAATTTCCTTCATTAAAAAAATTCTAGAATTATTGTAAACATATATAAAAGACTTCTTTGGCCCATGTTTATCATAACTGTCCAATGTGATTTTGATTATTGAAACCAAATTGAAACCAACCTATCCCACTGGCTGAGTTCACAATTCGAAAACTCAATCACAACAAATTCTACCTTAATGATTAGATAATCACCATATTCTAATTCATGATAACCTTACAAAGGAACTGTAATTCATACATCTAGCCATCAATTATTCTAACAATATTTAAATGTGAACATAATTTGGACGACTTAATTAAAAGAAGTGACATTAAGAAGTAATACATGTATTAAATCCAACACTACATCGAGCAATCACAATGAGGTTCAAGTATTCATATTTGAATTAATCGTCTACAAGTTCATTTCCAAACTTTGAACTTAAACAAACACTATGGTATATGACATTTGTTAAACCATAGGAATTGAGAAAGCAAGTTCTTGTGATGACTCTTAGGCTCATGGAATTTTTGACCAATAAGCCTCACGAGAACTAAATCATGGGTTTCTAACCTATATACCGTCTTAGGGGTTTATTATACAAAGAATTGTCATGTTTGTTGAACCTATGAATTTCTTATGTTAATATTAAGTTTAAATTAATCAAAATGAAGTTAAAGTATTCATGTTTGAATTAATCACAAACACATTCATTTCTAAAGTTTGAATTTAAACAAGCACTATGGTATGTAACATTGTTATACCATATGAATCGAGAAAGCAAGTTCTCTCTGTGGCTCCTAGTCTCGGTGAATTTTTCACCGATAAGGCTTATGGGAGCTATATCATGGGTTTCCAGTCTATATATCATCCTAGGGGTTTATTATGCAAAGAATTATCATGTATGTTAAACCTATAAATTTCTTATGTTAATATTAAGTTTGAATTAATCACAATGAAGTTCAAGTATTCATGTTTTAATTAATCACCAACAAGTTCATTTCCAAAGTTTGAATTTAAACTGGCACTACGACATGTGACATTATTATACCATATGAATCGAGAAAACAAGTTCTCTATGTGACCCCTAGTCTTAGGAAATTTGTCACCGATAAGCCTCATGGGAGCTACATTATGGGTTTCTAGCCTATTTACCATCTTAGGGGTTTAATAAGCAAAGAATTGTCATTTTTGTTAAACCTATAAATTTCTTATGTTAATATTAAATTTGAATTAATCACAATAAAGTTCTACTATTCATATTTGAATTAATTACCTACAAGTTCATTTCCAAAGTTTGAATTTAAGCAAGCACTATAGTACGTAACTTTGTTACATCATATGAATCGATAAAACAAGTTCTTACTGTGACTTCTAGGCTCGTGAAATTTTTCACTGATAAGTCTCATGGGAGCTGTATTACGGTATATACCATATTAGTGTTTATTATGCAAAAAAATATCATGTTTATTAAACCTAGGAATATAATATGTTAATAATAAGTTTGAATTAATCACAATGAAGTTCAAGTATTCATGTTTGAATTAATCACCTACAAGTTCATTTCCAAAGTTTGAATTTAAACAAGCCATAACATCCTAACTTTAGTGATTCAAATCGACAATTATTTGACCTGAACATTACCTAATGTTTGAAAAAATTGTTCTTACTAATCCAATCCCCGTTACCCCACTGAATATAACAAACTTTTAGCTCTAGTCTACCCCGTCGTTTTTTCTTTCACGAAGGTAATTGTTTTAATAAGATTAATAGTTATTTCATTGTGCTATCCTTAAGTCAAATGTAAATAGTGGTAGACAGTAGGACAAAATGTCCACATTACAAAGAAATTCTACGCCCTATTTTTTTTTTTCTTTTTTCCCATTATAAGTGATGTCATCTTATCTACGTCATAACCGCGGCTTGCGAGTAAAAAGCAACAACTTCAGCATTAGTGAAAGCATAAAGATATAATTAAGGGAAAAATATGAGCAACTTGTCCTTTGTATAATTGTTATTAATAATCGGACCAAGTTACACCTGCATGTGCGCATTTGGTTGAAGAACACTTTTAAAAGTTATTTAGAGGAATTGTAAATATATCGTGGAAAGATCTAGGATGTAATTAATTAAGATCCATGGTATTTGACGTAAGGCTGGTTTGATTTAAAATTAAGTAATGCATTTCGTCTGAAGTGTCAACTTCAAGATTAATTGCATTTGTCTATTAAACAAGTAATGAAATCCTCACGCGTTGAAAAAGTGTCATTTACTTTTAAAGTTTAATAATTACTCAAGGCCAAGGGTCGGTGTGATGAAAATGGTGATTTATTTACACCTTCCTTACTACACAAACTGAAAACAGGATGGAGGGAACTAAGGTTATGGATAAAATTCTCAACTCAAAATGGAGAGGATATGCTTGATCGTAAAAGGCATAAGAAATAAATGAAACTTGCTGCTCAAAGAGAATTTGTTGGTCAATTATGAGCAGATCTTAAAATTTGTTGTAAGAACTGAAACAAGCAGAAGTCTTTATTGGAGGAATTGAAGGTGGTGGTGACCCAAATTACCGATTATATTCTTAAATCTTATGAAGTCGAAGATTCTATATATTATAATTACTTAATTGCAAGAACACCAGATAAGTGAAGAAACGCGTCAAGACAAAGAGAAATAAGTCACAAATCTCACATGTTTACACGCTAACTAAGAAGTCCTTTTTAATTAAATTCTCAAGTCATCAGCGCTTGCTTTGAGAAATGTATAGGCCATTGCTATACGATTTGTTGTGATTTTTCTTTATATTTCTTTTGGCTCATTAAGAATGATAGATATTGTAAATTTTCCTTGCCGTGCTTTTGTATCTAAGGTGGCAAAATCTGCTTCGCCTGGCCCAGTTTAGCAATTCGTGGTGATTTTTCTTTATATTTCTTTCGGCTCATTAAGAACGATAGATATTGTAAAATTTTGTTACTGGGCTTTTGTATCTACAGGTGGCAAAATCTGCCTCAGGCCCCAATCTCCAGCAACCAGGCCTTAAGCTCGAAGCAATCAGGCCTCGGGCCTAGCCTCAGGCTCAAGATTGGGACTCAAACAAAAGAAAATTACTTAATAAATAAAACGACATCATTTTGTTTATAATTAACTTCCAGAATCGCATGCAACCTCCCATTCTTCTGTTCTTCTTCATCTCATCATCTATTCTTCATTTTTTCTTCTTTTGTTTGAGTTCGACTACTATTCTTCACTTCCCGTGCTTCTGTTCTCTGTCTCTCCTATTAGTGTACACTCTCCCAGCTTCCTCGTTAGTCGTCGCAAGTCACTGCGCCACCGCGCCACCATTGTGAAGTCATCGAAGCCAGTAACTAACCAATGTGTTAATAAAGTTGTCTCTCTCCTCAAATTTGGTCTATTATTAATATTTGATTGTTTGGAGAGTATTGTGCTTTGGTGATTTAACTAATTTTTATTGTGATTTTTACTAATGGGAATATGACATAATGCATGTATAATGTTTGATTAATGCCCCTGCCGACACCCACAATTGAAGTCGTGAATCAACTAAATAGTTTTATTCAATATTTTCCTTAATGGCTTAGTTTTATATTGTTTAAGTCAAATTTTCTTTTACATTTCATTAATTTGTTGTTGACAACGTTTCGTAACGCTAGTCAAAATAAAATAACTATGCTATTACTATAGCAATGGTGAGTCTAGGTCGATCCCACAAAGAGTGTGTGTAAAGTTGTTGAAATAAATTAATCGGTGTTTAGGTTAAGGGGGTTTTGGAATTTGAAATAATAAAACTAGACTAATAAAAAAAAATTAAAGAAAACAAGTGAAAAATGATAAAAGTGGAGAATTCGGTAGGAACTCGATTTTTTGGTATAATCTAGGCTTGCACCCTAATTAAGCATATTTCATTAATTTTTTATTCTCAAACCACTCCTGACAACTATTAATTGTGGGTTAATAATTCACCCGATTTTTTTCTTATGTTTTATTTAATAAAGATACGATCGTTAATGAAACTTAATCACCGAATAACCTAGGATACGATTCCTAGATTTAATTAGGCAGTAACATTATGTCTAGAAAAATTGATTAATCAAAACAAAAATCACATACGATGTGTGATTTAACCTAGGTTATGTTATTCTTAATGATTATGAATCATTAGTCACTACATATGAATTTCAGCATAACAGTTATATTAAAATTCTAGCAATGAGTTTGTAAATAAATGATTTAATGAACGCATTAAAATCATCTTTTTATAATACCCAATGGGTTCATACACAAATATCCGAACAATAATGAAAATTCGATTATTCATATACAAAACCCAAATCAATTAATATAAGATAACACAATCAATTCCTAATAAGAGAAAGAAACAACAAAAATAGTAAAATACACCTAACTAGGGTTGTCGGTGTCGATATAACCTCCGAACCAGCATTGGGAAGTTTAGATCTTCATAGGTCTCTCCTAAGAAAATGCTTCAGCCCCACATTGAATGACCTAGCCAAAGACCACCTTAGCAACACCTCCTTTCTCTATCGCAAGCTACCCTCTACTATTCACTGATTTGATAAATTAACTTTGTTTGGCCACACTCCTGTTCACGTTTTATTCACACCTGCTGTGTAACATCCTGTTTTTCCCATGTTAAGGGTTAGGACCCTAGAATACTAAATATGAGAGATAATATTGAGAAACTAGGACATGCATTTTTTGCTCGTGCATCATTTAGCATACATACACACGAATTTGATAATTGCACACATTACAATGACTATATATGTACTCATTTGACATTTATTGGGTATAGTTGATCTTAATTGATTTATAAATGTGATTATGATGTGAATTGTGAATATTTTGTCTAGAAAATTGATTCGGTGATTATAATTATTGATTTAGAATGTTTGGTTAAAATTTGGAAAACTTTTCTAAAATTGTGAGTATTTTTGGACTAGGAAAAATATCAAGTGATAAGACGATTGATAAATGGCAGTTGAAATAATCGACAAATGGTATTAGGATTTTTTGGGAATGTGACATTGAAAATTGGTGTTGGACCAATGGTGGTTGAAAAATTAAATCCCACTTATGTTTTGATAATAATAAAATGTATAGAATTGGTTAAG
>JANIHY010000002.1:55305345-55317148 GCA_027479065.1 Erythroxylum brevipes
ATACCATTTTCCATGATTCTAAACCAAAACTTCATGAAAAACTCAAAACTTGAAATTTTCTCTTACCTCATTTCTCCACCATTTTCGAAATTTCTTTGCTTCTATAGCAAGCTTTCATCACCTTCCCTTCTTTTTCCCTTGGATCAACTCAAAAACTCATGCTTGAAAGACCCAAAATTGAAACCCTAGCCATCGTTTCTCCTTCCCTTCTCCTTTCTCCTTCACCCACTACTTTATAAATTTAAAAAATTACCCAAAACTGTATGATCGATACCGAAAATTAAATTTAGTACGAATACTGATACGATATCTGTTAGACCCTAAATTGTAATAGCAGGATTGCACAGGCATTAGCGAGCCTTGACTAGTACTCGACACACGAAATAACAGAATAAGGCAATGACTTGCGAGAAGGCAAAGACAAAAAGGGACAATGTCAAGCGTTGCCATTCATTGGTATATATTGGCATAAATCTTTGACAAGATGTTAGATTCAGATGTGAAACCAAAAAAGGATTGGGATAGACATCAGGTGGAAGGTTAGCTAGATCATACACATGACAGGAATACGCAAGAGTTCTAAGGTGACATTGAAAGTAGATCAAGCATGGTGCGAGTTTTAGGATAGTTTTAGACCTTGTACGAGTTGACTTGACTAAGGCTAACTTCTTGATGGACTAAGGACTTAGTGTGTACTCAAGTGGACGGACTACGGCTAATATAGTTGGCATGAGTAAGCATTGGATCGGACCAATGTGCTATTGGCTTGGATGACTCATCATCAACGGATAAAGATGAGGAGATTTTGGATGATAAGGCAGATAAAATCACAGTGGATGAACATTAACTTTAAGAGATAAAGATTAAGTGGAAGGATCATCTGAAGATATAGGAGATCTTCGTGGATATGGATAATCATTCTTAGATAGTGTAATCTTTTATCTTGTTATTATGATGTAGCTTAATCCTATTAGATGGAGTCTTAATTGGATTAAGATGTCATTTATTGGTTAATTTGATGTAATTTGATAAGTGTAAGATTGTGATCTTATCTAGTAGATTTCTACTAGGATTCTAACTTATTCATCTTGAGGTGTCTATAAATAGTTCATTTAAGCCTTGCTCTTCTCGATAAGAAGTAGGCAATGAGTGTGGGAGACATTTAAAGCTTGAGAGAGTATTCCTTTGTATACTTTGAAGGAAGTAATGAAGGTTGGTTTTTAAGTTGTATCTCTTTCTCATGTTCTTTTGTTGCTATGATTATTTAATTCTTTCATAGTTTTCTTGTAAGGGTGTGAGAGTGAAATACTGCGAGGGTCGTGAGGCATTCGAGAATAAGTAGGTTGGTCGAAGATCACAGGATAAGGCTAAATCTTGCTTTAATGGAGCTAAGTGAGATTGTCGTGCAAAGGAGTTGGCGTATCTTATGGGACAAGTTCATGTTTGAAGGAAAACCTTTGTAAGAGTATCATTACCTTAAAATCTTAAATGGTCCACTGTGTTAAATATTGATAATAACTTTACTCTCCTTTCCAATGTCCTCACTGTTAAGCTCTCTTCATACTTGTATGCATAATCTAGAGCTAAGATTTCCTTCACGAGTTGAAGATTTACTAAGGATACCTAGGGTAGTGTACTGACTAGATCCTCCTTAAGCTGACGTAAGTGTTCCTTACCTATATTTCTTTGTGTTGATATTGGTGATATTATGTTGTAACTAAATACAAAGAAAAGAACAAAGTGCTAGTGAAGAGCAGAATCACAAAGGACAACATCAGAGAGGAGGCAGTGCTGCAGTAGAGAAGAGACGCCATTGCAATGAAGAGGAGGTGACGGTAAAGAGAATAGTGGAGGCCTGTGGTGAGGAGACACTGAAGAAAAGAGAGTGGAGAGATAAGTGAGGAGATAATCAATTGACAGAGAGGAGAGCTTTAGATGACAGTGATGCGACAGTGAAGAGTTTGGTGAAGAGTGAAGACAGCGGTGAGATAGGTGTTGAAGACTCCTCACTCTCAAAGATCGACGACTGACATGATTAGATTTTAGGAAAAATTAAGCTTTTTGCAAATTGCTCCTAGAACTTCTTAAATTTTTTGTTTAAAATCGATAACTTATTGGTATTTCAGTATTGATCGATACTGGTCGTTACCATTTAATTCAACCAATACTAGCTGATATTTGTATCTGGTATGAAATTATAGCTTCTAGTACTATTTTATGTCGTACTGGTCGGTATCGGCTGAAACAGTACTGTATGTTAGAATTTAATGGTGTATTCGATACTTTTGAAGTACAGAGAAGAGTAGAATAATAAGCTAACTTGTTTGTATTATTAACTTTCTAAATCCTTTAACAAAAAAACTAATTACAACTCTTTTTATAAGCCCAAACATCATATGAAAACTCTAGAAATTCGTATAATAATAAATAAAAAATTAGAATTCTAATCAATACAGTTAATTATGATCATCCTCCACCAAAACAACCATAACATTTTAAAAAGAAGTACAAATGACTTGAAACTTTCACTAACTGAAACTAGACTTAAAGAGTTTTAAATCCATAGGATACACACCTAAAATGACCAACTTTTTTCCATTCAAATTCTCTCTTAAATCGGCCTTAAATTGTGTCCACTGCAAACACTTTAACTATTGGACCATATTAAGTTTAGATTTCCAACATCCCCCTTTAACTTATATCCCGAAAAACTTCTTGAATTTTTAAATATTTTAATTGACATTGGTTTTGTGGCTATATCCATTACTTGATCATGACTCACCACGTGATTCATCTCCACATCACCATCTTGCACATGCTTCCGTATGAAGTGAAAATGCACATCAATATGCTTGCTCCTTTTATGATGCACCCGGTTCTTTGCCAATTCAATCACTGAGTTGTTATCCAATCAAAATTCTATTGGCTTCTCTTAAACAAAGTTCATCTCCTTTAATAACTTACGTAGCCATAAGGAGTGACATATGTA
This sequence comes from Erythroxylum brevipes, assembly GCA_027479065.1. NCBI lineage: Eukaryota > Viridiplantae > Streptophyta > Magnoliopsida > Malpighiales > Erythroxylaceae > Erythroxylum > Erythroxylum brevipes. The sequence goes on from JANIHY010000002.1 coordinate 55,308,335, forward strand.
TGAAGATGCGGCAACATATTCTACTTCATAGGTTGACAAAAATAACTATAGGTTTTTTCTTCAAAATCTATGTAAATTTCATGTTTCTCATGAAAAATACAACCCATAGTGCTCTCTCTATCATCCATATCTCCACTACGATCACTATCAAAATATCCAACAAGATCAAACTCATTAGTATAAGAGTAAAATAAGTCATGAGATAATGTACCTCTAATATAATGAAGAATTTGTTCTATGGCTTTTCAATGTGTCATTATTGGCTCCTCTATGTACTGGCTTGCCAAGCTAACTCCACATGCAATATCTAGCCTTATGCATGTAAGATAACACAAGCATCTAACCAAACTTCTATATAATAATGTGTCAACTACCTTGCCTTCATCATGTCGGGATAATTTCGTACCACTCTCAACTGGGTTGCTTATAGGATTACAATCTTCCATTTTAAACTTCTTTAAAATTTCCTTTACATGCATCATTTGAATGATTGCAAAGAATGACTAAATTGAGTTGATATAATAATGTGCAATATTTGTGAATATATTGATGAAATGAATGATTGTAATGAACTTATTGGAATATGAGGTGATATATAGGATTTGATTCTGAATGATGTGGTATACATAGTTGGATAATATGATATACTTGTGAATTTGGTTACAGTTGGTGACATTATATCCTTACTCGAGTGAGCACATCGATGATGGTTTACTCACTGAGTTCGTAAACTCATCAAAATTGTAACGTTGTTTTTTTTCAGGTTCAAAGAAGTTCTAACTCTTAAGCTAATAAAGTAGAAGTCTAGTACTTGAGTTTTGGACCAATAATAGCTCAAAGGCCGGTCAGCTGGCTCTAAAGAGTCTAATTAGAACCTTTTGATCTAGCGTCCCATTTTATGTTTAACCTTTTGTATGGAGTTGTAAACTCTCACATGTTACATAATGTACATACATGAATTATGAGTTGTAATGGTTATAAGATAATGTGATTGCTCTAACATGCCATTTTCATAAGGTATATTCTTGAATGTTCTCTGGATGTTTAGGCATATGCTCTATGGTAATGGTGTGTTACACATAGGCATTAAACTATTCATTTATGCTAATTCCATTCAAAGATCTAATGAAATGCCAATGAAAATTAAATAATAACAATGCAAGGACTAAATAAAGAGAGGAAAATTTCCAGACCTAAAAGCACTAATAACGCCGTTTGACATTACTCCTAAGCAACTAAAATTCAAACCATGTTCAAATTGTTCAAACCATAGCAATTGTACAACATAACAATTATAGAACAAAGTGAAACCATGTTCAAATCATTTAACTAAATTATTTCAAAAGTATCAAATAAATCGTAACTAATACACATCCAAGACTAATACATAACCAAAATTTGGCATCCAGATTCTCAGTCATCTATAATTTAAGATGTTTCTAGGAGTAGATCTTTTTACTATTAGTTTGATCCACATCCTAGTTTGAATTGTATTGGCAGTTGTATTTTGGGAAGCTTGAGTAGTTATTTGGTTAGTATTTAGAAGTTTTAGCTCTTGACATTAATTCCCACCCATCTACAAAGTATGAACAACCAATTAGTTAAATATTACCAACTCCCTTATAATTACATAAAAGTAGTGTATTTAAATAACTTACTATAAAGTAGATATTCCCACTAACTTCCCTAAATGTTAGTCCATATCCTTTACTTGCCTATAAAAACAAAAGAAATTATAATATTATATAAGTTAGATATACATCAACTTAAATATTATAATTAATATTCACTAACTATTCTCTTCTCTGTTCTTACTATAGATGCAGTATTTGAGCTTGTAGATATTGATTGTATAGGTCTTTGAACTAGACGGCTACGAATTTTGGATGAATGGGCTTCAGTTTTTTATGTCCTTCCTCTTTCTCACTGCATTATACATATTGAAGACAAACAAAAGTTTAATAATTTTTCATGAATAAAAAGACATTTGTTATACAACTAAAATGACTTTATTAAAAATTTCAAGTTTCCTTGAAGGTTGACTCTTATTTTTGCATCCTCTTATATTGTGACCAATTTCATAACAACAATGGCATCTTATAGCTATTCCAACCTTGCTCAATTTGTTGGGATGACCTCAACATCATATTTGTTTTTCATGTATCCGAGTCACTAAAGAAACTCGAAAGTCTTTTAACATACTAATCAAGGTTTTTTTACGAGCTTCACAAACGAAGCCGTTAAACGTCTATGAAATATTGTTATGTACTATTTCACACTTTTGTGTTATGCTCACAAAGGCCTTCAAAATGTCTTTATTTTCCTTATTTTCAAATCCTCATAAGCCTTCAATAAAATACTCTTGAATTTCTCTATTACCTCATTAAAAATCAACTTCTGTTGTACAATTCATCGCTTTCCAAAATAAACGTATATATATGTGGCCTTTGTGAGCACTTGACCAATTTGCATAAACGTAATGGACACTTTTCTATGCTCAACTTCAGGAAACAAATTCTTTAATGATTCCAGTAAACTCTATAATAAAAAAGGGAAAATTAAAGATGAGAAATCACATTAAAAAATGAACATCACGTGTATGGATATTTAAAGTTTACCTTATATTGATCGCTAACAAAATTTTATAAATTCCTGCTTATATCTAGATCTTCTGCAAGAATGCTTAAAAACCAATGCCATGATTGGTCATTTTCTCCCTAAACCACAGACCAAAAAATAGGAAACATCTTATTGTTTCTATCATTACCTAGTACCTACTACAGATAATTAAACACCTCCAAGGAATAGCTTTAAAAACATCCATGTAACCCAATTATTTTCCTACATCCAGTAAGAACTTTAAGGCACTAAATCCTATATAAAACCTTTTGAACATTAACTTTTTGGAATGTTCATCAAGTTCAGTTTCAATAATATACTCCCTATCTTTGTTAGCTTATCTTAACTCATATCCATAAGGTCATAACTTTGCATAATGACCTTCCACAAGTCCTCGATCTATGATAATAGCTTCTCACTTAACCCTATAACATTGAGATTTAGTGACCTGTAGTGCATAATTTGATTGGAGATCATCCATCATTTCAGTAATAGGTCAATTCTAGTTCCTCCTAAACTTGTGTAAGATTTCATTTGCTATCTATTTCCAACTAACTTCCTTGTTCCTTTGCACTTTACTTCAGTTATGATTATTTTCCACTCTCTTCACAACAAATGTTTTCTCATTTCCAATCCAGCATATACCTAAAAATAATATTATGACTAACAAACTACTTCCATTCTCATAATGGATCTCGACATTGAAACATTATACCCATTTGTAATTGCAAACTTTCTTATTACTTCCCTCAACTATATCTCATCCTTAAACTTCATTCCAATTTCAAACTTAAAATTTGTCATATTAACTTTTGGATTAAAAACAATTTATTTCTTCTTTCGAATAAATGTTTTATCCTCACTACAAACTGGTGATTGAATTTCAGCAACACCAGACTAATATTCAATATTTGCAAAATGTGAACTTCCTTCTTCTCTTCCTGTGTCTTTGGAATGATCACCTTCTTCATTGGAATTCTTTCCACTACCTCCAACCCCATCGACAACGTTGTCACATTCCCACTATACACAGTTTTCACCCATCTCTTAACAATTGTTCTCACAGAAACATATTATTCATCATTAGTTGCAAGTAACTCCTCATCAACTAAATCATCTCCATAATCACTATCCCGCATAACAATGAATTCATCATATTGCTCCAATTGAACTTGGAACAAACCCTCTTTTTTATCATCAAATTCATTGCGAATATTATAGTCTGATTCTTCACCGTCTCTTGCAGGATGCTCATAACCATGATCGTAGTATATTTTAACATTCTGATCATTCAAATCTTCCAATTGCTGGAGCATAGCCAACGTGTCCTTGTCATGATGTAAGCTTAACTCCATCAAGCATCTCATCGACTTATATGGAAATTTGTAAAACATAAATATTACTCTATGTCTTTCATCTTCGAAAAATCCTTTTAGAACTAGCATCCTAAGTTCATCAACACCTGTATCATTTTTCCTTTTAATCTTGGCCCCAACATATTTATTATCGTGCCTTTCTAAAATTCCACCATAATGAAATTCAAAATTTACCAAAATTTGCAAATTATTGGGCATTTTTAAAAATAACATATAAACATAACACCTAAGAAGATGGTTATAAATGGATATATTTACAAAAGTTTAGCCCTGATAAAAATGAGCTAAAGGAAACTATGACTAAGTACAAAATGATACATATATTCAAAGAAGATAAAAGAAGCATTAACTAAGAAATCTCAAATTAGGAAATTAGAAACACTAAAGAGAAATAAATCATACTTAACATCACCATTATCAACCTATCTTCTAATCTCATAGTGCTTCTATATACATATGACTCATCACAATATATTTTTATTGACTTCAGAATATACTTAACAATCTTAACTAATGTAATGAATTTTTTTTAACTATTTAGATTCAGTTATAATTTCAAAATAAGTTAAAATTTATGCTTTTAATGTAAGAGTTACAACATACTTTCTATAACTTTTCCAAGAAAAGACATTTCATACAAACATGAAAATATAGCCTATAGGTGACTTTCTATCATCTAAACTCGCATCAGTAAAATAACCTACAAGTTACTTTCTATGAATCTTCTCTCTAGGACAATTCTTGAGACACTAGATACGTAACAATATCTAGAACCAAAAGTAAAGCCCTCATTCACAAAGAAACAAGAGATTTCACTATCTAGTTTGAAAAACCCATCTTGATATTGTGAAACAATGGAAAGCACCATCTACCTTGGTTATCAACATCTTCTTCTGAAATTTTAAATAAGAACTTTGGAAAACAAACCTACAATAAACTGTAATAAAAAAAACCTAACCTTGACGTGATTGACTATGATAGGAGAGCAAAATAAACTTCCTGCAATGAGAGAAAGATTGAGGACACCGAGAGAACAAACTGAAAACGAAATATTGAAAGCTTTGAGAGAACAAACTAAAAATGAAGGATAAGGACGTCGAGATAACAAACTGAAATAAAGGGAACAAACTAAAACCGAAGTGTTGGAACAACAAAGTTGTATAAACTGATTTAGGAATTAAAATGCATAATTTTTTTTGAAACGATATCATTTTAATTATGTGATTAAACAACATTATTTGATTAATATCCATTACTTGTGTTAATTTTGGCTGATATGTATTAATAATTAAAATTCTGGAGCACGTGACAAATCACATCAACAAAGTTAACGAAAACATAAACATTAGGTTAGAATTTAAAAAAAGAAATTTGTGCATTTAATTGTCACGTTTTAAAGTTCAGGCTACAATTGTAAAATTAAGTAAATTTTGAGATTTTTTTTGTAATTAACCATATTTTATTGCCTAAAAGGCAGGTCAAATATCATTTTCTTTTCCTTTCAGCTATAAGTTCACTACACAAGAACAAGTATTAATAATATGAATTACATAGGGGTTACACTAACGGTAATCATATTAGTAAGGGCCTTGTTTTTAATATGATATAATCATCAAATATAGACAACAAAACAGAGGAATCATCAAATATAGACAACAAAACAGAGGAATGAGTGATAAAATATGATTCAACGTTGATTATAGTGTATCTCCAAGCATATCACCAGAAGTCATCTAACGGTATTTAAATCAAAATATAGACTTAGTTGCAGTATCCCGTATAATTCATAGGCTAGTTTATGCATTTAGGCTTATATGAATCCAGATCTCCCATTGAATCTCCTTACAGGAATACGTAAATCGGCACTCGAAACCATCATATTATAGACAAGGCAAACACTCAGAGCATCAGAACAACTGGAGAATTATCGAGTCAAATGGACACTTTTTACAGAATAATTCTTCAAATTTGCAACATCATGAATGCGTTCCTGACTAGCACATAATGACAAAAGGATCCATAAAGCACGAAGGGAAAATCACGATTGTGAAGAAAAAATGTCAAAAAGTTGAAGCTGAAGCTTGAATATGGTATATCCCATGCGAATCTTGGATCAATAAACATGAGAGGATCAAAACTAAATTATTGGATTAAATTTAAAGGTCCTTGTTGGAATACTCATCCAAAACCACATTTGTGCTGAAATCGAAGGTCTTTTTCAGCCGATAAGCTCTCTCCATAACTCGACAAAATCCTAAAACATCATCATGTAAGAACAGTAAAAGGTTCACCATATAAATAGAACAACTGAACCAGAAGGCCATTGCATTACTCAGCAGATGGTATTGTCAAATTGAAACAACGGTAACCATTACTTTTCCCAAGCTGTACAAGCTCCTCCGCCTCTTTAACCTTTGACTCCTTACCCAATCCATCCACCACTCGCTGCAAGACTGCCTCATCAACAAGACGCTTCCTCCTAAATGCATCCTTAGAAAGCTCAAAGGCAAAGCTGAAATCGTCCTTATCGCATACAAATGGAATTAACGTAACAAAAGTTGACTTCCCTGGTTTACATTCGCTGTTCCACATCTCTCGATACCAATGCTTAGCTTCATCTAACTTGTCCTCGCTGACAAACCCTCTTATCAAAGAGCCAAAACTATAGACGTCGGGTTTAATACCGTTCATCTTCAGTTGCTCTAGTAATTCAACCGCGTCTTTTGTTCTCTTCTCCAATGCCAATCCATTCAATTTCGCATTATAACTCCTTACATCAGGAACAACATTCTTTTCCAGCATCAGGGCCCAAATCCTCTCTCCATTCTCAAACTGACCATTTCCATAAGATCCTTTTAAGAGTAAATTAAAAGTAAACAAATCAGGCTCCACACCTTTCTTCTCCATTTCATCAAGTAAGGAAAGTCCCGAATCCAACGAACCCATGTCGCAAAATGCCTTAATAACAGTATTATAAGAAATCAAATCGGGTTCAATATTCAACTTCCCTGGCAACTCCCTGAACACCTTATCGACCTTATCAAACTTCATGGAATTAGCATATGCGGACAAAAGAGAATTGAAAGACAAAACAGTCCTCTTGCAGTTTCTGTCGGGCATTTCGTCGAACACTTTCTGGGCGTTATCAGCCATTCCATATCGACCGTAAAGACTTATCAAACGGGCATTAAAACCTTCTTTCGAGATGTCCCTGTACTTCTTTTGTTCCTCCAGAATTTCTTCAATCCATCGAAAGCGTTGGGCAACAGCGAGGCGGCGGACGGTGGCCTCATAAATGCCAGTTTTTGTGCGGAAGCGTTCATTTTCGGACGCATGTTTGAACAGCTCAACAACACGCTTCAGCTTCCGCTCTTTGTTGAGAATACTACAAAGCGATTTGGCAGAAGCATCCTTGCCGATCTCAACAGCGGCAGAAGAGGCCGGGGGAATGGCAGCAGGTTGAGCAGATATGGAATACGCGCGACGGAATAAGCGAGAAAGTGAAGCCATTGCCATGGATTGATGAGTTTCGAGGTTTTGGCTACCTGATATAATGGCTATAAGAAATGATTACGAGTCTGACTGAGAAATGAGAGTTAATGACACTTAGGGTTTAGGGTTTAGCAGAAGCCACATACATTTCTGTAATTTTGGGAACTACGTTTTCAAGTTTCAGTATTTGGGGTTGGAGCACCGGTTCACTTAGGTGTTCCATCCCTGTTCTGCTTCACGTAAATGAATGGACCTAATTAAACAAAACAGGTTAAAACGGACTAATTGGAACAGTATATCTTATCTTCAGTATGTAATGATATGACCTAATTTTGGGAACTATGTTTTCAAGTTTCAGTATTTGATGATATGACCCAAATAATGCCCACACTTAACGAAATTGTCTATGTTTTCAAGTTTCAGTATTTGAAGATATGACCCAAATAATGCCCACACTTAACGGAATTGTCCTCACAGGTTCTAAATAACAAGAAGATTAAGTACCATTTACAACTTCATCTCATGTTAGCTTGAAATATGGGAATAAAAATTGGAATAAAGATAGCAAAAAATGAGAATAGAGTATGACTAAACATGAGTTTTTGTTCCATACTCATACTTTTTTTTTTCTATTACCTCTAAACAAGTACCTCCTTATTTTTTAAAATATTCATTATCTAAAAACTTATGATTAATAGTTAAAAGTGTAACTACTTTTAGTGGTTCACAATTTAATAGAAAAAGAAAATCAACTTACATCTTTGTTTCATCTAAATTTTGCAACCATGAGAAGAACTTAAGATTTATAAAACAAATATAATGCTTTAACTATTGCTATTCAAAAGATATGTTAGATAACTTAGGGTTTGTTTGTTTTTAGTTTCTAATTTTTAATTTTTGTTTTTAAATTGAGTAAAAAGATCCTTTTCTTGTTTTAATTTCTTCCACTTTTCAAAATTTATGAGAACTATTTTTATTTTCTATTTCTGTTTTTTATAATATGATTTACCATCAACAAAATAAATATTATTTAAGTATTTAATATATTAATTATTAATAAGAAGTATAAATTGTTGGACCAATGATGGTTGACAAAATGAATCCCTTTATGTTTTGATAATAATAAAATATCTAAAATTAGTTAAGAAATTACTTCAAGTATTATTCAATGAAAGAATTGTGCAAATCAAGATGAGCAAGTGTTTAATCATTGAAGAATCAGATCAGAGTTTCCTTATAAGGGAAAATGACATAAAACATGAGGATTATAGAAGATTTGGATGGATGTTACCGTTGAAGGCAACACAAGTCGACTTGCAAAGCATAA
>JANIHY010000002.1:55398032-55415988 GCA_027479065.1 Erythroxylum brevipes
CCCAAATATGTTGGCAATGATTATAAAATATAATTTTAATTCATAATTAAAATTAGATTATAAACTTTAATTTTAATTAAAATTCCTTTTAATTTATCTTGAATTCTCCAATTAAACAATTTATAATCATAGATTAAGATTAACGTCTAGTAACTCATCATGACCACCCAAATATTTAGGAATGTCAAAGTGGTTTTGACTAATCTTTTCATGCATAATTTTTTTGTATAATTCAATCCTTTCATTAAACAATGTTCCGATTAAACATAGAGCATGAACATTTACTCTATTTTGAGTCTAATCATATTAGTTCTCCACCATTAGCTATCGATTCAATTAATGACATTTGAAAACTATTTACAAAATATCATTTCACATTGGCCAAAAATTTCTTGAATTAATACTAACTGAGAACAACAAAACATTCTCTCTTATTACTTTAGGGTGATAAATCCTATCTTGATCACCCAACTACCTTCATATAGTTCATGCTACATCCAATGATTACCGATTAATCGATCTATGATTAAATAGATTATAAGTAATATCAAAACATAGCAATCTCCATACAAGGTATCTTTGATGATTTCAAGTCAAAGGATCACTTATACAATTATCACAATGAGAATTCTATAAATATATATAAGTAATGTTCTAAATAGATTTCTCATATCGGGTTTGTTCAGTGAGCTGATTCTCTAACAAGCACCCACACGTTTGCTTAAATATCTCTATACTTTAGCCTATGAGATCAATTACTTCTTTTATAAGGGAAAACAAAATGTGTGCTAGTCTTTTAATGTTTTATTAATGTCCAATCTTAATATAACAATAACTAGGAATATTTAGGAATAATACATAAATGCAATATGAATCTCATAATTATAATCTCATTTTAATTTTCATTTGCATTGTGCAATTATCCCATGGACTTTATCATATACATTTAAACATGTACAAGATAAAAAATGCCATTAAATAATTTGTCACTCACTTGCACTAAGTCAATCGTTTAAGTATCTCACACCATAGCACCATATGACGATTATTCTACTACTCCGGCAGTGGTTTAATGAAAGAATTCTATAAGATTCTCTATAGTGAGAACTTGATTAAATCTTACAACTCCCATTTTAATTATCATCATAATTAAGAAAATTTGCCTAAACACATTCTTGGATCTTTGATGAGACATTAACTCCTTATGCATGCCCAATGACTTTAATGTTCTATAGTACATTATTGTTTTGAATAATGCAAAGAAACTATATCAAGTTCACTAAAGAACTTGTTGATCCAATTAATCATTTCCACTGTACAAAAAAATGAATACTTCACAAGTATTTGATATCTTAAATACTAAATATCTTTAGTATATTATCTATGCACTTGTACGAAGAATAAGTTAACAACGTCTAATCTATCTCTATAGATCTAATTCCCATAATTAAGCTGTTACCTTTTGATACTCAACAAGAGTTGTTCTTGAAAATTATGTGCTCGACAATTGAAAGTTCTAACTTTTGTTCTCTGTGAGTAATATGTCTCCACTTAGTTCCACTGAAGAGGACAACTATACTCCCACTTACCTTCTTGTAGATGTGATAAATTCATAATCATCTCTAAAATAAACTATTTGAATTCATTGTGAAAATGAATCTTTCAATGTCTCGTAGCCTTTCAACTATACATCAAATGTATCATCAAAGGCATTAGTTCTAATTAGATGTAAAGTTATGAGATTTAAACCTTTCAATTTCCTTCTTACTCCCACTACTTATCTTGAGAACCATTCCCCTATAAGTATATATTGAATCAAATAATTTTTTTCAACATGTTTGTAAGAATGTATCCAACTTTGGATATATCATAACCTTTTATTACTCAATTTAGTTATAAACTAAATGGATAATATATGCTTCAGCTAAGCATCACATCCTTAAATCATTAGCTTTGAGTCTTTCAAAGATTTAATGTTTGATATCTAATATGAAATCTTGCTAATTGATTCAATTGGAACTATAGAAGATAAGTCATTATTCTTAGCATTACTATAAAGAAATATTATTGCATTATACAATATCTCATTTTGTATTTTACTCCTTACATAAATTCATACTCTTACGAATTTAGTTGTAAAGGTATTTACCAGAGATTCTCATTCTCTATAGATAACCGATAATTTCAAACTTACCGCAAAGGTCTCATTGAAGTGCTTTAGCATTCTTAATGCTTTATTTCTAAATTATGACTTAGCAGCCAACTTTTTAGCTATAAACTGTAACCCAATTCTTATTGTTCTCCTCTAAAGATGAGGCTTCAAGTTAATATAGAAGTTATTTAAGAATTGTATGGGCCTGGTTCCAGACAGATTGATCACCCAAATTTTCATAAGACTTATATAGAGCACATTGAAAGTGAGAATCCTTGTCCCTATTGTTATATAATTAAGGAGTTTACTTTGTTTTCAAATAAAGATGGCCAGCAAAGTATCAAGTAGATTACTAGATTCACTATTCAATGTAATGAATTGGCTAATTATGAGAATTTTAATAATTTTAAGATTATGTTGTTTCCAAATTCTTTAACAGGTCCTAGGATGCTTTGTTTGTTAGGAATTACATCCTTTCATAGGTGAAAATGGAAATATTTTTCATATATTTTTATTTTTATTGAAACTGAAGTCAATATACCCAAAATTTCCATAGTTACTAAAAAAAGTGGGAAGGATGAATACATGTTCATCGCTCAGTTTAATATAATGAGTTAGAGATGAATTACACTCTTAGAGACTGACTATGTGAAGTTAGTTCAGAAAAGCCTTGTTATTGAACTTCAAAAAAAATTTCAAAGTATGAAATTTTGTGAATTTTATGAATTGCCTGCAAAAGTACCTGAATATGAAGAGTTTCTTATAAAAAAAAAGGACATCAGAAAAGGAGCTTAGTTGATACTTATTTTATGAAAACAAGTCCATATGATTAGATAATGTCTGAGATTAATGCCTTTGAAACTTGTGTTTGACCTACTCTAGAATAGAAATCACTTAAAGCCAAAAGGAAATAACAAGCACCAACTACTTTGATGTTATACACTTTTGATACCTCTAAAATAGAGATTTTTTTTTTCTTATTATAAAATGAGTTTATTACTTTTTCACAAGAACGCATAATTCCTATAAAGGAAGATATTCAAGGGAGGGATTATTATAAGTACCACAGAGCATGAAGTCATCCCATGAAATCATCCTGGGGATTTAAGAATGTTATTCAAGATTGGATTAATAAGGAAATTCCATTATTTGTTGAAGCTTATTAGACCATGTTCATAGATAAAGATCCCATAGGATGTAAATAATAATGCAATTAAGTTTGATTACAACTTTTTTAGATGATGATATGAATTTGAAGATTGTAGAGGATCGTTTAGCATCATTTATGAATTTATACACTAGTCTTTTTGTTCCTAATTATAGTTTTAATGCTAATGCTAAGACTAAGAATCAACAGATTCCTATAATCTAGGGGAAAGTAGAGATTGCAGGATAAAATCATAAGATATAGTTCACTCAAATGTTCAAGCAAAGGTATGATGCTCAAATTCCAAGCTATTAGTGTAGTACAACCTTAGGTGCCTCCATTTTACCAGTGGCAATAAGTGAGGCATCCTAAGAATCTATTATCATTAACCCAAAATTATAAGAGAATATTTAAATGGTGGATAGTTGCTGCTAAGTTTGAAGGAAACAAGACATCACCTTTCGAGAAGCTCATCCTATGGAAGCTACCTGAACAAGAGTTGTTCCTTTAAAGGGATGTGCTTCAGACCTTTAAAAAAAACATGTAAAAGTTACTAGTGAAGGGTAGAATAAAAGAAAGGAAAGGTTCAATCCCAATTTTCATAAAAAGTTGTTCTAATTTAAGTTCTAAGATGCAAGTTTTGTTAAATTCTTCATAGCAGGAGACATTCATACTTAATTGCCATAAGTTGTTTCTTCTATGAAACTTCCTACCTTTTTTAACAAAACTTTTAGGAATAATGTATAGTCCTTCCCTTAAAAGAGAGAATGCAAAGTATCCATATTGAAATGGGTCTAGGAATTCGAGAGAATGTAGTTCTAGAGAAACCGAATGATAATATGGCTCAACATGTAAGAATTTTGTACACTAAAGCCCGTATTAATGGAAAACTAACCTAAAGAGTATTGGCTGATAATGGGTTGGTCGTAAACATTCCACTAATAAAAATGATAGAACTTTTTTGGCAAAGAGAGCATAAATTGATCTGACATAGGTGTTTATTGCTTCATTTACTAGGGGGACTATTAAGGCATGGGTAATTCTTCTTGCAACTATCGCAATAGGGGGAACTTTTCATTATATAATTTCTTCATTATGAACACACATACCAGTTATTAAGTTTTGATGGAGAGAGATTGGATCCATTCTAATTTTTGCAATCTTTCAACTTTTCATCAACTTTTTCTTTTATGGAAATTCAATGAGGTGAAAATTGTTTAGGCTTATTCTTACCCTTTCTATTCTAAAGTGGATGCAGTGTAGTAGAGGTAAAATTTTATAATCATTGAAGAAGGTCAATTTAGATTCGAACATAATCTTATGAAGAGTATTCAAATAATAAGGGTGATGAAAAGATAAGGTTAGAGTCAGAAATGTTAGTGAAGACAACTTGCATCATAACTGTTAATAGGTTGTTGAAGGCTCAATTATGGAGGAACCTAATGAATAGACTTTTACATATAGAAAATAAGGTAGTTGCAACAGTAAAATTCAAATTCTGAATCATCAAATCATGAAGAATTTCTAAGAGTTAGAAAAGTGTGAGAATGTTACATTGGTTTTTTAGGAGGAAAAATTCAGGGTCAATTTGAAGATTTGGAATATGTTTTTATAAATATTGATGACTTCCAAAGTCAAAATCAAAATTCATTCAAGGAATAAATTTGAGTATTTTAGGAGAATCTTAAAGTTTTTTTGTTAGTAAAAGTCTTGATCTAAAAAAAGAATAGAATTAGTTGAACTTATGAAGTAATATAAGGATTGTTTTCCTTAGGATTATATAAAAATTTTAGGATTAAATAGAAAGTTGGTAGGACATATGGTTCTTATAAATCTTGAATATTTCCTTAACACCAACCTCCTAGACGTTAGTCTAAAGAAGTCAAATTAAAAATCAATGAAGAGATTGAAAAGTTGTGTAAGGCTAGTTTTATTAAACTAGCTAGATATACTGAATTACTAGCCAATGTTGAACTTGTAATAAAGAAAGATGATAAGTTAAGAGCATGTGTTGATTTTAGGGATTTAAATGGTGCCACTTCCAAAGATAAGCGTATAATGCCAATTGATGATTTTTTAATCGATGCAACAACCAAGCAGTCATTGATTTCTTTTATGGATTGCTTTCCTAGTTGCAATCAAATTTTACAATTGAGGATGATATTCTTAAAATGACCTTTAGAGGTCTCAAATCAATAAGGCCATTTAAATGGATTGCGACACTTTAGTCTTAAAGAATGTGGGAGCCACTTATCATAGGGCTATGAATGCTATCTTTCATTAATTATTAGGTCGTACTTCAAAATTTCATATAGATGATATAGTTGTTAAGTCCAAGAGGAGTATGGACCATATCTTGAATATAAGGGAAGCTTTCTAAAAGATGAGAGCACATAAGTCGAAATTAAATCCTTTAAAGTGCACTTTTGGAGTAAAAGCAGGAAATTTTCTGGGTTTCTTGATCTACCAAAGAGATATTGAATAAGAAAAAAACCAGAAAAAGGCAATTCTTAAAGCAAAGCCACCTCTAATAAGAGAAAACTTCAAATGTTTTTAGGACAAGTAACTTATATTAGAAGATTTATTGCTAATTTGGCCAATAAAATCAAAGAATTCTCATATCTTTTGAGGTTGAAACATTTTAAGGATTATGTTGGGAAGAAAGGTATCGGGTGACATCTGATAAGTTCAAAGAATACCTGAACCCTCTAGTTTTTGATGCCAACTTGGAAAGGAATACCTTTGAAGGTATATATTTATGTTGTAGAGGAATCTCTAGGGTGTTTACTAGCCGAAAATAATGAGGTAGGTGATGAGTATTTTAATTATTATTTTAAGTAAAATTCTAGCCCCAACAGAAAGTATGTCCTTATTATGAAATTATGTTTGGCGTTATAGTTTTCCTGCTCAAATTAAGACATTATTTTCTTCAAAATCGAATTTATGTGATTTTTCAAATCCATTTGATAAAATATATGTTGAATAAGCTTATGAAACTTATAGATTTTAACCTTGTTTATTTATCTCCAAAATTCAGTAAGGTAAAGCATTGGTTGACATCTTAACAAGCCCCCCTAATCCTAGAAATTCAAAAGGACGTGGATCATTTAGTGTTTACTTATTAAAGGAAGTCTTGGGGGTTAAAATTTGAAAGTTCTAGCACAAAGAAGTTAGTTGGTGCCATGATAGTCATTACTTCAAATGGAACAAAACGTCTTCTTTCTCTTATGATGGACTTCTGATGTATTAATAAGCAGGCCGAAGAAGTCCTTCTTATGGGAGAATCTTAGTTGGTATTGCAACAGGTAGTAGGAGTATATAAGTGATTAAATTTAACCTTGTCAACTTAATATACTGTTTCCATTAAATAATTTGAATTTTTTATTTTGATGAGGTTGAATTACAACATATTTCTTAAAAAAAGAATTAAGAGGCAAATAAAATTTCTCAAATTGTCTCAAGTTAAGGATGCTCGAGGAGCTCGTTCATAAATGTTTTGTTATACAAAGAAAGTCTCATTTGTCCATCTATAAAAGGGGGGAATTCACTTAATTTTTTTAACATTGATAAAGAAGTCAATCAAATTTGGAAGGCATGAATAGAAACTTTATAAGGAACGCCAATACGAAGGCATCTTATAGAATTAAATTGCGAACACTCAATTGTTGACGGAGTCTTCAACAAGGTTGTAATGGACTTGTTTTAAGGTGTCTAAGGCATCAATCTAGAATTAAAATAAGATGACTCATTAAGCGTCATGATTACTACCAGCCTTCAATGTTAAAGGATTATTGAAAAAATATACCCACCTTCCTCTAAAGTTTGTAATTTTATTTTGTTGGAAACATATTATGATCACAAAAAAGGTTAACAAATTGATGTAATGCAGTTCATTAAAGAACAAATTATCCGTCCATTTGGAATTTCAAAATCAACAAAGAGTGACTAGGGTACTATGTCTACTGGTCACAAAATTATAGAGTTTCCATGAATTATGGCATTATGCGTATAGGAGTTATGAATAAAATGCTCGACAATGAGAATTTGAAAGCGTCTAACAAATAAAGAATTATTATTAGAAGAATGCAATGATCACTTTCTCAAGAGAAAAAATCTTTGGAAATCAAAGATTAAATCCAATATTTCTTGGTTTCTCAACCAAATACTAAATATGAGAGAGTGCCTAAGAAATAAAGTGGAAAACAAAGTTGACCATGACAAAGAAATTTGATTTTAGTATTATCACAATTGGAACAAGTTCAAACCTCTTCACAAATTTCCGACCTTTAGCTTGTTAAAAGCTAACATAGAAGAAGACATCAAAATGGAAGAAATCATCTAAAAAAATTAATGGCATTGGCACACAATTAACACTAGAGAATGCATCATTATTAAAGCCAACATCTCAAATCATGATTCTAAACCAGAGGAGGATAAGCTAATATTAATACTCACCATTAAGGTAATTTCACTAATTACTCATGCCCTGATCTGTTTTCAACCGCAAGCATGACAATTTCTAGGCACAAGTTAGTTTGATTCCCTGACAACTTGTCCAAGACCTTATCCATTTTGTAGCTAGCCATTAAACAAAGGCTAAATACAAAAGACATAGTTAAGTTTCCAATAGCAGGCACTGCAAATTGCATCTCCTGGAATAGGATGGATGAATCAATTAATCACCTACTCTTCGGTTGTAAATATCCTTACTACGGGAGAAATTCCTGGCTTCATGTAAAATCCAACGTGACAAATCATATTGGAATCAAATTATGGGATAGGCCAACAACAAAAGCTTCAAAAAAAACAAAAAAGGTGACAAGACTATATTTGAACCCACTTTCAGTTGTATCATCTATGCAATTTAGAGGGAGAAGAGCATGACAAAATTCAGAAATGAGCATAAAGATATACAAGAGATGAGAAATTACACGTTTTAATGGATCAGAGAACTTATCCTACCACAAGGTATACGTAATATAAGTGATACTGTAAAAGAAACAAAAGAAATCTCCTTTAGCTATTGGCAACAAATTTGAGACACACACAAGGCTGAAATCCATATCTGTAACTAGCTCCACCATTCAGTGGAGTGGGACGCAATGTTGGACCGTGTTAACTTTGTAATCTTGTTCTAAGTTTAAATCCCTGGTGGATTTTTGTAGTTTCTCTAGCCTCATTAATTTACCATACATTGGTGTTCTGCCTGTAAACTTGGTTTGTTCCCCTGTTTGGACCCTTAATACATTATTTCAATTTTTAAAAAGAGCCATAAGAAGTCTCATACTAAGTAAATCATGGTAAAATATACTAGTCATTAGGGCATAGTTCATCCTAACTGATCCAACAAAATTTGTGTTTCTCATAAGAAACTTTGGAAGCGAGACACCTTACAATTGAAACAGAACTCATCGTGCACTGGTCTAACTCACCATAAACAAAGTTTACAACATCATATTAAACACCCACACATAATTTCCCAATCAAATGTCACTAAGGATGATCAGCAGGTAGTTTGAGAGTACAAATCTAACTTGAGACCAAACCACTGGATCACCTGTAAATGTAGCACATCAGAAGTTTAATGCAATGGATAAGCTATCCTACTATAAGACCAAAACATGAGGTATAACAACTAAACGAGTGATGCTGAAGAGCAAGGAATGGAGATAGAAAAGATCATTAGAACTATAGTTTGGTGCAAAAATCGGTTGGCTGGACCACCTAAGTCTATCCTTAAACGATAACGGTTTTGGAGACTAAGTTCGAGACCAAGCTCCACAATCACTTAAAAGAAAAAAAATCATGGATAATGTACATACATAGCATAGCTCAGGTTGATTCCGGGGTAGATGCACGTTGTCTTGACCTTCTTTGCTCTTGAGGTGGGGGACCATCTCTTCGTCTTTCATATCTTCTACTCTCATACTTCGAGTTCTTGCGTTGTTTCGGTTGATAGGTAGGATATGTACATGGGATTATCTCTCCATTGACGTATTTGTCTCCTATAACATATCCAAAATCAATGGGCATGACAGGATATATTGATATATATTGTAAAAAAAATTAATAGAAAGTCACTGTGCACCTCCGTAGTCCTTGTTCTTAACATCTATGTACGAGTCTGGCAAAACCCAAAGGACCCCAGGCAAACCTAAATAATGCGTGGACACCATTAATTCAAGAGAAGCAAAAGATAAACGACGATACTGTAGATGTAAAACAAAGTTCGTGCTCCAATAGTTACTTACCCTTGAATTTCTCAGATGTCGCTTCATCAACAGTGCATTGAAATCCAGTGTACGTGGTGGTACTAAATGCATACATATTTTTTTTTGCCTCTTCCATGCTGATTTACAATCAATCAATGTATATTGTAACGCAATCAAACCATCAAGAAAATCGTAAATACATACATAAGGAAATCCAACTGAACACAATCACATATCAAATGCCCACATGAAGTTAAGGTCTAAAGGAACCTAATCCAACATCCTGTACTTCGAAGGGGGAATTGGAAAAAGACTCCCTATTTACAAAGACAGACGTGTACTAGCATTCAATATTGCTTAATTTAACATGGTAAAACCTACTCTTATTATCATAACATCACCAGAATTCCTTACATAATAACAACTAAAAACAAGGAAAACAAAGCAATCTACTCTGAAGCCAACAACCTATCAGAAGAAAGAAAAAAGGACACAGAGAACAAGACTTCACATCCAATTTGCTTTCATCTAACCACAAGTATGGAATACCCAATTACCAAATAACGCCAATCACCTCAAAACATATCAACAGAAAAGCCAGAAATAAGTTTGAAAGAAGACTAAAGGAAGCAACCTGCCAAGAACAGTAGCAAGGGTATTGAGATAAGTGTCAATCATCTGCTCTCTAGTAGGAGCCGGATCCTTAGGGAACTCCATGACAATCAACCAGTGATTATAATCACAACCCGGTAACATTATCGTCTCCCTAGTCTCGCCGCCGCCGCTGTTTCCACTGCCACTCCTCTTCGCGGAGTAGTCGGAATCCAGCGCTGCACGGGCAATGAACCGCCGAGCCAGGTGGGCATTCCACCGCATAGGAGTCCATGAAAGTGTTGATGTTGGGTTAATAAGTGAAGCATAAATGGAGGGTTTGAGGTGGGAGTAAGGAAGAGGACGACGATAGTGTAGGCTTACAGGAATAGCGACTGAAGAAGAGAGAGTGTAAGTTGCCATCGGAGAGTGAGAAAGGGTTGATTGAATTAGCGATTCGTAAGATAAGGTGATTTAGATGTCTATTATACGAAGGGCAGTGCAGATCGCAAGTGTGAAACAAAATACATCATCTCAGATATGTTTTGTGGTCTGAACGCCAAACAATATGCTCTGCAAAAGAAAAGAGAAAAACAAGCCCGAAAATTCAAAGTCCATTTGCACTTTTGGGTTGGGTATGAGTAACTAAAGCCCACTACAACAACATGTGGGTTTGTGGATGAAATTCGTTAAATTATACTAGTTTGCGTCAACATGTGGGTCTAAGACAACTAACGGATGGATGCCCTTTCCACAATCTGCATAGTTGTTCGGCTCTCTTTTTTGAGTTCAGATTTTATGTCTAATATTATGGTGTCTTATTATGTCTAATAAATTTCAGCCGTTTATTTATGTGAATCTTGTGTAGATCCCGCGTGGACTCCACGTAAATCCTACAAAATAAATGATTAAAATTTAATAAGACAGAATAAGACAGGATAATATTGAACAGAAGATCTTAGTTTCTCTTTTCCTAGCTTCACTAACCACTTTATTGGTGCTTACATAACAACCAAGTGTGAGTTGAATCTGCATAGATTAAGCCAGAAAACTCCTTTACTCTTCTATGATGTTTTCCAGCCTAGTGTTGAGAAGTTCCCTTTCTTCATTGCAGTTGTTTCTTCCAAGTAGCTACTTAACTGGTAAAGTTTACTCCTCCATTTTTTCGTTACAGTATTCGAGGGTCTGGAACTTTGCTTCATTATGTACCCTTCAGTGTTACTTATAGGCTTAGATGGCTTACATGGTGGATTGATCCTTGAATTAGGAACATCTTAGCAGAATAGTTCGCAGGAACCCTTGCGTAGGTAAGAGGTGTCTTTGCATGGTTCTATATATAATGCTCATACATTATGGGGT
Source organism: Erythroxylum brevipes (assembly GCA_027479065.1). Lineage (NCBI taxonomy): Eukaryota > Viridiplantae > Streptophyta > Magnoliopsida > Malpighiales > Erythroxylaceae > Erythroxylum > Erythroxylum brevipes. Next base: position 55,409,494 of record JANIHY010000002.1, read on the forward strand.
TCAGTTTGTGTGAGAATTGGGGTTTTCTACCTTGCTCTTCTTGCAGTGGTATGCCTTTGACTGTATATGCAACATTTTGTTATTAGAGGTACCAATTATCCTTGATCGTTGGACTGTAGTCTAGATGTAGACTCTTTGCAACTATTATATATTTCCCTTAGTTTATGAAAAACATACCTAATGAGAGTTTGAGGTTCTTGTTTGTCGTTGAGGAATCTTCTATGATTCCTTTCCTTCCGTAATTCATAAATCCCACAAATGAGGTTGGCTTTAAAATTCAATAAGTCAATTACTTTGGAGAATTTTTAAGGTTTGAAGCTTAGTCTATGGTGTCATGCAGTGATTGGCGTTGATATTGAAAGTTACGTCTAATTAGTAAGATGCTCTTCCATAAGTTAAAAGTCTATTTTTACTGCCATCCACGTGATGAAGGAGAACTTTGGAATATGGTTTTTGAACCATATCATTTGACTTCCTCTTAGATAAGACTACATAGGGATGCATAAGGAATTAAGATCTTCTGTCCAATATTACTTTGTCTTATTCTGTCTTATGAAATCTCAACCATTTATTTTATGAAATCCACATGGCGTCTACGCGGGATCTACACAAGACTTACGTAAATAAATGACTGAGATTCATTGGATACAATAAGACATTATAATATTAGACAGAAAAATTGGACTCATGAATAGGAGGTTGTTGTAAATTTGTTTGCAGGACACCTAGGCCAAATGACTTTGTCTATTCTTGATGGATTAGGTGATCAGTAATTTAGAAAGATTAGAGTGAGGTTTCCAAACCCCTTGTTTGAGGGCTCCACTGGTTGCCACTTATCACTGCTTTGACTCTGGCATGAAGAGGGAGTGAGTGTTGTTGAGTGTGAAAAGAAGGGCGAAGGAGCTTTACTTGACAAATAAGGTTGACGGTATAATTAAGGATGCACTTAAGTTCGCTTTAGAAGTTGATTACTTACAGTCCTCTCACGAGTCTTGACTGGAAACTCCGAGCAATGATTTCTTATGCAAGGAGCTTTCTTTCATGTTTTGTACATATGGATTAGATGCCCTCAGATTAGCTTTTGCTTTCTTGTAATATATAGGGTTAGTTGTTTCAACTTTGGCTCTGGCTTTGAGCTTTGAGCTTTGAGCTTTGAACACTTCCTTTTATAATCAATTTAATTTCCCCTTTTTTAAAATAAAAGGAAAATTAAATTAAATATATTTATGATAGTTTGGTCCCTCACTTATGTAATTCGGGGAGTCTAATTGACACTTTACTATACGTTTAAAAAAGAAATAAACAGTTATTATAAGTTGTAACGAACCACATTTTCACCAAAGTCTTCCATTAAACAAAAGTTATACCCTCTAGAGCTACTTAGTTTATCGGTGATTAAATAAAAATACTGTAAATAAATAATTTACTCACGGTTATAATTTTTTTGGACAAGTATTAATTGAAAATTGCATTGTTCCATAATAATAGAAAAGAAAGTTGGACATAGTCCCAGCTGTTTAGAGTTTCTAATTTTTGAATACTTATCCAAATAATCTCTTTTACCTTGATCATAAAAGAAATGACTTATCCTTTCATTACTTCTCTCAAATTTAATGAAAGAAACTTAACTCTTGTTTACTTTTTAGTTAAAATATTGCATCATTAGAATTTTAGAGATAATTATATGTATATTGAGAGGTGCTCTTATATATATATATATAGGAATGAAAATATATGTTTTTGTTTGATTTGGTATATTGACAATCTTATTTTATAATGAATAATCAATATTGTAAAAAAAAGAATAATAAAGATAGGACAAAATGATAATTTTTAAAACTTCAATATGAATTAGGATCATTAAAGTAACATTATTATTTTATTTTAGTTTTTAATGGATCTTATTCGAACATGGTCATCTATTTATTATTATTCAAAATATAATTTTTTGAAAATTTAAATAAATTGATAGATTAAGAAGAATCATATGCTTGAAACCAATACTTCCATGCATACTATTGTCGGTTAGTACTAAGTCAAGCACAATATAATTAATAACTCAAAGTTAAGAAAGACCGCTGAAAGAAAAACTATGTTCTTCCACGTTCATAACCACTTTAGGGTTTATATCATGGTTCTCATGAGGTAGTGTTGAAGAAAGCATATATATATATATATAGCCTAATAAAAAAGAAATAAAATATAGATCTAGGACTTAAGAATCCTTCTTTAAATATAGCAGCTTCAAATAGTTACATTTATGAGAATGTAATAGTCATCTATAACATTTTAGATTTTAATTGCACTTTTATTCCTCTTATGAAAGAGGATGCAATGGCATATACATTACATAATGTTCTATCATCTTCTAATATTGTTATTGGCATTGCTAATATCAAAACAAAAGGAAAATTAGTGGCTATAGGGACTAAAAGTATCCATAGATATTCTATTGATGCATTTTTTATTAGTTAATGTATTTATGAAGAAAGATCTTATGCTTAATAATTTAGGGGTCTTTATTTAAATAGGACTTGAAATGACAATATTTCTCAAATTAGGTATCAAATCCTTCAAAAAAACATCTAAAATACAAGCAAAGTCTTAAAATAGTGTTAAAATTAATGTATGTATAACATACATCATTACCCAAAAGTGAATCTTTTTACTCAACATGACCTAATCCATACCCATAGCTAGAATGTGCTCAATCAAAACCCTAATTTTTATTTAATTTTGAAAGCTTAAGTTTTTTTTAGTACTTAAGGATTGTTTCTTTTTATTTTAGACATTATATTCAGTCATCAATATAATTGTGAAAATTTCCTATTATGTTCTTCAAATAATTTTTTTGCTTATCAAATTATTTATTTATGGCATTTAAATCATATTATGTTTTTGGTTTTAGTTCTTCATAATGAAGGATCAAGATTCTTTTATACCTTTACTTTGAGATTCCATATAATCATTGGGTTAAATTTCTTCCTTAATTAACTTCTTTGGGACTTGATTACAAAAATAAATCTGTTGGGTTTCAAGGTTTTATCTTTAAGTTTTACATCACCTTATCTTGGTCATTATAATGTTATATTAATTCAACATTTGCATAAACATATCATTAATTTATAAACTTTCTTATAATCAAAAGGAAATTGAATGATTTATAAAGAAAATTCTCTTGATGAATTAAAAAACTTTTTAAGGGGTACTTAATTTAGGTTTGTGTCAACATTTATCAAAGGATGAGTTTTGATATTTGAAAATTTTATAAAGAATTTTGAAAATTATTTTTCAATTGATAGGTCAAGTTGTAGATGATTAGGTTAAAAAAATAAGGTTTTCAATTATTTCTCAATAGATCATAGTTGGAAAAGATGAACTTTTATATGGCAAATTTTAAGTACCTTACTCTTTTTTTTAGGTTAATCAAACAAAGGAGATCAATCAATTAAATTTGGAGCATATATGAATAAATTGAATTTTTATTTAGCAAAGTATGAGTATTTTGCTTTGTTTTTTAGGTTGAGTAAACAAGGTAGATCAATCGATACGGTGGTGAGTGTTAGATCATTAGTTAAGCTAATAAAGTATACCATCGACTGAACACATATGCTTGAAATTTATAAAAATATGAAAATTAGATTTTCTAACAGATCGGTCGATTGAACATGAGTTTAGTTGATTGAATAATTCAAAGTTAGTTGTTCTAATGATTAGTTTGTGTAAGTAACAATCATGTAAGTTGGTTATAGATATAAGTCCTTCAAGAATGAGTTGTAGGAAGAATTATTACTCTATTAAAGAGTTTAAAAAGCTCTTAAGAGGTTATAGAGATTGTGAGTGAATATGCATTGCATAACATAAATTAAACCTTGGTTCAATGGTATGTGGAAAAAAAGGAAGACTTTGATTTATATTTCGTTAATTGTTAGGAATATTATGAGGGTTCCTCTTAATTTTGAATAAGGGTTATACATGATTTGGTTTTACCTATAGCAAAGAAAAAATTGTATAGAAGGTTCATCTTCATCCATTAAAGGATGGAAATAGTGAATTTTAATATAGTGTTTAGAGAGTGGAGACAGATAAAAGATTGTTTGGTTGCATCACTATAAATTAGTTATATTTTCCTTTCCTTCAATTTCTTTTATTAGTGTTGTAATCTTTTCTAATTTCTTTATGTGAAAAACCATGATCATTCATTCGTAAGTTAATTAATTCATTAAGCTTTGAAAAGGTAAAAAGTAAATAACCATAAAATTTATATCACCTCTTATTTCCTATTTAAGGATAAAAAAATCTATTACTTTTCAAAAAATTTATTTAGGAAATTAAAAACATATTTTAAAATTTTAAAAATGTAAAATCTTTGGTACAATAACTAAAGTTGATCTCAAAAGTAGGAAAGAGCTACTTACGTTATAAGCAGAACCTAATTCGTTAGAGTTATTATAAAAATAAGTAGATGATTGATAGTTAGAATTTCCTTTCCATAGAGTTTCACACTTTTATCCATAACATTTTCTAAAATAATTTTTCCTTCTAATGGGTTGTTTACTTTTACATATGTAGTCTCATAATTTCCAATATAACACTAATTCCAAATTGTAAAATGTGTGGAGTTCTTTACCATAATCTACTCCTTTATCTCATAAATAGGATCTTATAACATATGCCCTTTGTTTTCTCATTCCTGGAAGAGCCTAGCATTTCTTTGTTTCTAGATGTAGTATATAGAACTTTAAAATCTATAATTATAAGAGCTTTATCTACATTAAAGAATTCGTTACTTTGGTTCATTATGTTGAATAGCTCTTAGTAGAAGAACTCTGCCTTTTAGACATATAAAAGGTTTGGATTTGATTCCATGTGAACTTTAAATGCTTATAGCTAAAGAATAAATAGGTTAAAGGCTTATTTCTAAGTTTACATAGACAAAAAAAGGTTATTTATTATTAAAGCTCAGGTGATCTAATGTTCCCAATTTCATCACTAGATGATATTATGTAAAAACAACAACCTAGTAAAAATCTCAATAATAAGTAGGGTTTGGGAAGGTCTAGTAGCCAGCATCCTTACCCCTAAATAGTAGAGAGGTTATTTCTGAAATTATTGGTGACATTATCTAATGATATTATGCTAAGTATTCTTTAAAGTTACAATTGAAGAATTGATTTACAAGAATGACTGTTGAGATTATTTGAAGGGCACTTACTACATATGTAATAGCCCTCCCAACTTGTTCTAGGATAACAATTATATTAAATATTAATTAGTATGTCTAATTGTAGTATACAATTGTTACTTACAAGCATAGAGATAAATTTGGAACTTTTAAAGAATGAATTGATTCATTATAAAGCAATTGCAACAATAGAGATAAACTGGGTACCTTTAGATAATGGATTGCATCAATTGGGTACTACAATCAAACCTACTGCTTATCTCGCCATTTTTTATTATAAATTTGATATTCTAAGAGAGTGATTGTTTCAGCTTCACCAGTTAAGATAGAAACCAAGATGTGATCGTTTTAGTTGTATTTTACGTTAATTACTAAAAAATCCTAAAATTTACTAAAATTTTCAATTATAGATTGAACTTAAAAAGTGTTGATATGATTGAGCCAAGTTTATACTATAAATTGACTGCATTTTCATAGCTGCTTATGCATGTGTTGACTCTTAATTGATGATTTTTGTGCTTAATTTGGTTCCTCATACCGAGTTCTTTCAATTCTCAATTTGTCAGTAAATTGTCACGATTTCATACTTATTTTTCCATAGCTTTTATTGGGACAATTGATACTGCAAATTTTTGTTATTATTTTGTTGCAGGAACAAAGGAGTCAACGTAGGAAGTCAACAGTCATAGTCCTTCCGCACGTCGCGGCGCATGGCATCTCACACGACGCGACGAGTACACTTCCGCACGTCGCGACGCACAGCGATGTACACGACGCGACGAGCAGACAATTGCACAAGTCGCGACAAACTTAATTCATTTATTTTACACGTCGCGACGTACGAGCGGATACCCGACCTGTTTATGGAAAGGTCATCTCACTGTTCCAACCCGGCCTGCGCCCATCATATAAGAACTTGCCATTTTTAGGTCATAGAAAGATTTTTCGAAGACAGAATAGAGAGACGGCTTGGAACGCAGACTCGGGAACTAGAAGACCTTCACATTTTCATCATCGTCTACCATCATCACCACAGTCGCCATCATCATCGTCAGCGTCTTCTGCAAACATGAGCCTCGTTCATTCTCCAGTATCCGAGAGATCGACTGGAGTCATGCGTAGCTAAGCCAACCTTCCTCTTGAAGATGTAGCAATGGCTTGAGTTTACAGAGCTTCGAAGGGGAGTAATCACTTAGTATCTGAAGTCTAGTATATTGGTGTAAACTTCTGAGTTAGAGGATTGCATCGATATATTTAGATTAGCATTGTTATAGTTTAACCGTGTGTTGATAACTAAGTTGAGATTTGGA
>JANIHY010000002.1:55417603-55444450 GCA_027479065.1 Erythroxylum brevipes
TTCAAACTCCTAAAATTCAATTTGACATTCCAATCCCAAAATTAAGACACAATTAACCCTAGAATCACAAAATCTCCAATTTTTTTCAAATCAAGTCGGAAATCTGTCATACATGCATATACATACATATGCTAGTACAATAATAATCATTTATCAACATTTATAGAGGCTAATGCATATGCAATTCAATAATATGCATGCATCAAATCCCAATCCATCCGAATTACCAATATGCCCTTCACATTGGTAACGGGATGTTACAGATTGTGTTTTGAATATTGAATTGGAGTGAAAAAATAAGAATTCTAGAGGATTGAAAAATGGAATTGGAATGTATGATCATGCGTTTCATATTTTTTTAGGATTTTTAGGAATTTTTCTGAAATTTTCAGAGTATCATGTCCGGACCGAAAAATTGACCTAATCACTGATAAATTGGATTCCGGTTCCGAGATTAATTGGGAATTGGCACGGAAAAATTAGAATTATGATTTTAGGATTTATTTTTTAGAGCCATTGCAAAATTGGGAGAAAAGTTGAATAAGAATTGGATTTTAGACCCTAAGAAGCGGGCATATGGCAAGTGAATTGCCAAACATGCCTTAGCCTTTAAGTCTTTTGTTTAAAACCCTTGCTCATTTAAAATTTGCTCCCACGATTGCTTGCTCCCTTTTGAAAGAAAATTTGCATTTCTTCTTCTCCTTCTTCGTGGATCTTCTTCTTTGCTCTTTCCTTCCATTTTCTTCTTGTTTATTTGCTCCATTCTTCATCTTTAATCTATCCTTAAGTTTGGTATTGGAGAAGATGATGTTTGGTGTTGGTATGAGTGATAACCGTGGGTGTGTCTTAGCTTGGGTTTTGGAGTGTCTTGGAGATTTTGAAGGTTTGAAGGTTTAAAATCAAGTAAGTTCTGGTTCTTTTAAGTTTAGATAGTTTGATTTGTGGATTAATTAGAGTTATTTGATTGTTGAGATATGTATAGGTTTCGGATGATATGGGTTGATGAGTTTATTTTGTTTAGTTTTGGGTAATTGAGGGATAATTGATTTTTGATGGAATGGAGGTTAGGGAAGAGTTGCTTGTAGTGTATTAAGTTGTTTGGGAGTGTATTGAACTGAGTTTGGTGGATTAAAAATTTGACAAAAGGAAAAATCTGGGTTTCGGGCGTGTTTCTGGGTTTGCACGTCGCGACGTGTTCATCACACGCCGTGACGAGCAATTCCCCTTTTCGCACCCCGCGACGAGCGGAGATGCACGCCGCAGCGAGCGATTCTGCCTTCGCACGCCACGACGAGCGAAGACACACGTCGCTGCGAGCGTAATCAGACACGCCGCGGGGAGTGCTAGCATATGCACTGCGACACATGTGAGGGGTCTCACCGCGGCGAGGACGCCCATTTTTTCAAAAATGAAGTGGTTCCTTTAATTAATGATTTTTTAGGTTTTAGCCCTAATGAATTGGTTCTTGATTGATTGCAATTTAGAGACTAAGAATTGCAAATTTATAAGAATGGAATTTCTGAATCAAATTCGAAAGTTCTCGAAATCGGATGGCAATTAAATAGTGAATTTGATTTTGATATAAAGATAGTCCCTATGTCTTAGAGTTCGACTTTAGGGAATCCTGAATTTAGTTAAATGAGTTTTGGAGTCTAGGAATTTCTATCTTTTAGAGAAAAAGAGTTGAGATGGAAAATTCGGGAATAGTACCGAAAATGTCATAAACATGTATAGTGCACATTTTAAATTGCTGCATGTGCATTATTGACTATTGAAAATTGTGCAATTAGTAATGTTGTGTATTCTGATTGTTTTAGAGGCACAAGTGGAGCGTCGATCTTCCGACGTAACTGAGACTTCCCGGTAATAGCTCGGAAGTTTAGAGGTGAGTAACCTAGTTAGTTCGTCAACCTTTATGTGTTTAATATTATGCACTTATGCCATGTGAAGATAATGGAGGATTATGCGTGTTTGCTTATGATTGATTTCGGACCACAGATGTCCGAAGTATTGGGAATTTGATATCGAAGTGCTATTTGTGTGAAATTGTGAAATTAATTACTATTAATGTGAATTGAGACATGTGCATTCATGCATAAATGCATGATCAGATAATGACAGTTGTGACCGGAGCAGCCAACGTAATTCAGAGCTTAAAGGTCAACGCAACAGGGCCTAGAGCCCAACGTAATTCAGAGCTTAAAGGTCAACGCAACAGGGCCTAGAGCCCAACGCAACGTATCAGGGCTTCAAGCCCACCGTAATCAGGCGCACGGTCACAACACCGTAATAAAATGGGAAGTCATGCGCATTACATATATGAATGATTAAATGTGGACTGTGTGAAAGGCGAAACGCCTTATAATTGTGAAATGACAGCGCATGTGATACTTATGAATGTGATACTATGTGATATTTGGTAAATTTGTTTGTATATGCATGAGTTGAGTGAACCATCGATGATAGTAGACTCCTAGCTCCAAAGATAGACTTTTCCTGTCGTGTGGATCTAGTTGGCAAGAGAAGTTATGGCTCACAGGTCGGTCAGCGGATGTGATTTTGGGGATGACCTAGTGTAGGCTTTTGTATCAGTTCCTTTTTGGAGTAATGTGCATAGACAGTGGAAACTGATTATCTTGTAAATTCTGTTTTGAGGTTATGAAATGAAAATCTTTCGGTTTTAAAGTTAGTGATTTTGATATTTCAGTTTTATTATATTGATGCCATGTAGATTATAGTAGTGATCGTTCGTAGTGCACCCTTATCGTGGGTTATGTATCGGAACAACCTACGGGCGTCCCTGTGTGTACCCTACGGTAAGGGGGCGCTACAGTTGTGATGTAGACACCTTCTTTACAATGCCTTATATCTTTTTTATGCCTCATAAAGTGACTTCCCATCACTTTGTTGAAAGTTCATGATTTGTTTTATCATCTTCATCATCTTAGTGAGGGGAAAATACTTGTCTAGGAATACACATACCAATTACTCCCACATTGTGACATTTGAAGGGCTTAGCGAGTGATATTAAGGTTTGGCTTTGTCCCTCAACATAAATGAGAAAAACCTCATTCTAATAGTGTCTTTTAACATCCCATCATATTGGAAGGTATAATATGTTTTAAGGAAGTTTACAATATGTGTATTGAGATCCTTGTTGTTCAGTCCATAAAATTGCATATTCGTTTGCAACATGTTCAATAAGGCAATTAATTTCAAAAGAAACGGATTGAACTAGTGATCGGGTTACTCCTTAATTGGTAGTGTTGAACCTCGGTCTCATGAAGTCCATAAAGGTTCACGATTGGTTACCTTGATGTCCTCCATGATTGAGCTCTTGTTGAAATTCTTTCGCCATTGGTTCCTCTATTTCCTCTTCTTAACATTTGGCCCATCAAATGGCTCGTTATAAACGAGTGATGTCTAGTGCTAAGCTTTCTACGATCCAACTTGTAATTTGAATAACTCTTGTATTCTTGCAATTGCATGGACACAAGTGTGGTGAAAATGTCTTAAACTACAAGAACTAAACTAATCCTATTACTCCTCGGCAATGACGCCCAAAAAATTGTTAATAGGCAAGTTTTACAATTTATAAGCCCTCAAATTACTATAAGTGCACAGGTTGTAGGTGTAGTATGTGAGGTGTAGATCCCTTGAGGAGTGCCGAACTAATTCAATTCTATGTTATCTAGGGCCCTAAGAATTATAAAAATGAAAACAAAAAGTAGACAAAAGAGTAAACACATGAAGATAGTTGGCAGAAAATTAATTTGTAAATTAACATGAGAAGAAATTAAATTGAGCTATACCAAATTCACAATGAATAATCAAACAAACAAATTCCAAATTATGAGAAAAGAGGATTTTTCCTATCATCAATTCTGACCTAATCATTTATGTGTTAATGAGGTGTCAATTCTAGATTACCAAAGAGAGGATTACTCTCTCTCAAGTTATAATCACAAACCCTAATTAATAATCCCTAATTAGGCTAAATACTAATCATGTAATCTCTCAATTACGAATAATTCTAACCCTAATCAATTTTTAAGTTTTCTATAAACAACCAAGTGTCACACGATATCTCTCTTTTTCTAATAAATAATTTGATTAATTGCATGGTCTATTGGATCGCTTAACTCTCATTAACCTAACCCAATCATTTTGCATTCGATTCACTCTCTCGATTTATTATTGAATCATTAAGTTACATCAATTAATTACAACACCCAAATGATTAAACATAAACAAAACTAGATTAACATTAAATCAAGTCAAAATCTCTAAAGAAAATTAGAACATCATGATCAAACCCAAATCCATCAACATATTCATATCCATCTCAACATCCAAAGAACACAAAGATGAACAAACTATACTTTGGAAGGGGATCGAGATGCCTTGAGAAAACAATAACAACAAAAGCTATTTCGTCCTCTCTCTCTTTTTCTTCTCTCTTCTTAGATATTTCCCAAAAGTGGCAGATTAGGGAGATCCCTTAGGGTTTCTTCTTTATCATTTTTATACTCTTTTTTATTATGGGCAACCCTGTCTTAGTTTGAAAAGTCCCTCAAAAACTTAAATCTAAAAGACTGTCTGCGTCTTCTGTCACTCAGACCACGATTGTGGCCTTATCATTTTGCTCTCTGTCGTGGTCGAGGCAGAGAAAGCCACAATCATAGTAGACCCACTAAGCTTCTATCACGATGCCACGATCTTGGGCCTTAGTTGGGTTCCAAACTTCCTCTGATTCTCCTCCGTTCTTCAATATTTAATCTAAAGTACTAACAAATACATCAAGGAACCTCAAATACACAAAATTTAAGCTCAATGGCATACTTTAACCTATAAAACACTCAAAACATAAATGTCTAACTAAACCACACAATCCTAACATAAACATCCACTAATTATTCAATTTACAACTAAACACATACTAAATTAGCCACTAAAACATTATGCAATTTACCACTATCAAAATGGTGAACCAAAAAAATTCTAAAATTTAAAGCATTAGGTGGGGTGATCTCTTATCACCGTAACTATTTATCATATGCATGCAAACATTTTATGAACTAACCAAATGGAAATTTTTAAATGAACCCAATTCCAAGTATCTTTACAAGTGTAGTAAATTATCTTATAACTCCCTTTTGCAAATGACTTGATATTGTTGTACGGTGCCACTCCTACCTCAATTGAGTATCTCATTGAATCCCTAGAGGAATTTAATAAGCCTATCACCCTAGCAATAACTCTGTCTTCATTATGCTCCAGTTTAAGTGTTGGTTTAATACCTAGTTTTATAGGATTTAATCAACAACAACCTCCCTTCAAGTGCATTGGAGTTCTCTTTACTACTAAAAAAACTCACTAAATGGGATTTTATCCTCTTTTAAATTCCATAAAAAAGAGGACTAGTAATTAGTGTAATAAATGTTTGTCCTATAGAGGAAGATCATTGCTACTTTTAACTATTTTGAGCAACTTATAAATCTATTGGTGCTCACATCTTACACTACCAAAAGGAGTTATGAAGGATATGAAAAAGATTCTTCCTCTGGTGTTTTTCAACCAACAAGCCTAAGGTACTCAAAGTTAAATGGGAAATGATGTGCAAAGCTAAAAAGCATAGAGGACTTAGAATCACCTCAACCTGTACAATTTGTAAAATCATCTTATTAAGAGACATTGGAGAGTCTGCGCTGATGGATATAAGTTGTAGGCAAGAGAGATTTACCTCTACTTCTTGAAAGGAACAATAATCTAGCACATAAAAGAAAAATTTTGAATCTTACGGACACTTAGTAAGATTTTAAAGATAAGAAATTGGTTTAATTAGATATAAGAGTAGAGATGGCTACAACACCACCTTCTGGTATGATTATTAGCACAATATGGTTATATTTCTATCTTATGTAAATTTCAAACCTTGAATTCAATCATTCCCACTAGTACAAAATTCCAAGCCCTCATCAAAAACAACTTTTGGAATTTTCCTTTTCGCTCTTCAGGGGTGTGATTGAAATCTTGAATAGCATGCCTCCTTACACTCCTAACTCCTCTTTACAGGATAAATTGGTCTGTACATTGGAAAGCTCTTCATCTTTCACCACAAAATCTTCTAGAAAGCTCATGTTGGGTATTCAAAATTTAATGCTTGGCATAAACCTATTTGGGACTCAACAATACACCCTTCACATTCCTTCATACTATGGCTTACAACTTGTCCAAACCTTGAAACTAAGGACTCCATCAAATTCTCCATTCCTGACCTTTCTCGTGTTTTATTTAATGAATCACCTGAGACATTAGATCACTTTCTTTTCAGTTATAGGTACTTAATTTGCTCTCTTGTTGAATAATATACTCAATCTCTTCAAGTTACGATGTAGTAGCGTACAATGGACAAACATTATAGCATAGGCTCCTTATATTTCCTTCCAGTCCAAGGGTGATCAAAAGTTGTTTCGATCTACTTTTGATTCATTGGTTTATCATATACTGCGTGAGAACAATCGAATCTTTAGTAAGGGATCAGTGGATGTTGAAAGTAACTTGTAACCTAAAGTTAAGAATTAGAATCACCACATAGCTTGTAACCTTCAACTACATATGTCTCCTCTTCCATTTGTAATAGCTGAAACTTATAAATAATGTCCTTAATAGTTTAATATTCCACTACTAGCTAAGGACTTCTGTATGTAATAGTCGTATCTTTTGTAACCATTGTGTAACTATTTCTTTCAATTAATGAATACGCTTAAACTTATACTAATATAAATGTTGACTTGGAATAATATAAATGTTCGCTACAAATCAAGACAATAAAGGTTATGAGTTTTCTTCTAATTTTTATGAGTTATAAGTTCAATTGGTTGTGCACAAATATGACTGCATTTGTATAATATTTAAGATACGTTTTTAATATTCTTGGAAATGAAGCTCTTCCTGCTCGGACTGCCGACAAACAATGAAACAGTTATGAGGGCATAAAATGACAAGGAATGACCCACATTGAGACCCAAGAAGACTAAACAAATGTCTCAACACGGGTCAATTGTCCATGTCAACCCCACTAAGAGAAAGGAAGAGGCTGAAGTCCTTACCCGGTGAGTCAATCATTAAGTTACTTGACTTTACGAATGGAAATTGAGTGTTCAGTCTTTTGGTGGAAAATTAAATTAATAAACCCAATAAGTCAATCTAATATAATCACAATTATCATTATAAACGAGTGCGTTCGTGTCTGCGTGCTAGTTGAAAGGTATTAGGTAAAGACCATCAGAAATTGAACAAAACATGACAGTATAATTATGAGACTCAAAATAATAGATTAAGCAATAGAACAGCAAGAAGCTCTTAACCATCTTTTCCATGCCTGCCCACTCAATTCGGTCGACCAACCAACTGCCTTTTCTGGTAGTTTATAAAATAATAATTTCGCCACCTAATTATTACTTTTTTTAGAGGATTAATCTAGGAACTAATCCCTCCGCAACGGGAACAGCTCAAATCAAGGAGGGTTATCGCTGGCTCCAGGAGTCGGGAACATCTCAAATTAAAGAGGGCTAGCTACTGTTGATTTCAGGAGTTTGTTACATTCCTAAAAGTCGAACCCTCGACCTCTCAATTAAGTGATAAAGGTATGTGCCACCTACGCCAACCCTCAAGTTATTATTACTTTTTCTTTAAAACAAAAACACTTAAACCTATCAATAGTTGTTTCATGCTCTTTCGCTTTGTAATAAACGTTGACGACGGTCTAAAGTGGGCGGCTCTTATTCAGAAGCGTGTTTCAATACGCTGAGCTGACTAATACATTCTCGTTGGATTTGAACATAAAGAAAAAAAAGGTCAATCCTTCTTCTATTATGACTCCACTACTTGTCAAGAGTTTATTAGAAAAACTATAATTATCTTCTGTCCACGTGACCCCTTTGTACGTTTAAACCGTGGCCACAATCATGACTGTCCAAAAGGTTTTGACTACTTGAGTACTTGTTTTTGTCACCTTCAACACCTCAATATGACCTCACAGTGACATCACTTGGGAAGTTTATGCACTCTGCATACATACATACAAATTTTAATAGAATTAATTACTTTTTTAATTAATTAGAAAAAAAGAACCCATTGTTTTTATATTTCAGATAATAAAACCCTTTCTAATTCAAAAATAGAGATATTTGTAAAAATTTTCAACCAATTAGAATCTGTTTTTAAATATTTTGAAAATATTGTAATTCAATTTAAACATTTTGAAGATCTATTATGTATTTTTTGTTGTAAACATTAAATTTTAAAATACATTTTTAGCTTAATTTCATGTAATCCCAATCTTTGATACCACTTTCGCGACTGCCAAGTAATCAAAAGTGTGCTTAATTTCTCACACATTAATGTATTAAACTTGTGATATTACACTTAAAAAATTCACGCAATAATTTTATACTAATTGGTGTAGATAAGGTTTTGGCACGAATTTATTATTATACAATCAATTTAATCCAACTTTTGACTTAAAATTGATGGTTTTTCAATTAATTTATTAAGAACCTAATTAATTATATTGTTATATACATCTAAGATTTTATTTAATACGTGTTAAAAAAGAAAACGATTGTGAATGTACAAAGAGAGAGAGAGAGAGAGAGAGAGAGGAAGAAAACTAGTACTACTCCAAGGGCCAATAGTAGTAGCTTCATAAGCCGTGACACGAGCAAACAACAAGAAGCTACAAAATGGTCATCTTCTAACGACGAAAGAACATTCCACCAGGCACAAGAAGACAATAAGAAAATCCAAAGGGTTGATGGGGAGTTACCTAATAACACCAAGAGTCACAAATACAGAAAGTGACTCTGGCCATTCTTTAAGAATGTAAGATATATCGATAACTTTCAGCTTGCGAGAGTCGAGAGCTAGCTCATACTGTTTTCTACATCAACATTGTTTCTTCCCACGCGCCACCTTACAATCACTAAGTTTGCAAGCACCCCACCCCATGTTTGGACTTTGGAAATGGCAAAGAGACTCCAAGCAGTCAGCCTTTAAATCTTAATAATAATAGTAATACGTTGACTTATTTGCTTGGAAAACATTCAAATGTCAAGCCTTTGATATGTTGCTCCAACATTTTAGATTTGAATGATATGATCTTATAATATCATGCTATATTGTGTAAAATGAATTCCATATTTTCCTTATTAATCTGAATAAACTACTTCCTTGATAAACCATGTGGTCATGAGTTTATTCACCTCCTCTTGCACTACTTGTCATCATTATTTGACAAAGGATATTTGCTTTCAGTTGGCATGTTTGATGTGAGGTCTCACATCCAACTTGTGGGGTATTATGTGTGACTTTATTCCCTTCGTATTTAAGGAAGACCACATAAAGATATCTTGTTACCCTTTTAAGCATCGTACAATCTTAATATGTTTCCCTTCACTCAAGTTAGTTTAGATTCATAACACTCAACTACAATTTTCATCCACAATTTGAATTTCTCAAATTTCTTCAATAGTCTTAGCCCTATTATTATTCTATATGAGCTTTGAGTCTATTTCTTTAATGATCATTTGATAGGAGGATTTTTTTTTTCAACAAAGCTAATTAATAATGTTTCTAGTTTTGGTGACCACCCAAAAATTCTGACATGCCTCTTTCGGTTGTGAACTTTATGAGCATATAGTATGTGACATGATTGTATTATTGAGTAAAGAAAAGCTCAATCAAAGATGATGTTATACATAACTGGCTTATGTATTTCGCGAAACTTGATTATTTTTTTTATTTCTTTTGAGATATTTACTGATTGTAAAAAATATATTTTTGTCTCCTCTAAAATAAATTAGAGGAAAAGACATCGAAGCGAAGCTTTTGTGACTAAAGTTCCATTACCTTGAAGGTTTCATAGAACAGAATGCCAATAAAGCTACCATAATCCATCATGAATCATTCTACCTCGAAATTTATGATGTTCATTTTGGTGACCATTATGGGTTTACGAGGGTTATATTAGTTTGACACTTACTCTTTCTCAAATGTAGCGTGTTCTCCTATTTTATGTCTTTTGATTCCTATGCCATTATGAAATTCATATTGCTTTCCTAGTAGATCTTTTTAGTCGAGACGTACTACAAATTTTCTCCTTTAATTATCATATTAATGACTATAGTGGTCCCTTCATTTCCTATCCTTTGTTTTGACATCCTAGACCTATACCATGATTCCGGTTGGTTTTGGCCTCATGGGAGATGCCTCTATAGGTGGTTTCCTTATTTCTCCTAAGAACTTAACCCAAATGTCCTTAATGTAGGTGCTCATTAATGGTTTTTATAAGGTTATTGCAATTTTCCATGTCATAATAATAGCTTGATAGAATTTATAGTGATTTTCATTTTGTTAGGGGGCATGGATTTATGCATCACATACATGGCAAGGTAGCGGAAGTATTGAAATCAAAATTCCAACCTCGTGACATTCCCAGAAATGCATAAACAGATTATAAAAACATAAAATTACAGCATATATACCTTGCAAATACTCCTCCTTTTTTTAATCTTCTCCTTCTTTAGGTTGTAACAAACACCAAACATCTTCCTTGGCCTATAAAGAGCACCAAACAAGATGACTTCAATTAGAAGCTCTAGTGAGAGTTAGATAAAGACCAAGTTTCATGCAATTAATCTCATGTGACAATTGCTTAAGATTGCATGAATAAATCTCAAGATCACTCCTCTCAACTACTAAGTGTGTTTTATGGTTAAAAGATTCGTCCGTACATAAGTGAAGAACTCGCTTATGTACCACCTGTCATTAAGTCAACCACGATTATGGCTTGCTTAATTGACAGCCATACACACTTTTCTTTTTCATCCAATCTTTTATGCGTGTGACCCTTAGGTTCCTGGTAATTTTGTCTACTTGAATTAACTCTTAATTCAAGCAAATCATGAAGGATTTCATGATGCCAATTTATTGGAATGTAAGTAGATTAACACTTAAACTCTTTGATAGTTAATTATCTGACTTGTGAACCTTTTCATAGTCAATTACTGTGCAATTCATCCCTTCACCATCTTATACCCCACTTGGTTCAGAGTATGGGCTATGGGTTAACTCCCACTAGACTATCTATATTAGATCTAGTCCAAGTGATATTAGTTCTTGTCTTGGGGACACCATTACTCTATATGTTATTGAAGACTCTCTTTATAATACATAATTGCTATGGCCAGAGACTCTCGAGTAATGACCCCAACAAGAGTCTTTTGTTGACTATCCAATTACCTTTGAATACCAATAGCTATACCCAATTACTACCTTATGAGTGATCTCATTTTGAGGCAACAAGAAATGGTGTCAAAGAACAGGATTAGTATCCAAGATATCTTTGAGTACCTCAAGTCTAAGGATATTTGTACCATTGCTATGATGAGATTAATCACTGACATTTGATAGATTATCCATATGATAATCTCATAGCGAGTCATCTGATGCATTTACTACTCTTAGTAAGCATCACATGTTAACTCTAAACATCTCATGTTTACAATTTATGAGATTTACTGCTTGATCAAATCAAGGAGGATAACATATGCAAGTCTATCTAGATTAACAATATCCTGCCTTATTAATCCTATGACTAAGAATAATTTAGATACTAATATAATTGTACATGATAAGAATTTCATTATCATGATCTCATCATGATTTCCTTTATGCTATGTTTTGTATCGTGGACTTAATTAATTCGATTTAAGAATGACATCAATCATAAATAAATGAACATCAAATTAATAAAAATTACCTTTCGCTTTATTAATGAAAATAAAGTTTATACAAAAGTGCTAAAAGGTGATTGCCTTTGGAGCACTACTTTAACAATGTCTCACTTGCACTAAAGTCAATCGCCTTTGTATCTAATACTATAGGCGAGTACACTAGAATCAAATCTCATTTGAGGAAGCGGCTTAGTTAAAAGATCAACGATGTTCTGATCTGTGGGCACTCTCTCTATCTTCACATCACCGCTATCAATGATCTCCCTGATCAGGTGATATCTCTTGAGTACATGCTTGGAGCTATAATGAGACCTTGGTTCCTTAGCTTGAGCAATATCTCCATTTTTGTCATAATACAATTGTCTCTAGTCTATAATGCTTGGAACCACTCTAAGTTCCATGACCAACTTCTTGATCCAAACGGCTTCTTTTACTACTTCTGTAACTATAATGTACTCTGACTCAGTCGTTGAATCTACAATCGTCTCTTATTTAGAACTCTTCCGACTGACTGCTCCACCATTTAGTGTTAAAACGTAACCTAACTGGGATTTGGAGTCATCTTACTTAGATTGAAAACTGACATTTGCATGCCCTCTCACTACGAGATCTCCATCTCTATATACCAAGAATACATCCTTCATCCTTCTCAAGTACTTCAGGATATTCTTGACAACCATCTAGTGACACTCACCAAGATTTGATTGATATTTGCTCGTAACACTTAAAGCATACAATATATTAGGTCTTGTACATAATATAGCATGCATAATTGATCTTATTGTCGAAGCATAGGGGATTAAACTTATGCAAGTCCTCTCATCTTGTGTCTTAGGACAAACAAATTTTGAGAGTTTTATACTATGAGTCATAGGAAGAAACCCTCTCTTGGATTGCTCTATGCTAAACCTCTTTAGCAGTTTATCTATATATATAGATAATGAAGGACCTAGAAACTTCCTTGATCTATCTCTATAGATCTTTATTTCCAATATATAGATTGCTTCTCCAAGGTGTTTCATGGAGAAATTTTGGGACAAACAAATTTTCACAGATTGCAAAATTAAAACATCATTTCTTATTAGTAATATGTTATCCACATATAATACAATGAATATGATGGCAATCCCACTAACCTTCTTGTACACACAAGGTTTATTCGAATTTTGTGAGAAACCAAACTCTTTGATTGTTGCATCAAATCGAATTTTTTAACTCTTAGATGCTTGCTTCAATCCATCAATGGATTTTTAAGCTTGCATACCTTTTTGCTATCTTTGGATATAAAGCTCTTAGGTTGTATCATATACATATCCCCAGCTAGGTTTCCATTCAGGAAAGTCATCTTCAGATCCGTTTGTCATATCTCATAATCATAATGAGTAGCAATGGTTAGGAGTATTTTTAATGGATTTACGCACAGCTAGGGGGCTAAATATCTCATCATAGTCAATTCCTTGTCTTTGACAATAACTTTTAGCGATTAGTCTCGCTTTATAGGTAATTACATTACCATCCATGTCGATTATCTTCACAAAAATCCACTTGCACCTTATGGGTTTTAACCCTTCAGGTGGGTCAACCAAAGTCCAAACTTAGTTTTCAAACATAGAATCCATTTCAGACTTCATAGTTTGAAGCCATTTTTTAGATTCTAAACTCTTTAGAGCCTCTTCATAGGTTGTAGGCTCATCGTCCTTTATGAGAAAAACATCATTATGTTTATTTAAGAGAAATCCATATCTCTCTGAAGCATTACATTTCTTACTTAACCTACGAACATTTTGTGTGTCAGTGGTTTAATTGTTGTCTCATATCCATAAACAATAACCTCGAGTTCAAGCAATTGATTTGCATCTATTTGAGCATCATGAACTTCATCAAGTTCAACTTTGTTCCCACTGTCTTCTCTTAGAAGAAACTCTTTCTCTAAAAAATAACATGCTTTGAGACAAACACCTTTGGCTCTAAAGCATTGTAAAATTGATATCTAATTGTTTCCTTGGGATATCTTACAAATGGACATTTATCAGATTTTGCTTCAAGCTTGTCTAATTGAATTCGCTTTACATAAGCTGAACAACCCTAAACTTTCATATGAGAAAGACAGGTTTTTTGTTAGTCCATATCTCATATAGAGTAAAATCAACTGCTTTTGAAGGGACTCTGTTTATCACATAAATAGCAGTCTTAAGTGCATGACGTCAAAAAGGATTTTGGTAGATCCGCTAAGCCCATTATTGACCTTACCATGTCTAATAAGGTTCGGTTTCTCCTTTTAGCCACCCCATTATATTGTGGTGTGTAAGGTGGAGTCCATTAGGATACAATCTCGGTATCCCTAAGATAACTTAGAAACTCCTCGTTCAAGTTTTCATCACCTCGATCTGATCAAAGTGTTTTGACACTTTTACTGAACTTTTTCTCTACTTCCTAGCTAAATTGTTTGAACATTTCAAATACTTCAGACTTGTATCTCATTAGATACACATAAACATATCATGAATAATCGTCGATAAAGGTAATGAAGTACATGAAACCATTTCTAACATGAATGGACATCTAACAACATATATCAAAATGTATTAGGTCTAACAACCCATTCGCGCGGTCATCCTTTCCTTTAAGAGGTAATTTAGTCATCTTTCCTATCAAGCAAGATTCACATATGTTATATGATTCATAATCAAATGACCCTAAGCTATCACTCTTGTGTAGCTTATCCTTGCATCTCTCACTTATATGGCCAAATCGACCATGCCATAAGTAAGATGATTTTAAGTTATCCCATTTTTGTCTTTTATTATCATTGATATTTAAAATTAGATTTTACATATCTAATATGTAAATACCAAATGAAAATATAGTAGTACCATACAACATTTCATTTAACTTAATTAAACAATCATTGCTTGCAAAAGTTAAATAAAATCTCGTTTTATTAAGACATGAAATAGATACAATGTTCTTTGTCACAATAGGTAATTAATAGCAATTATCCTAAATTAATTATGGCCCACTAGGAAAGTAAAAAACATAGGTTCCTATGGCTAATGGAGCAACTCTTACTCCATTTCTCACACGTAGGTCCATCTCTCCCTTCTTGAGTGGTCTACTATCCTTGAGACCTTGCATATTAGCAAATATGTGTGAGCCATATTTGGTATCTATTACCCAAATGTTATAATCAGAAATAGTATTAACATCAATGACAAATAATACCTAAAGTAGACGGTGGAGCATCTAATGCCTTCTTTTACTTCAGCAACTCCAAATAAGCTTTACAGTTCCTCTTCCAATACCCTTCCTTATTGTAATGAAAGCATATTCCCTTTGGTGCATTGTCCTTTATCTTCTTCTTGGCTATGCCTCCCACTGGCTTCTTAGATTTCTTCTTCTTCTTTTGATTCCTCTTGCGAGAACCAGAAGTAGAGTCTACAGCATTATAGCCTTACTGTCCTTCTTGATAGTTTACTAAGTTTTTTTTAGTAGATTAATCAACTTAGGTATCGAAGTGGATATTTAATTCATCTGATAGCTAAGTACAAACTATGAATAACTATCGATCAAACCAGTTAGAATTAAGTATATAGTTAATTTATAATCTATTTTGAAACCCAAACTGGCTAACCTTTCAATGTATCCATTCATCTTCCGCATGCACTACAGTGGAGACGATCCTTTAGCCATCTTAGAGCAAAAAAGCAATCTTGAGGTCTAGAACCTTTTAGATCGAGCTTGCTCATTAAAAAGTTCCCTTAAATGCTAGACTATGGAATGAGCATCCATAGTCTTATGCTGCTTTTGCAATTCTGATGACATAGAGGCCAACATAACACAGCTAGCCAGCTCACTATCATCTAGTAGCTTATTATAAGCTTTCTAATCCTTATTAGAAGCTCAACAATAGGGGGATTGAGAACTGACTCATCTAAGACATATCCTAGTTTCTCATATTTAAGAACAATTCTCAAATTTCATAGTCAATCTAAGAAATTTGGTTCCATGAGTTTGTTGGACTCAAGTAGAGAATGTAAGTTCACACTGGATAAAGATGTCGCGATAATTTAATAACCTAGAAGAATGAAAGAAAGCATTAGGATGTATATAAATGCATATCGATAGGGAATTTAATCACATGCATTATAGGCCCCACTATTTTATCCAAATCCGTAGCTCTCACTAAGAATCCGAGAAAATTATAATTTTCCTAATGGGTCGATATCCAATATCACTAAGAATGACCTTGGAGTTTGCCGAACAAGCCACCTTAGGTCAATTGGTAGGTATCATTCATACCAATCACATTCAATTATGCAACTATCAACTTGTGCCATCAACTGTTGATTTAGCATACTCATTGGTTTATCAACTCTTGATGCGTATACATCCCATGTCTACTACCCAACTTTGCCTCTATCCACGTTGACCTTAGGTTTGCCCAACAAATTAACACTTCCAGTTAGGACAAACACATTAATCCATAAATCTAATTTCTATAGTTTGAACATATTTGTGTAGAGCAAGCTTGGGTTTGCCTAATAACCTAACACTAAAAGAATTCTGGTTCTTGTCATATCAATAGAAGGCATAAGTCCTAATATTTTGGTTGAGGGATTTATTCTTAGGTCTCATAAATAGTTGGTTGGCATTATATATATATATATATATAATATTTCTTATCTCATAAAAATAACTTCAAGGTATTATAACTGAAACACATACACATAAGTCATCAAACAAGTTAGCCCCATCAACTTTCAAACCGTTGGTCGGTGTTGACTTTGACTTGATCTATTAATTGAATCAAGTTCAATTAATTCTGGAAAAATTCTATAGTCATATATACATTCTAAACATGCCTAATAAAAAGTTCTAGAATCTAATTCCTAGGAATTCTTTATAAACTAAATGAAATTTTCCAGCATATCATATGTCCACTAACACTTGTCATATACCACTAGCATGCATGCAAACTTGAGAATAAATAATCAATCGCTTCAAAAATAGGTGTCATGCATCTCATACACATGGAAACATCATATGTGCATGTTCATCAGGAAAATTCATAAAAACAATGTTTTATAAAATTATTTTGCAATTTACAAGAATGTATGTTCATCAGATTTTCAGAATTTCCTAGAACTTCATACATGCATCAGGCTGAAAGTAAAATCGTAATAAAATAGAATATAACATTCAATTACATTTTTCCTTTGACAAAAAAGTAACATAAAATCTTATAAACATTTCTGTGAAAGAAAATTAGAAAAAAAAGTTTTCTAGAATTATTATGAAACTTTCAAAATCAACATATACATTCTATTTTTCAGGAATTCCTAGAAACCAACATATGAACAGACTAGAGATTAATTTCAATAAAATAACAAATGAAATTCAATTGAAATTTTCTTTGATAGAAACATAATATAACATCTTCTGTGCAAGAAAATCAGAAAAATCATTTTTCTACAATTTATACGAATTTTTTGAAATTGACATCAGCTAGCAAACATTTTGTACATGTTCAATAGATCACCTTATACATGCATAAGTTGCTCTAATACCACTATTAGGGAGCCATAGATTCATGCATCATATGCATGGAAAAGCATCTGAAGTGTCAGAATCAAAATTCCAAAACCACAACATTCCAAAATAATCCATAATCTATGTGCATGTATAAACATATTATAAGAACATGAAATTACAACATATGTACCTTGCAAATACTCCTCCTTTCTTGAATCTTCTCCTTGTTTGGATTGTAGCAAACACCAAACACCTTCCTTGGCCTCTATAGAGCACGCAAAGATGAAGAAAAATTAGTGTGTAAGGGTGGCTAAAGAACCAAACAAGATGAGTTCAAGTAGATGCTCTAGTGGGAGTTAGATCAAGGCCAAGCTTCATGCAATTAATCTCATGCAACAATTGCTTAAGATCGAATGAATAAATATTAAGATCACTCCTCTCAACTTTTAGAACTCTTCTAGACCCCTAGTCTCTAACAGTCAAACTCTTTCATAGTTAATTATCTAACTTAAGAAACTTTCCATAGTCAATTACTGTATAATTCATCCCTTCACTATCCTATACCCCACTTGGTTCGAATAATGGGTTACGTGTCAACTCCTACTAGACTAACTATGTCAGATCTAGTCCAAGTGATATTAGTTCTTATCCTTTGGATCTCATTACTCTATGTGTCATTGAAGACTCTCTTCATGGCACATAATTGTTCTGGCCAGAAACTCCCGAGTAATGACCCCAACAACAGGTCGTGGACGCCATCTCCTTCTATCAGGAGTGGTGAATCCTTTATTGACTACTCAATTACCTTCGAATACCAATATTTATACCCAATCACCACCCTATGAGAGACCTCATCTTAAGGCAACAAAGAATGGTGTCAAAGCACAATATTAGTATCCAAGATATCCTTGAGTATCTCAAGTCTAAGGATATTCACACCATTGTTATGATGAGATTAATCACTGATATTTAACAAATCGTCCATATGATAATCTCATCGTGGGTCATCTGATGTACTTACTACTCTTAGTAAGCATCCGCATGTTAACTCTAAGTAAGCATTCACATGTTAACTCTAAATATCTCATACTTAGAATTTATGAGATCCACTACTTGATCAAATTAAAGAGTATAACATGTGCTAGTCTATCCGGATTAACAATGTCCTATCTTATTAATCCTATGACTAGGGATAATTTAGATACTAACATAATTTTACATGATAGGAATCTCATTATCATGATCTCATTATGATTTCCTTCATGCCATGTTTTGTATCATGAACTGCATTAATTCAATTTAAGAACAACATCCATTTATAAATAAATGAACATCAAATTAATGAAAATTGCTTTTCGCTTTATTGATCAAAATAAAGTTTGTTCTAAAGGTGATTGACTTTAGAGCACTACTCTAACACATTTGATCGCTTCCATAATGTCATTGATTAAAGAGGGTTTATTAGATCCCATTCCTTGATGAAATTTAAGATGTGATCCATATATGGGTTTAAAAGGACTAGTTTGAATTTTGCTCACCCTCTAAGGATGCTCTCATTTTTTAGATGATATATAGTGTTGCTTCCCCTAGTAGATCTATTATTATGTTTCACTTTAGTTTGCAATGCATAATGCTCTCCACGTTTGAGGTGTTGTTTATGCTTCAAGGGCAGATTTGCGTGATATTTAATAACTTATCTTCCTCAAAATTGATTTACCTTCTAGCATGATCTTATACTTTCTCAAAGGTATATTACCTATCTATCTGATGGGATCTCTATAAGGGATTATACTTTCTAAAAAATGATGGCTATAATGGAGGTGTTGAAATTTAGTATTTGCATAAATTCCATTTGAAATCATTTGGTATAATCTCTAAAAGTTTCTCCAAATTTTTGTGTTATTTTAAACAAAATCACTAAGTTATGAGGTTTGTGTTAGTTAGTCAAAAAGAAAGTCTTGAATTAATTCTTTAATTACCTAAAACTAACTATTGAACTTGTATGAAGTGTTTTATATTGGTCTGTTGTTAGGCTTGACAAAGAAAATAAGAAATCTCAGACACTTTATTGCATCTAAAGCTACGTATAGGTCAATTATTTTCATGGACCATATGGTGTAGTTGCACATATCTTTCATGTTATTGTAGGTTCTAATGATAGGAGTTTAAATTTTAAAGGTAATAAATTAAGTAGTATGCCTTTGTTGAAAGGGATGTCAAAATCAATAAATAAGCTCTTAGTTTTGTTTTTGCAACATGTAGGGTGAAGCAAGTCTACGATGATGTGTTGTGGATTAGAGTATAGCATTGTTCTGATTTACAAACCTTTTTCAACATAAGGTTTGTTATGGTATGCTTTGTCTTATCGATTTATCTGTTATTACTATAGAGGATGTTCAGATCTAACCTTATAGAATTTTCATAGGTGCGGGTTTAGATTAAAAAGATGTGATTATGGACAATAATTATTGTCAAATGTTCTTAATTATTGATATGAGGCTTGCATATTTGAAGTGTGAAAGCATTGATGATGGGGGAGAAGGCAGGTTTGAAGGCCATTGAAAGGAGAAATAGGAGGTAATAGTAGTTCTACTTGTTGTTAAGAGTGTGAAATGTTTGTGATCTCTAATTGCACGCTTGTTAAGATCAATAAAACATGGCCTATAATTAGCACTAAATGATAAATATATATCTTAAGTATTTGGATTCTTTTGGGCTTGACATTTTATTATTAGATTAGCATGCTCTTCTGGTAGACTTGCAAAATCTAACATCAATATAATTTTTAGTATATGGTTTCTGATGATCAAATGAGTGAGAAACAAAGAAAAAGTAATAATTTAGTGAGATAAGAATATAGGTGAAGAAGTCGCCTCATTCTTAGAATTATTAATTAATTTTATAGTAATTTATTAGTTTGTAAAATTGCGATGCTTATCTCAGTATTGCATACTGTTTGGAGACTTTTGACCAAATGAACTTTTTGTTATACTTGAGCCTTTGGATATATTTTCATAGATATGTACGTATATACTACTAGGATATCAATAATGAGTATAATAAGGTCTAATTTCCTATCTCAATTGATGAAATATACTTCTTTTTCTCTTTACTTTTTGTTCTTTAAATAGTTTTTTATATTTTGGGTAACCTTATGATTTTTTGGGAGTCTGAAAGGTCTAAAAAATCCTTCGAACTATGAAGTTTGTAAACGTCTGTGTGTTTGCCCATCGCAGGCCACAATCGTGGCTTATCTCTGAACCTGTGGGCCATTCCTAGGGCTTTTGTCACGATTATGACATGCAAGCGATGATCGTGGGCCAAACCTGAAGCTTTTGTCACAATCGTGCCCTGCATGCCATGATAGTGGGCTTGCGTTATGGCCTGGGTTCTCTTTGAAACTCCTTCATTCTTTAATATTGACCTTGAAATACTAGCAAACACATCAAGGTATCTCAAAAATATAATATTTAAGCTCAAAAACTTGTATTAACCATAAAACACTTCAAACTCAAATAATTAACAAATTAATACAATTCTAACCTAAACACATACTAAATGATTGAATTAATGGCTAAACACGTGTCAAAATATGCTCTAAAACACAATGCAATTTACATGTATCATGAACTTTTTGTTAAACTTGATCCTTTGGATATATTTTCATAGATATGTATGTATATACTAGTAGAATATCAATAATGAGTATAACAAGATCTTATTTCATATCTCATATGATGAAATGTACTTTCGATTTTATTATATTGCCTTGATGTTTACCTTCAAAAAGTAAAGTTTATTTCACTTATACTAAGTAGGATGCAATTTTTTGAAGTTTATTTCACTACATTTTCTAAGCTACCTAGAATTTTCCATGTTTGTAATGGTTTATTTAGACATAATTAGATATATATTTGATTTACATAATCAAAAACTCATAAATATCATTTTACAAAAATATAGCTTTAAAGGAACTTTAATATGAAGCATAATAAGATTTATTTCTAGTTTGATAATAAATAAAAAGAAATAAAATAACAAACTAAAATAGAGATTCAACATACCTTATAGAAAACGTCTTCATCTTGCGTATAAAATAAAGTTTATAACTTGTAAATAATATCATATGAATACTTATTTATGAATTAAAAGCTAATTCCTTTACTATTTAGATGTAAAATAATAATTATAAGACTATACAAAGATGTAGTAAAACAAAAGGGTAGTCTCCCAACTTCTTACTTTTCAAAATATTATACCACCATCTTTCGAGTCAAACATCAATACTGAAGGAAAAAACTGCAATTCTTACAGTCAATATTTTGTAGTTTATGGTTGATAGTTTTTGAAAAACATTTTACAGGATTCTAAATTAAGTATGTTTCATATGTATGTGCGGTTAATGTTTTTAAATGCTAGAGATTGGTAATACTTCACGTATAAAAGTAAGATAGATAGAGCTTTAGCTTTATAATTAGACAAGGGAAAACAGATGGTGGGTTTTGCCATTTTGGTGCATCCAATTGGCTGGATAGTGTATTTAAGAACATATTTCAGTTATATTCGGTTAGCTTTCCAATTGACTGATGACATTCAAGATTATAAGAAACTTATATAAACCTGTTACTCTGCACCCTGCTTTCTCCGGAAATTATACACATGAAACCCGAGGCTCAAAATCACGAAACCAGATCCTTTGTCCAGTTTTATGGTATCTTATTGTGTCCAATAAATCTCAGTCATTTATTTATGCGAACTCTATATTTATTTATGTGGAACCTACATGAGACTCACATAAATGAATGATTTAGATTCACTGGATACAATAAGACACTATAAAATTGGACAGAAGATCTGAACTCCAAAATCCTATATATGGTTATAATCTTCTGGTTTATAAATTATTTGGAATATTATAGTCGGCAACAAGAGTACGCTATTCCCGATTTGTCATTTCGATCAAAACCCACCATCATTAGCATCATCATACACCAAACTGAACCCTTATCTTGTAAGTCACAAGAATATTTTGTCCATTAATAAAATATGAAAAAGCCGTGTCATCTCCAATTAATTATAAAAATTAAGGTGGTAAAGTATATCCTTCATCCTCAAGTAAATCACCTTAAGTTCACAGGCTTGGAAGAGGATAATGGACACTGCTGTATAATAATAGTTTAGTTAAGTGAAACTGAGGACTAAGAAGAGAGAGCTCAATAGATACCTGTCAATTAAAATACATTAAAATCCCAGTAAGTTAAAACGACTAAAGCGATGACGACAAAAAAAAGAAAAAATTCGATTCAAAGTGCCTCCTCTCATCTGTCCAATCATCTCCTTCGACATGTCAAACTAAAAATTTTCTGGTAATTTCCATTGACCGTACACCTCAACCGTCGCATATATAACTTGGGACTCCTACAAGCTCCAGCCTTAAATATACAAAAAAATAAACACTTGGAACAAAGGTAGAGCGGTTCCTGGTTTGTGTACTAATTCTGTGGCCATGGCAGACGAGTTTCAGGGCGGGATTTGCGGCGGAAGCTGGTGGAATTCATCGAGGAGCGCGTTCATGAGCGGCTCTTCTCCTTGTTCTGTGGGGGCTACAAGTGATATGGGATATGGAACTTTTGGTTCGTGGATGATGACAGATGCTGCGGAATTGAAGCCTAGGTCATGCAAAGAGTCTGTTATTGACTCTGTATCAGAAAGTTCTGTGATTTTTCAAGACTCACAGAAGTCTCAACTACAGGCCAATTCTGACAGTGGTGGTAGCTCTATTTTGATAGATTCTACCTTGGAAACGATGGGTTTTGGGCTATCTTCTTCTTCAACATCCTCGGATTGGAACCAAGTCTTAATGTAAGTCTCAATAACTGAAGTACTAAACTCCATGATATAGAAAAGTAGGTAAAGTTCTACTTCTTACTGGAAAGAAATTCAGGGATTTACTGTTATAGACCACACGATCTTTAAAATATTGAAAACTTCAACAACAAGATAAATACTTGTGACTTTTGTCATTTGGTTCTTAGGGGTATAGTGATCCAGTCAATATGATTATGATAATGATTAGTTCTTCCTTTCAGGTGATGGTTTTCCTATTATTAATCGGGTTCATCATTTTTTTTTCCCATTTAATGTTTCGCAGTTCAGGAAATGGAAGAGCTGAAAACAGTTACAATTCCGTGCTCCAACAAAAAGGAATGAACGCTTCTCAGATACAAAAGGACTGGAGTCCAAAGTGCTTTACAAGCACAAGTGATGACTCATCTGTTAATGCTTTTAAAGCAATAAATCAAGATTTCTCATTAGACCAACAAAGGCCAAGTCCTATGAATAGATATGCTAACTCTATCCCAGCTTGCCAAAGGTTATCATCAACTGGCTTTTCAGCATCAACCTCTTATGGATTTCCTTCACCGTTGGTACAATGCTTGTTTGAACCTGATCATCCTCAACCACAACAACAACTTTTCAACAATCGGTCCGTTAACTATGCGACCAACTTGAATGAATTATCGACATCTTGGGCGAAGATTTCTCCTTTCATGAAATCCTCACTGCCAAAGGAAGAACACAGTAATATATTGCAGTTTTCTAACAACACTCCCTTCTGCAATGTCTTAGCGACTCCGATAGCTGATGTTAAAGCAAGCTTCATGCCCTCTTTACACACTCATTTTCTTGCGCCGACTCTTGAAGAGAAATCCAATTGCCCCAACATGAGAAAAAGGGTAAGGAGAATCGATGAAGATAACATGATCCTGTTGATGGGCGATTAGGGTTGTGAATTTGAAAAACCAATTAATCCTTTTCATGTTTACATATATTGCAGGCTAAGAGCTGTGAAGAGATCAAAGGCTCGGGATCGATGGTTAAGAGAGGAAGTGAACCTGCATTTAAGAAGCCACGAACGGAAACGCCATCTCCGTTACCAACTTTTAAGGTATGCCTACAGGCTTTTTACTATCGGGAACTTGGACTTCTATTGTGTTTAACATATTTATTTGGTTTCTTCAAAACATGAGTTGACAAAACTGAACTACTTTATTGTTATCAGGTCCGGAAAGAGAAGCTAGGGGACCGAATAACTGCCCTGCAACAATTGGTTTCGCCTTTCGGAAAGGTTAGTTCGTGGATTTTTCTTCTACTTTTATGCGAAGAGTACAATGACCGTAATACTGTATAATCCTACCCTTTATGGTTTAAATGATAGCTTATTCTTTGCTTTTAAACTCATCTTTTAAGTCACTTTATCTTTTTACAGACTGATACTGCATCCGTTCTCCACGAGGCTATCGATTACATAAAGTTGCTTCATGATCAAGTTAATGTACGTCTCTTTATCTTCTTGTGTAGATTTAATTTGAAGGAAACCCTAGTTAATTTATTATATCTGATGCGTGTTTTCTTTTTGGTTAATTCAGGTTTTAAGCACACCATATATGAAGAATGGCAAACCCATTCAGCATCAACAGGTAGATATAAGAAAATTCTTCTTCACATTTCGTTTGGACCACATTATAGTGCATATTCATGAACTTTGGTGTCCAAAGACATTGATTTCTTAGTAGAATTTGGAATAATTGTGCAATATTAATAGGATTTCGACAATAATATGGAATTCGAGGGGCCAAAACAAGATCTAAGAAGCCGAGGGTTATGTCTGGTGCCTATCTCAAGCACATTTCCGGTTGCTCATGAGACTACAGCTGACTTCTGGACACCAACATTTGGGGCCACTTTTAGGTAGAGATGGTTCGATAGATGTTAAAAACTCAGCGGTTCGTGTCAAAAGGAAGTGAATCTACGAAAAAAAAAATGGTGTTAAAGTAATGTCAAAACCAAACCAAGATGGGAAATGATTACTTCAATACGTAAAGGAGATTAAGAACTGCCTTAGCTGACATGCCGTGCTAGCTGTTACGAGCAAAAAGCCAAAGTAAACAAAGGAAAAAGAAAAAGGAAATTGATCGCTACCCTTGAGAGATGGACAGATAGAGCTGGGGCCAAATATAAGCAGAATGATGTAGGCTAGCAAATGATTAGGAACCGCTGGAGAAGAATATACATAGCTAGGTTATTCTATCAGCAACAATAACACAAAATAGTAAAATTTCTAAGAGTGAGCCCAGCGTCAGGAACAAATGCTAAATTTGGTTAAACTTATAACATGTTTATCGTTGTTAGCAGCTGAATTTAGCAGAAGGGGTGTTGTTCCTGTTGCTCTTTGGGCTGGATATATATAGAGATATATAAAGAGCTGGCAATGTCGTCATCTTTTTTTTTTTTTTTAATTGTTGTTTAAGAATGAAAAGAGAACAAGAGACTATTATTGTGTTCGTGAATTGGATTGTAATTTCAGAATCAAAGAATGAGTGGATCTCATTTCATTGGTTAGTTTATATATTTGGAATGTGGCGGTGGATGTCAGAAGGCGGCCCAGTGGAAAAAAGCAAAAGGACGTACGCGATTTCACAGCACGCCCTTTAGTGATTACTATCATCGCACGCCACATCGCAACAATCGCCATAGACGTGAAGAGCAGACAGATCCAAATCAAATGGCCCTCCTAATTTATGCCAATGGTTCAGAGAATCAGAATTACATTAGTTCAAATATTAGGTGGCCAAGTAAATAATAATACGTTATGTTAAATTGTATACTATCATAACGTATTTATCAAAGCCAAACTTAATTAAACTATGCAAATTAAAAATATTCATCAAAAGAATTAATTAGGTAACTATTATATAATAATTAATAACAATATTTTTATTTTTTATATTGATAATAATTATAAATAATCGCTAAATAATAATCAATCAAATTTTTACTAATCAAAATCTTTTAAACACTCATGCTTAAATTCTACGCACTATTGTGGAGTTCACTTCTCAATTTTATGCTTCAATTCATCTCAGGCACGGTCGTCTTTAAGAAAGATTGGGAAATTAACAAAGAAAAGGTAAATAAACTACTAATGGATGGATCGACTATCTTAAGCTAAACTAGTTAGCTTGCAGTTAATTATTCTCAACTAACGTTACGAATATCATATTGATATCGGTACTATACGAATACTAGTTAATAAAATTTTAAAATTTAAATTACAAAATAGCCCCTGAGTGTATTATTCTCTATTGGTTGGGTCGGCTATATTGGGCCCGAGTCCAGTCTCATGGGCCGATCGATCGGTTTCATACCCATGATTCAATCCGGGCCTGACCCATATATTCACAACCCATCAGCAGATGAACGTCTTCCATGCAAGTACGTAAGAGACGTAAAGACCTAAAACCTAGCCAAAAACCATTTATAAGGTATTATCCTCTCTTAATAAAGGTACGAAATCTTAACTTAGCTTTTGCTTTGCATTCAGCAATCCCACCTTCACCAGAAAACTTACTTGAGCGTCGGAGGGGCTAATCGGGATCTCACCCCCGACGTGCCTTCCATTGTTTTGCAGGTATTTTTACGTGAAACTCATCGCAGAAGGTTGCCAACTCATGGA
>JANIHY010000002.1:55586727-55596761 GCA_027479065.1 Erythroxylum brevipes
CATGGATAATCGTAAAAATATTAATAATAATAATAATAATAAGAAAATGATGATGATGATGATGATGATGATGATGATGGTGATTATGATTATTATTATTATTATTATTATTATTATTATTAGTGATAGTAGTAAAGATGGCGATGATGATGGTGATGAGGATGATGATGATAAGAACAAAACAATAATACTAATATTATTATTATTATTATTAGTAAATAATTACCTCTTAGGCTAACTACAAGAGACAAGAGTTAAAGGATTAAAGAGGATTGCTAAGATTTCTTTACGAGGGATCGTTTACTTGAATCTTAGTACGCCAAAGTTTTCAATTGTAGATCATGTCTTAGGTAAGTTCCAATATTATCATATCATTTTTTATCACCTCCCTCAAATTTTTCTTAGGCCTTCCTATTTTTCTCTTACAATTGCTAAGTACAATCCTTTAGAATCTTCTCATTGGAGTGTCTAAGTGTCTTCTCTTAATATGATCAAAGCACCTAAGTCTTATCTCTCTTAATTTGCCCATAATATTAGCAACCTTAAATTTATCCCTCATCATTGCATTCCTAACCTTATCCTTTTTAGTAAGGTTGCATATCCAACAAAGCATCCTCATCTCCGTCACCATTAGCTGATGACTATGAACTTGTTTGATGGGCCAATACTTTGTTCCATAGAGCATGATCGATTTAATCGCTAAATGATAGAATTTACTTTTAAGCTTTAGTGGTATCTTCTTGTCACACAGAATTCCTGAAGTACTTTTCCATTTAAGTCACTCTAATATGATCCTGTGGACTATGTCTTCATTACATTCCTAATTTATGTATTTCCTAAGACATTCCTAATTTATGTATTTCCTAAATTTTATGTTCAAAGTTGCACTTATCCCAAAAATACAAGTACATTTAGCAAAATTCTCACAAATTTTAGTCTAAAAATTGATTTCCATTATAAGGATCTTCATGGGATAGACATGTAGGCTTCTTAAGTTCTCACTCTTATGCAAAATGACATTTATCTCTAAACTTGAATCCCAAGCTCTCATTCTCTGCATGCAAAATGACATCTATCTTTAAACTTGTAGCCTTTAGATGTGTTATATCTGTTACTAAAACCAAGGTCATTTATGGATAAAATGTTTCATATAATTCATAACCACATTATTGGACTTGTTTATAATTGTAATATTGTGCTATGCTCATTTAATCATTTAAGAGCCTCCTCAATCTTTGACAAAGATTTCATTCCAATATTATTTAATATCATCAACTAAATAACAGTTAGATATATTGAAATTACCAAAGACAATACAAGAAGGCAACTAATAATGGATTAAACACCCAACATGAGAATTGAAAAAACTCTTTTGATTATTTCAAAAATACATGTAAGTTATCCATAAAATTAAATTTTAGCAAGACTCATCGACAGAATATCTAAATTTTCATTTTCACACTTCAAAAAAACAAAAGAACTGACATAGATTAAATAAGTTTCATCAAATAGTTATCTAATAATAAGGATAAATGTACACAATTTTTTTCAACAATAAACCCAAAATATATTCAATAGACACTATAATATGGTACAATTAAAGATCTAGATCTAAAGCTCCTATACAAATCAGCTAGCACAAATTTCAAAATGAAAGTATCAAGAATCCAAATATTCATTTCAATTTGAGCTAAACATTTTTGGTTTTAGTATGATATCAATCCTAAGGTAGAGAACCTTAAAATAGCAATCACTGTATCATTATATGATATTACTATAAACATCAACTTACCATAGTAAAAAAAGTAATGAGTAACCATAAATTTATTAGAAAAGTTCAAAAGGAGGATATGAAGAATGTAAAAGAGGTAATCTAAACATCCAACTAGCAACAAACATCATTTTAATGTAAAAGTAGTTAGGCATTTATAAATTAATAAATACAAAGATCATTAATTGTCACAACTAAAGATCACTAGTTATCACTCTAAATTCACAGTAAATTTGCCAATTACTTCAACATTTGTAGACTATTAGCCAGCTTAATAAACCTCTAACTAGCTCTTTACCATAAGATCAACTATTGAACTTGTAACATATTTTAATGGATACTTCGCATACAAAACAATAAAACCTTTAAATGAGAAGTGCCTATAACTAATATTAAATATGAATCTTTATTGTATCAAGCCTAGGCATGTTACTTTAAATCACAAAAAATCAAATATTATACTCAACCCAATGAAATCCTTTTCAATGATAAGTTGTATTGAAATGAGAATTGCATTAACTAAAAAATATACCTCATTTATAAAGTGAATGTAATGTAAAAAACTGTGCTTAAACTAGGTTCCACTTCCAAGAAAGTGAGGTATTCACTAGTGAATTTCACTTAATTCTGATGCCCCTTTACTTTTACAAGCTTGGTATGAGAAACATTATAATACCATATATGCAACCCGATGGTTTATCATTCACTGTAATAGAAAATCAAATTGTTAACAAGCTTATAAGATAATATAACCATAACTTTTCCCTTCTTTTATACCACTTAATTGAGCATCTATATCCTTTAAGAAGAGAAACAAGGCAGATTAGATGTTCGGTAAGGGAGTGCCTCTTCCAAGGTTTATAATGCTTAGTAGTTTGGAGACTCTTAATTACCCGAAATTATTAAGATGTAGGATATAATCATTTTAATCCACTTTCTCCTAAATATGGCCATTCTATTTTTTTTTCCTTATGTTAATATGATTTTGAATATATCTTGCTAGTTCCAAGTTTCAAGTTTTTTAGTCATATTAAAATTTAATTTCTTCTCAAAATTACCTAAAATGGATTGGTTCTTCACATGATTCTTATATGAATATTTATGTCTAGCTGTATTAATTTTGTTGTTGTTATATTCGACTTTTCTAACCACTAGTTTTAGGCTTCTACTTAGTCTCATTAGAATTTTATTTCTTCTCAAAGGTACCTAAATTTGATTCCTTCTCTTTCTGGTTTCTTAGAATTTGCATCTTCTTTTATTAAGGTTAAGATGGAAGCTGAGGCCAATCTAGCGAAGTTAGTAGCTGAATCTTTAAAAGATGCATAAGAGTTCTAATCCACGAGTAGCAAAAGTAAGGGCTTTCACTATTGATCTACAAGCTTGTATTAACTTCATTATTTTGTGAAGAGATAACAAAATTTTTTTTTTTTTGGTCCATGGGTTTCTTTGCTTCTTATTGGTGTTGGAAGGAAAGGAGATGAGAAATATTAGAAGAATTATGAGTTTAGGTGATGATAGGAGAAAGGATACGAGATGGGTCTTATTAGTACTTTAGATGTGGTGGTCATGGGGGACCATATTTTGTTCTTCTTTTCTTAATATGGCAAATGATAAAACTATCAATGAAAAAGAGTTAAAAAAATGAAACAATAATTTCTGAAAAGATGATGGAGATCAGAAAAGAGAGAGACAGAGAGAAAGAAAAAAGAATATATTTTAACGAGTATTTTTGAAGATATAGATTTTTATGTTTTTTGTGATAATGTTTTGTTTTTGTACTTTTGAAAACAAGAAACCACAAGTTTTGTTATAAAGCACATTTTAACAACTTTTCATATTTTTGAGTTTTGACAATAACAACAAAACATTCAAAAACTAATTGACAACCTTTACATTAAGAAAAAAGGTCATTACAAACATAAATTAATATAGTTATAATAACCAAATTCAAAATTGACGTTAAAAGTTAAATAGGAGAGAATAAGGATGTTTGAGATTATGACCTATTTTTAACTTAATTTATGTTCTTCTTCTTTGACTATGACAAATATTAAGAACTACCAGGACTTTAAGAAACAATGATTTAGGAGAAGATGATGAGATTAAAAAGAAGAAGAAAAATAAAAATATTTTAACAACTAATTTACCCTTGAAGGCATATATTATATATTTTTTGCGATAGTATTAATGCTTTCTTATTTTTGAAAACAAGAAATCATAGTTTCATATTTTTAAAAATAACAACAAACAATACAGCCAAACAACTTCTTAATTAATTAAGAAAAAGCCCCGTTACAATAAGCATAAATTAACATAGTAACAATAACCAAATCTAAAATATTAGGAAACAGAAAGGAGACAATGAGGATGTCCGCACGGGATCATCAATTATGTTTATCTAACGGGACGTCTCATTTCAGGTATGATTCAGAAAATTTGGACATACTTTGGGGGCATAACCGTAACTTGGCAACTCCTTCACTAAAAGCTTGGCTCATGCCTCCTCCTTCCTCGTCAGCTCCAAAACCTCGCGAACCCTTTTCCCCTTTTGTAGCCAGAGAATTGTGTTAATGGCGGCCCAGTTTCCCGACGACTTCAAGTGCCCCATTTCTCTCGAGATTATGTCCGACCCAGTTATCCTCTCGTCGGGTCACACCTTTGACCGGGCCTCCATCCAGCGGTGGCTTGACTCCGGCCACCGTACTTGCCCCATCACTAAGCTCCCACTCCCTGACCACCCTTCTCTCATCCCCAACCACGCTCTTCGTAGTCTTATTTCCAACTATACTCTTCTTTCCGCTCCTAATTTTCAACAATCCCCCACCAAGCCCCAGCCGTCGCAGTCCCAGACTTTAGTCTCCACTCTCGTTTCCACTTCTTCGGCTTTTGACTCCAAGCTTCACTCACTCTCGCAGCTCGCTAGACTCACCAAGCGCGACCCGGGTCTTCGTCGGGTTCTGACTGAATCCGGAGCTATGTCCGCCGTTCTCAACTGTGTCAACTCATCCGAGTCCGCACTCCAAGAGAAAGCCCTTTCTTTATTGCTCAGCCTCTCGCTTGATGACGATAACAAGGTGGGTTTAGTCGCGGAAGGTGCGATTGGTCGGGTCGTGGATGTTTTACGGGTCGGGTCGCCGGATAGTCGAGCTATTGGGTGTACGGTTTTGACTAGTTTAGCGGTGGTAGAAGTGAACAAAGCAACAATTGGGGCTTACCCAAATGCGATTCAGTCGTTAGTTTGGATACTGAATTATGGGAAAGGGAGAGAGATCAAAGAAGCAGCAACCACGTTGTACGCTATCTGCTCGTTCCCGAATAATCGGAGGCGAGCCGTGGATTGCGGGGCGGTGCCGATTTTGGTAAGGTTAGGAGGATTGGGACTTGAGAGAGCTGTGGAGGTTTTGAGTGTCTTGGTGAAGTCAAAGGAAGGAAGAGAAGAGATGGGAAGCGTTTGTGGTTGTGTTTGTGTTTTGGTGCACGCGTTGAGGAGTGGGAGAGAGAAAAGTGTTCAGTGTGCTCTTTTTACACTCAATTCTTTGTGTTGTTATAGTGGGGAATTGTGTAGAGAGGCTAAAAGTGAAGGGCTTTTGGAGATATGTGTGAGGCTGTTGGAGGATGATAACGAGAAGATTAGAAGAAATGCTTCTTTTCTTGTGAAAACTCTAAGTGGGAGCAGCTAATAGATGGGACTCCTTTTGATGCTTAAGGGATGATGGAGGTGAGTTCTGGGTTCTGGGTTTTCTGGGGTATGGTTCGTCCATTGTTGGATACTTGTGTGTACAAAAGAAAGGTTAGAGCTTGAAACTGGAAAGGTTAGAGCTTGAAACTGGATATGATTTTTTCTTTTTCTCTTTCGACAGGTTTTGTATATTTGAATAAGTTTGTATGTGAACTCATCTTTGTAGTTCAAAACGTTTCATATTTGTTATTAGAATTGTAATTGCCTACATTTTTAGGATTTTTTGGGCTCAAATCCAGATTTTTTGTTTTCTTCCCAACTTTTTTCGAAGCTTTCTTGTTGAACATGTTTGTTTGTGCTACATGGTTCAGTTTGAACCAGTTTCATGCTTATTGAATGAATTTGTATTGATAGTTTAGTGTTCAACTAGTTTACTCATCGAGACGAGGTCATTCCTTTTACTGAAATGGTCTGTGATTGCTTGCTCTATACTTTGTGTCTTTGTAAACATTGTTTGTATGTGCCTTGTTCTCCAATTATTGGGATTCTGCATTAATAACTACATGATTAAGCTGACAATAATGGATTCCATGACTACGCCAGTAGACATCCAAAAAGGAGACACTGGAATTGCATTTCAATTTCATTGCTGTAAGAATTGTCTGTTTTCCCTTAACATACTACGAATTGCCTTTATATATTAGTCCATTTCTTCTTAAGCTCCAGGTTGTTGAATTGTAAATTTGATTCCGATTTCGTGGAAGTCAAGCTGTAAGATGCATCACTCTGTATAGAATTTAGCATATTTGTATGCGACTCTCGATCCTTGATTCACTGTCTGCATGAAGGAGGTGTATGATCTTGTACCTCTTAGTTGGCATTTTTACGGTGCACCAGAGAACAGAAATATATGCAAACAATCTTCATTTAAAGCAGCTATAAATATTAGAGCCTGGTAGATGCAGGATCTTTACCACTTGAAATTGTGTCTGTGTGAAGTATTAATGATTGACCAATGAATCATTGTGAGGCAAGGCCCCCTTATCACCTACTAGGAAGTTCATTTGGATCATGCCTGCATAACCAAATTTGAAGCAAGGTCTTTTCTTTAGTTTGCATAACCAAATTTGGAGTTAAATACCGTAAAATGTTTGGTTAACCCTAGCTTTAAACTAGAATACATGATGCGCACAGAAAAGACCAAGAGACCGGAAGATGGCATGTGCAATATTAACTGTGAACAAAACTACAAGCGTATGCTACCTGTCCTTTTTGTTATTTTGATAAAACAAGTTTATTAGGGGATGAAAACTTAATTGTCAACAAAAGAGCTTATGTGGGAATTTTTAATCTACCATAATTTGCTAGTAAAACTTTGTAATCTACACACTAAATGTCCAATTTGGGAGAAAAAAAAAACACAAGTGGTTAGGACTTGGAAGCAATGCTGCGTCATGGAAATTATTATCCTATTTCCTACTTGGGAAAAGTGTTGAGCTTGCGGTGGCCGCCGTCGCGTCTATGGGGTAAGTCATGAGTGTCATACTCATAGGTCGCGTGCTCGTCTCGCACTCTGTTTCTATATGCAGGTTATGTGGTACTAAGTTTCTTTTGGGCAAAGCCTATATCTTCTCTTTTTGTTGTTTACTAATTTGACCCGCGTGAATGGGCAGTTGGTGATGGAAAAAAAGAAAAGAACAAAAGTGAAGGTTTAGTAACAGAAGCCGACATTCATGATTTTTCAGTTTCCTGTGCATTGCATCCATCTCCTCTTCCACTCGTGACACTTGAGGTGGCCTACGAGTGCTGTTTCAAAGAAACGATCGCTTTCTTTTCTTAAGTTCTTCCTCTCCCTTCTCTTTTCTACGAGTGCTGTTTCCAAGAAACGATCTCTTTCTTTTCTTAAATTCTTCCTCGCCTTTCTCTTTTCTTTGACTCAAAACATTTGTCGGATTGGTTAGGATTCCGACGTCATCTAATATGGATTAAAAAAATAAAGAATAACACCTTTACTTATTATCGTCTTCTTTTGACTTAAGCACGGTTTCAAACGTAGAAATGATATTTAAAAACACAGAGGCAATGATTCTATGGTTCAAAAGTCAGGAACATGATAAAAAAAATATTGCAAAATCAATTAGTAAAGACGATTCCAAGATAACCAATTTCTTAGATGTAAACTGGACGTCAGATT
Organism: Erythroxylum brevipes; assembly: GCA_027479065.1. Classification (NCBI taxonomy): domain Eukaryota; kingdom Viridiplantae; phylum Streptophyta; class Magnoliopsida; order Malpighiales; family Erythroxylaceae; genus Erythroxylum; species Erythroxylum brevipes. The sequence continues at coordinate 55,594,372 of JANIHY010000002.1, forward strand.
TTATCTCCCAAGTGTGTGACATTGATCTTTGAGATTTTTTCCATAGAATCTCCAGGCAATCCCTTAGAACTATCAATATCAAAGATGTTGGCAATTTATTTAAAGTTTGTCCCAGCAAAGTCCATCTAATTGAATAGAATCAGCAAAGAATAATGAGAATGAATATTGATATTTAATCCAACAATCTAATGATTCATTGGTAGAACTACTATCACTTAATATGACTGGACTGATTCACTTACATACACAACACATTTTTGGACTTAACGATTGTTTTTTCAAAGCAGAATCGTAAAGGTAAGGGCAGAAGGAAGAGGAAGTAGTAGCAAAAAGACAGGGAAAGATGTGAAAGCACAGACATTATCATTCATTTTCTGAATTTCATGTCGGTTCGTTATAATGATATAGACCTGTGGACAACTCATTTGTCGTCATATACATCGTTGTTTGCTTACATTTCATGAGGGTAAAATGTAGTGCTCAAGTCAGTAAGTTCCTGCTATTGTATTTCCTGTCTATACGACTTCATTTTATTTTATTTCTTATAGGTCGTTAGTTCCTCCGCCGCCTTCATAACTTCTTTTCCGTAATAACACCTTCCCCTTTAAGAGCCTTGTCTACAAGGTTGGCATTTGGGAAGCACTTCTATGGTTCGAATAGGGACTACTAACTTGTATCATGAGTTTGTTCTAATATCCTCCTAACGTCCCTTTAGCATAGGAAGTGGTTGTAACTTCCCTACATACTGCGCATTTTTGTGTTTGTTCCATTGATAAGTAACGCATACTTTACAAGCTTTTTATATAGCTCCTTGTCGAACCAAATCACTATCCTCCCTTGCTATCTTACTAATCCTTCCATCCATTTATAATTACTTGAGCTAAGCGTCCCTGCATCCAAGCGTTTGATGATGTCTCAAATTGTCAAGTCTCCTTCCCAAATGTTCTTGATATCTATCTCCTAGTAATTTGGTATGAACCTAGGATATTAATAGTGTAAGGAGTTCGGTACTTACTATCCTTGGCAAGGCGTCCGCAACCATATTCTCCGTTTTGCTCCTATGTCTCACCTTAAAGTCATAGCCGAAGAGCTTCAAAAGCCACATTTGCTGAAGTGAAAGGTGTGGAGCTGCATTGCTATAATAGAAATTTAAGAATCTGGCGATTTGTGTAAACTTTGAATTGTCGAGCACTAAGGTAGTGATGCCACTGTTTAATTGCGTTTACTATCAGTATAAACTCCTTTTTGTATGTTGGCAAGCCTAAGTGCCAACTTGCTAACGTCATGCTCAAGTAAGCGATGGGGTGTTTGTTCCGCTGAAGCACAACCCTAATGCTTGTTCCACTTGCATCTACCTCGAGAACAAAGAGTTGGGATAAATCAGGCATAGTCGGAAATAGGGCTGTCATCAAGGCTTCCTTCAAGTCCTCAAAGGCTCGTTATTATTTTTCTCCCTACATTCACTCATTCGTAGCTTGTGTCTTCAGTAATTCGTTCAGAGGTTGGGCTACGTTTTCATAATTCTGAATGAATCGTCCCCTGTGAGTCCGATAAATCCTCAAAGCTCCTTGATTGATCTTTGTACTGGCTAGTTCCAAACCGTCATTAATTATTTTCTTGTCATTTGTGGCTTCTTCTTTCTCTGGGATTGAGTTTCCTAGATAGTCCAATTGTTTCCAATTTACTTCCCTTAAGGAATAGCTGGTGAGCTTGGAGGATCTTCAAAGCTTCTTGGAGATAACACAGGCATTGGTGAAGGTTGTTGCTGTAGATGAGTATATCGTCTAAAAAAACTGGCAAGAACCTTTGAAGAAAGGGTCCGAAATATTTCATTCATCACCCTTTAAACGGCGGACGGTGCATTTGTTAACCTGAAAGGCATTACGAGGAACTGGTAGTGTCGTTTTGAACAAGTACTGAGTCTATATATGTTGAGCTTGGATATGTGAAGCTTGCATATTTTAAAACTATTATCCTGAGCTTTCCTTGGGTTGAATCCTAACTTGCAATTGAATCCTAGCATACATGATTGGTTTATAAGAAATGCATACCCACAAGTTTCTATCAAGCAAGCATTACTTTACATAAAAATTAAAGAAAAAGAAGGATAATAATTTTATACAATAAAGATAAACATGTATGATAAGAAAAGAGGATCGTATTTATCCATACAGAAAAGAGAAGATTATTATAAATTATATCTAAAATTTATTTGATTGTATAATATCTAATATTTATTCTAAATAAAATTTTATTAACTATGATAATGTTAGTTCTCAAGCCCATGAAGCATATTAAAAAAATACTACAAAGGTTGAATGCAAAATTTAAAGTAATGATATATCAAAATTAAACTAATTTATAATATTTAAGTTTTAATTGGTCAAACT
>JANIHY010000002.1:55610443-55623393 GCA_027479065.1 Erythroxylum brevipes
ATCTATAAGAAGTCCTTGTTCTCCTATATCTTCCATAACCTTTTTCTTATAAACAACTTGTTAAATAAGTTGAATGGTGTGGTTCCCGAACCACTTTAATTGGTCTACAAGCTTCGCTCTATCTAAACTTAGCATTAGTTTTGCCATTCTATCCACCAGACGTTATGAAGTCTCTCATTAACCTTTCTATTGACTTAATTAAGCTTTTAAAAAGGAAAATATAAGTAGATCATATTATGTATGAAGTGAATACAAGACTTATTTGATTAATTATAGTCTACTTACATAGGAAAGGTCTTTATTGCACTAATTCCACAATATTTTTATATTTTATCAACTAGAGGAAGGTATTATTTGAAAAGGAGTCTTTTGGTTCATATAGGAGGCTAAGGTAAAGAAAAAGAGGGAGGGGTCTCTAATTTGAAGACTTGATATTCTTGAGAGCCATTTAACATAGTGAGAAGCACTGGTTGAGATAATTAAATGACTCTTGTTGTGATTAATAACTAGCACTGAAAGATTTTTGAAGTTATGTAAAGAGTTCATTAATGTAGTTATTAATCTACTATGTGCCCTATATAACAAGGTTAAATAATTAGTAAAAGATAGGCTAAACAAATCTAGCTTCCTGCATCTATTATGAAACTAGAAGTTTACATCTAAGGTGATGTTGAGCTTAATTAGTCTTATCAATTCCTCCTTTCATAAAATGAACAAAAACTGGGACAATAGCTCGTATTTTCTTAGGGTTATACCTTCTTTAAAAAGATTAGTAGGTTCCTCATTAATGAGAACATAAAAGGATGTAGAGGTTATACAAGTATTCACCCAATTACTGAATTTTCTAGGAAATATAAATACCAAAAAGAGTTGGTGGATAAAGTCCCAACTAATTATAGAAAAAGCTTCGTGAGAATCCACCTTCATTGAAGATTTTTTTAGGAATTCTTCTTGGTTTTCCTATTTGAAAATCTCGCTAGTTATCACTTTTCAGGAGGTTTATTACTTTGTTTAATCTCAATACCAATGGTTTAAAGATAATTTTGTAAATGAAGTTACAGTATGTTATAGGTCTATACTCTCCAAAAGAACCAAGGTTATGAATTTTGGGAATTATGAAAATAAAGGTCTTATTTATCTCTTTTAAGAGTTTACCTTTATAAAAAGAATTCCAAAATGGCTCATATAACCATATCTTTAATTAAAGACCAAGATTTTTGAAAGAATTGTCCATTAAGATCATTAGGCCCTGGGGCATTATAGGCATTTAAATCAAACCACAGTCTCTAAATGTCCTATACCAAGAAAGGGATCAAATACTAGTCTCTAAATGTCCTTTACCAAGAAAGGGCTCTTAAGTAATTCTATCTCCTGATCTTTGAATTAGTTATTGATAAAAAAGCTCAACAAGTGCACTAATGAACTACTATTGGTTGATGTGCCTAAAGATCTTTTAAAAAATTATAGGCTTCTTCTTTGAGGCTTTCTTAGGATGTAATTTCTCCATCATCTAACTTGGTGTGAGTTGATCCTGATGATATTTTCCTTGCCTTTATTGAATGATAAAAGAATATTGTATTCTTATCTCCCTTTTTTAACTAAAAAACCTAAGCTCTTTGCTTCATAAGGGAGTTATAGATTATTGTAGCTTTTGTATAATCAATAGCAACTATCTTCTACTTGTTAATCAATTTAAAGTCTCTGTTTTGTTGTTTTTTTAAATTAAATAATTTCATTAATAATAAGAAAGTGTTAAAACAATACATAAAGGACTAGGGGATACCTTTCCAAATTTTACAACTTCATTGCAAAGCCTTACCAAAGTACTAAATGCATAAAATTAAGGGAAAAGTTAGAATTTAGATTCTCAAGTAGGAAATCAGATTAGGTTACACTTTTTGCCAATGTCTTTAAGGAAAATCAATTCCCTTATTCCATTGATCACCTTTAAAATTAAAACCTTTGTAGAAGTAACCTTGTTTGCAAATCTCTTAGAGTCCTTTCTTTCCATATAGTTTGCAAGCAGGACCCCAAAGTTATTGTGTAAATCTATATAGAAGATCTTAGAAGTGTTGTCTCATTAATGAGCTATTGGACAATGAGGGAAAATGAGTTTCTCTGGATGGACCACTAACATTTCCTTTTCACTATTTCTTATATGTTTAGATGATCACGAGATTCCTCTTACTTCAGAAATAAAGTGCAAATTCTATCTAAATCCAAGTATCTCAATTTGTTTGTGGTATTCAATCTATCTTTGATAGCTAGTTATAAGAGAAATGAAGTTTTAGGTAATAAACACTTGCTCCATAATATCTTATGTTAGTCAATTGTAGGCTGACTTCCTCTTAACAAATCTTTGGTGGACTTGTTGAAAAATTGTGGTCTGACTTACCATCCCAGAAGTAGTTAGCAAGAGTTAAGGGATTAGGAGAATAATTAGGTTGTAGATCCCCTAAGCATTAAGGGACTTACCAAGATCTTCCATTAATCAATGTATAGACCTTAGCATGTATGGGATTATTCAACATAGCCTCTTATGTCTTATAGGAGTGGACTAATTTTCCAAACACAAACTAATTTTCAAACCACATAGAAGAATTTCTTCCATTGCAAATTCTGCAGAAAATTCTTGGTTGTATCATATCTCTCAACTGTAACAACTGATTCAAAAAGTATAAAAATGAGCAGCTTTTTCTTATGACTCATATTCTACTTCCTTTAAGAAAGTAAGAATGCGACCATTTAAGCTAAATGGAGTCCCTATCCAAAAGTATCCACCACAATCTTTTAACAGTTCTGTAAGGTTTGTAGTTTTGACAGAAAATACCTAGTCCACTTTCTTCCTTAGGGAAACAAATGTCAGCCTGTTTGATTTTCACATCTCCCCTCCCACCATTGAAATGACTCCATAAGAAATCCTTTAACATTCATTTAAGGGTTTGAATAAGACTTTTGGAAAGAAACATATGTGAGGCCCAGTATATGTGAAGAGAGCTAAGTATTGATTTGATTAGATGAAGTTTACCATATTGGACAGAAACTTGTTCATCCAAGACTTGATCTTTCTTTGTATTTTCTCAATAAGCAGGAGGTAGTCATTAAAGTTGAGTCTTTTTGTGGAGACTCGGAGTCCTAAATACAACATCGGGGCAATTTCCTTTGCATTCTAGTGATTACAACAATATGTGACTCCATATAAGTAGCTCCCTTGTAAATCAAGAAGTGACTTTTGTTGAAGTTGATTTACAATCCAGATATACACTTGAAAGTTTCTAAGGCCCTCATTAATGTCTAAAGTGAATCCATATTAACTCTACAAAATAATAGAAGATCATCTCTAAAACATAAGTTAGTTAAGTAAATTTTCCTATTAAATAAATTTTCCTATATTTGGAGTGGAATTGAAAATTGGAGTTCAACCCAACTTTATGCTTATAAGCATATTTAGAGCTTCCATGAAAAGATGAAGAGATTGTGAGGAAAGGGGGTCCCCTTCATAAATCGTCTTGCTCCCTTGAAACCATAGGGGACTACCATTTACCAAAATAGAAAAGGATGCAAATGTGATACACTCCTTGTTCCAACTAATAAAAATTCCAGGGAATCCAAACACCTCTAGCAACCTCTGTAAGAAATCCTAGCTTACATTATCAAAAGCTTTATGAAAATCTACCTTAATAGTACAATTTGAAGTGAAATTGCTCGTTAAATACCCTTTGAGGAACAATCAATATGTTGTTACTAATTTGCCTATTTTCTAAGAATGCTCTATAATAGTCTGTCGCTAACTACCAAATAATAAATTCTTAACTACAAAACTATGCAGTAAATGGTGAGCTAGGGTCGAACCGCGGAGAGCTGAGAAGCAAATGCTATTCCAAATGTTGTAACAAAAGAAAATAAAACACCCTAAAATGATGAAGACAAGACAACTAATACGCAATGAATGCAACCAAAAAGACAAGCACAAAGCAAATTTAAAAAAGTCTACTAGCAATGGTAAAGAAGTGGGTTGGAGATATCTTTGGGACTCCTGGATGTTCATTGATCCTTGAATTTAAATAAAAGTTGCTTTCATCATGGTGATAGCCTATGGACTCGATTAAGCTCTCGAACCCTTAATTTCTCTAAAATAGGCAAAACTAATAAGCTCTAAAAATGCCCTTAATCTCCACTATAACTTAGAATAGGCTCTTTAAGTTCAATAGCGAAGATGCATTAGGTACTAAGAAATAACTAACTTAGGCCACCTACTCATAAGCTCGGAAGGTGTAACCTAAAGGTATGGAATCCTAGATTAGTTGATTAAGTACCCTGACAAATTCAACTAACCTATTGCTACTTCCGGGAATCACTATGGACTATTACATATCACACGCTTGACCTTAGCCTTCAAATTAGAAAATTACCTAAAGGGTGATCAAGCCTACAAGCAATTCTTAACTCATGACATTTATCCTAAATCCCAAACCAACTTAGACCTACAAGTACCAAGATAAGTTCAACTTCATTCTAACAATTTCCATCCCTTCACTCTTATAATATCTCCAAACCCCCAAGTAGTCTAACTACACATGTTCATATCAAACAAAACAGACATTAAATAAACAAAACTCATACTTACTAAAATAAAACGAAGGCTGGAAATTATAAATAAAGCAGTAAAAACCAAACTTCAACACTAATTTAATAGAAATCAAAATTCTTTATGCTAACAAATAACTAATTATAACCTAAATTACAAAATCCGAACTAATTGTGTCAAAGTGAAAATTCCAGCACACATAACTAAATTAATTAATCCTAAACCTAAGAACATGCGTAGATCCTAACTATTAAGCACTAATTAATCAAAAGCATCACAAATAAAAAAACCCATAACATAAACCATTAAACATTCAAATACCCAATAAATTCAGATATACAAAAACACATAAATAAACTCAAACAATAAAGATTGAAACTAGAAAATTGCAGGAATAAACATCCATTGATATATCATTACAAAAATTTATGAGTTTCAACTATAAAAATTCATCAAACATTCATTCTAAATATTCTAGCACATGTAAAAGCGTGATTAACACTAAGAAAGCTCCAAACTAATGGAATGAATAGATTAAGACATGTGAAAATAAAGTATTGAAAATGAAATAAATTAGCTAAGAATAAAGAAAATAACAAAATTTCTCTGTTCTTTCCATCTCTCTTCTTGAAGTTTTCCAAAAGTGGAGGATTGTGTAGCCCCTTTCTAGGCCCCACTTTCTTTCTTTATGTAATATGGTCCATTTAGGGTAAAATATAGGATTTTTCTATTCCTCAAAAATCCAAAAAGTCCTTACAAATGTTAAGTTTGGAAGGTTATTTACGTCTATCAGCGTGCAAGCTACGATTGTGGCCTTTAGTGTATGATTGTGGTAAGTTTATCTACTTTCTGTCACATAAAATAATATTTGAAATAAATTTATTGTACTTAGATAATAACTTTTTTACATTTACATTATAATTAATTGTTATAATAAAATTATAAAATTAAAATTAAATTATCTTATTTGTAAGGAATAATTATGACAACATTATCAATTTAATAAATATTTATTGGTTCTTATTTTATATATTTTATTTTATATAAATATTTTTGTATAATTTATAGGTAATTACGACATAGGCCACTCGTTGACAACTATATCTATCGCAAAGATTTTACAAATTTATTATTAAATTATGTACGAAAAATACACTGGAGAGGACTGTTTAGGTCTGCAGTCTGCACTTATATCAAGAGTGATAAGTCTATATTTATTTTTGGTATTGTTTTTTTCATAAAATTAAATTAGATTTTGTTGATCTAATTGTGTAATTGATGTAACAGTTATTCTCATTTAGGTTTGGTGAAGTTACTAAGGCGCACGCTATAGGAGCATAGAGGTGCCATCAAACGCACCAAAAAATAAGCACAGCTAAGCTTCACCACTCTTTCCCAATCCAGAAGCCTCTTCCCTGCATTCATGGCTCAAGGTACGTGCTTCCGTATTTATGAATTCCTCGTACTTGTTGACTGACTCTCTGGTTTCATTTGGTTTGTTTCCAATGATCATTGAATATCTAAAGTAGGAGAAGATAGGAAAGGGTCAGAGAGCGCTGCTTATGTGGAGGCATTAGATGCGCTTTCTTCTTTGATAACTAAACGCAGTCGTGCTGACAAATCCAACAAAGGCGACCGCTTTGATTTGCTCTTCGACTACATCAAGGTGTTTGTTATTGTTGTTGTTGATAGTTGTGTTTGGTTGAGATAGTTAAAACGGAATATGTTGCTTTTGTTCATGGGGTTTGTAGATACTGGACTTGGAAGATGCCATTTCAGATATGAAAATCATCCACGTCGCGGGCACCAAAGGCAAGGTACTTTCATATTGTTTACCAGCCCTTCGTTCTTCCATGTCTCTGCTATGACTAAACATATTTTTGTTCTCTGAAAAAGGGCTCCACATGTACTTTAACTGAATCCATTCTGCGTAATTGTGGCTTCCGCACTGGGCTTTTTACATCTCCTCACCTCATTGATGTCCGTGAGAGATTTCGTTTGGATGGGTGAGTTTGCTATTCTGTTAAACACATAAATATTATTCCTTTCCTGTTCTCAGAATCAAGCAATCCTTTCTAGCTGTATAAGTTCTGTTCATAAGCACTTTTTTAGTATTGGTGTATTGCTTTGTTTGTTTTACTAACTCTTCTGTAGCAATGAGGACAATGTCCCCCTCCTACTTCATGTTCAACTCTTTCTTCCTTATTTCTCCCGGCATAGTTGGGGCATTTGCTATTGAATTTGTCATTTCTTTTTGCATCTGACTTCATATAGTTCCCCTTCTTGTTGCCTACTACAGTGTTGACATATGTGAAGAGAAATTTCTGGCTTATTTCTGGTGGTGTTATGATAGACTCAAGGTAACATTTAACCTTCTTTCCTCCTGCGTCTAATTAAAATTTTCACTTGCTCTATGTTTCTTCTTGTGCTGTCTCCACAAGTGACCTGGAAGAGCAATAAATTGGATACATACTAATGATATGAAACTGTGGCATTTTCTTTTTATGCTTTTCATGTGCACGTATAAAGTTGTGTTCTCATTCTGTATTTTCAAAATGTTGTTGTTGAAATACTAAAGCGGAAGATAAAGTTCCATTTAATCACTTCATATTGTAATCTTCCTCCCCCTCTCGGTATCCACAGTACCACTTTCTTTTTATTTCATTCTCTGGATGATGAACTTGTCTTACACTTGTAAATTTGACATATTTTATGGATGAGTAGGACAAAACTACGGAAGACATACCAATGCCTACTTACTTTCGCTTTCTTGCCTTACTTGCCTTCAAGATATTTTCAGCCGAGCAGGTTTGATGCTTACAACTTATGTCTTCAACGATTTCCTTTGTTTTTAAGTAAAAGAATTTGAGAGATCTTCACTATGTGCAGGTTGATGTGGCTATTTTGGAGGTTGGTTTAGGTGGGAAGTTTGACGCAACAAATGTGGTATGTGCACTCTTTGTTTCAAGAATAAGTTATCTAATTGGGATGTTATGAATTTTGTTTTGTGGTTTCAGGTTCAAAAACCTATTGTCTGTGGAATAGCGTCCCTCGGGTATGACCACATGGAGATACTTGGTTAGTTTTCTGTTTGACAAAGATATGAAGTCTTGTTACTGCTTACTTGATGGTATTGGTTTCAAAACTTTTGGGCAGGTGGGAATTTCATTTTCGATTATGGTTGATGCATAACTTTTGTGCAGGCCTTCACAACAACTCCATGGCTAAGTTGTTTATAGTCAATTTTCTGAGTCTGCACTCAATATTGTCTTCTTCCTGAGATGAATGAAACAATGAGGAACTTCTTGTATTAAAAGAAAGTGCTTGTTGAAAGATGCATTCAGTAAAAGCTTGTTAATTGGCATGGTCTTGAATAGCATTTCTTTTTATTTTTGAGGAGTTGCTGCATGTCTCTCTCAATTGAAGTGGATGTCCATTTGCGGTGTGATTTTATGGGGATCTCTTAAGTAACTTATTATGTAGATTTAATCCTGCTTCACAGCTTTACTTTTGATGCATTTGTTTTCCTTTCTTGGCGGATTCTTTAAATAGGAAATACTCTTGGAGAAATTGCTGGGGAGAAGGCTGGTATTTTTAAGGTGCTATATAGAACTATTTGCCGTTTGACCAAATTGTTCTAAGTGGAGTAAAAATACACTATATCTTCTAAATCAAATGAATCCATTATTGTTTTATCTAACTTCACTTTTTCCAAGCAGCATGCGGTTCCAGCATTTACTGTGCCTCAACTTGATGAACCTATGCGTGTACTTGAAGATAAGGCTTCTAAATTAGAGGTAAGTTCTCTCATACTGTGGAGATGTAATTTGCCTTACAAGTTAAAATGCATCCATCAACTCTGTCCCGAATATTTAGAGCTGACTTGTGGAATTATATATTATGTAATCATCCTTACTCATTAACATAAGAAGTCATCTTGCTGTTTGGTATGGTTGGTTAATAACTCACTTTGAAACTCAACTCTTATATCTAATTATGAAGCAATTCTGAGATATAATTTACTTGAATTTTGCCCTCATAAAATGCAAGGGCTTAGATAATATATCAAATTTTGTTATTGTATAAGATCTTAATATTATTAAAATGTGCATTTCAAATTATCTAGATATGTATTTGTACATATTCTTACCATACCATATATTTCAATTAAAATAATAGAATTCTCCTGTCCTTCTCACATTGTTGAATTGTAAGAATAAACTTTATTTAATATTATATATAGAAGAAATCAAGTATAGGCTTTTAGTTAACAAAACATGCTTAATAAGAGACCTCAATATGTCATAACAAGAGAGATTAATACATTTTTTTTGTTTTTTCTGCTTATTGTATTAAAATTACGTAAATATTTAGCAAAATAACTTATCAAGTATTATCTTATATGTGTTTTAAATGCTACATGTTCTTTAAAATCTACAGTTTCTTGTATCACTTATTATTAGATGTATACATTACATGTTAATTATAATGGTACAAAAGTTATTGCCTTCTAACATTTTTGAAATTTTAGTAACTTTATGTTATTAATTATCAAATGAGTTTATGTAGAAAATAGCTTTTTCACCAAATTTGTAAGTTCGCTATACCAAAAAGTGGCACTTATCAAATTGTGGTGAGCCAACTCTACTTTAGTTATACACTGTTTGCAATTTCTGCCCTTCTGGAGTTGCTTTCCGTCAGTCAAGCCATTCAATCAATGTTTTGATAGATATGAGCAAGTTCCCTGCTTGAAGTCAAAATCTCATGGTTCCCAAGTACATGCAGGTCTTAGAGTCATAGCCTTCCAACTATTATTTGACAAATCATTCCAACTACAGGTACCACTTAAAGTAGCACCGCCCCTGGATGTTAACTTACTAAATGGTCTAAAACTTGGACTTGAAGGTGAACACCAATTGGTAAATGCTGGTCTTGCTGTTGCACTTTCTTCAACTTGGCTTCAGAAAACAGGTCACCTTGAAGTGAATTACTTGGAGCAGAATGTAAGTTTACTATGCAGATGTTCACAATCTTCTCATTTGTCTTGGTGACTATTTTTGTAATGCATTTGTTTGGAGCAGAGCTCTCTTCCTGAGCAGTTCATTAAGGGGCTGACAACTTCTAGTTTACAAGGGCGTGCTCAAATTGTTCCTGATCATTATTTCAGCAATGGAAGCTATGGTGATCTCATGTTTTATTTGGATGGGGCCCATAGTCCTGAAAGCATGGATATATGTGCGAAGTGGTTTTCTGTTGCCATCACTGATGACAATCAGCAAAACCAGATGAACCATCTGGTACAAAACAACTCTGGATCCCCAGTTGATTTACAACAGAGAAACCAAATTGGTGGATCTACGAAGAAAATGCAGGTAAGTGTTGAACTTTCAACCTTATATTAGTATCCTGTTTTCACGAATGTATTGAATTGAGATGTCTATGCAGATTTGATAATGAGTATTTGATTAGTAAAAAGTGGAAGATCAGTGTCTCCCGCATTTTGAAAGAAGTTGCAAGAATGCTATGATGTGGCCATCTTGGATATCTCTGCAGCCATTAGTCTTTTTAGCAGACTTGTCTTTCCGTTACGTGTGTTCACATGAATCATATTCTGTCTAGTAATTCGTTATGTAGATAAGCTTAATTTTATTACAAATTCTTACACTTATATCAGCAATTTTATCAATGCAATTAATGATTATTATTGGAAGGCATTAATTGTATTATTAGTGTTAAAATATAAATATTATTTTTATTAGGAAATTATGTTAAAGTTCCTTTAGAGTTTGTTCAACATGTATATTGGAAATACAATAATAACTCTAATTAAAGTTTTTATTGAATTGGAGTTTCAGTAGAATTTATAAGATTATTTCATAAAAAAGTTTAATAGTGTAGATATATAATTATTTGCATGATACTATATTTAATCTTAGTGTCTACATTTTCCATATGTTTGAAATTTATAAGTATTCTCATTGTAAACTTAATTGTTCATTTTCCCTTATGTTTAGATACTATTGTTCAATTGTATGCAAGTGCGGGATCCAGAACTACTTCTTCCTCCTTTGGTCAAAACATGTGCTAGTCATGGTAAGTAATTGAGTTAGAATCGTGTGGATATAACTGTTTTTCTTGGTCATTGTGAAGTAACCTGGTTCCATTATTCTGTTTATCATTAAATTTGAAATAAACTGCACCGAACAATTTGGCAAGTTAGGAATTCACTTAGCATTTGACTTTGTTTGGCTATGTCAAGATACTCATCCTCAAATTAAATTTATAGGTGTCTCCTTCACAAAGGCACTCTTTGTACCAAACATATCTGTGTATTACAAGGTTGGTTCTCATGCTTTACCGCCAAGCAATTCTCAAGTTGATTTGTCATGGCAGTTCACCCTTCAGAAATTCTGGGAAAATCTCATCCAGGGTGATAAAGGTATCAGCTAACTCACTATCACTGTTTAATGTTAGAGAAGCTAAAGATTGTGTTGGTTTATGCAAGTGCAGTTGATGGTTTCATCACGACGTGCTAGGTAAAGTTATTTTCTTACCTAGCTTTCTGTGCAGAATCGATAACTATTTGATGAGTCGCCACAAGAAGGCCACTTCCTATATTCGGTCACTTGTAGCTAGTAAAATCTGTTTCTGGAATTTTAGATATCTTTTAAAGTTAGAAAGGATTTCAAGAATACAGACAGAATACATGTTATGATACAAATCCTAATATTGAATGAAGAAGCACCACTGAATGGGTGTGGAAGTAATATTTTCAAGTTTTAATATTTGCAGTTATGTTTTTTGGAAATTGATTTCCCAAATGAATAGAGTTTGAAGTTTTACTTTGATTAGCAGGAAATACGGGTGACATGCTTTTTTAAACTTCTTGCTCTTGGTAGGGGATGTCAAGAATGAAAATGCTGCTTGTGAGGAGTTTCAAGGTGATTTAGGATTGTCTGTTCGAACATGTGAAAATAGTGCAGTCTTTCCTTCTCTGCCATCGGCTATTAAATGGCTTCGGGACAGTGTCCAACACAACCGATCTATTCGCTTACAGGTACCTTTCAAAGCATTTTTTTCTGTTTGAGTTTTATAATCTGCTTAGTTTAGAAGTTATCCCAATCTTAAGACAATTTTAGTCTTGGCAAACAATAGACAAGTACTATACCCCTTTATTTACCATTTAAATTTCCTTGAATAACTCCTCAGGTTCTTGTGACGGGTTCATTACATCTCGTGGGTGATGTGCTGAGATTGGTCAAGAAGTGAGGCTATCCAAATAGTTTAAACTCGCCGGGACTGGTGATGCTTTCGTAAAATATCCACTGGGCTATAGCCGAAAAAAGCTAAGAGTTGATTGTTCAGAATGAATGATTTTAAACCAGCATCGTGTTCTTGGCAATTTGCTTCCATGCCTGCGTCATTGGAAGTTTCGACGAACTTGTTGAAAGCAGATTTGTCATTCAGTGACTCTGCAGACATCAACAGTTGCAACAAAATGATTGCCTTGTTCTGACAAATTGATGTTACTCCAATCGAAATACATTATCAAAGATTGTCATTAGATTACTGTTCGGGGAGGTGAATTACACATTTGTGCCCTGGAAAAACTTATCAAAGTAATTAAAGAAAATGAAATACCTGGATCGGTATTTTGCGCTGGAGCTCTAATACTATGAATTAATGCTAGCTTCTTTTTAGCAATTTTTTGAAGTTGGGTTTTCCAAATATTACAGTCTAATAATACAGATTTAAGTTCAGCAGATTTAGTTCACATTTCTGGAGCAATTAGAATGTTTTCACCATGCTTGTAATGTTTCTTATATGATAGTCGGTCGTATCTTTGATGAATAAGACATGATTTCTGTGTTTTAAGTGATGGCTTTGTGCTTCTTTCCCTTGTTTGTGTTTTTTCTTCCGGAGATGGAGGCATTGCATCTATATTATGGAGATATATATCAATTCTACCAATACGAAGATAATGATATTCCTTCCAAGGTGGCCAAATGAGATGCATTTGATAAATAAACTCGTATCATATGGTGAAAAAGAGAAATGTTAAATCTTACTGCCAAGATTGGATGACCTTGCGTAGATTGAAAATCTTTCCAACAGATCAGCCAGCGAAACAGTAGTTTAAGTAGCAGAAGTGGCTTCTGGCTATCCAACTTTGCACCCTTCATAATTGTTTAAATACAGTATCTGAAGTTGTAACCAAGAAAAGAAATCAATTAAATGATTAATCCAATGATACTAAAATTCACGCGTGATTTACAAGTAGTCAAAAGTTGTAAGGAGCGATATTTCTGTTTTTTTTTTAAATAAAAATAAAAATATGTGTAGTTATTAATATAAATATAGT
>JANIHY010000002.1:55692431-55706218 GCA_027479065.1 Erythroxylum brevipes
CACTTTTGAGGTAAGTACGGGCACATTAACAAATTTCATTTTGCAAAACAAAGCTTAAATAAACCCTTAATGAAATAAGTTGAAAAGAAAGAAACAAGTGACAATTAAGGAATCAAGTGCATGTGGGGTACCGTTACTTTGTAGGTCTTTATAAGGAAACCCCAAATTGGCATGCAGGTGTAGGATTGCATCATATTTTCTTTTCCAGGTGCAATCTACTCACCCTAGTTGGAACCAAATTAAGATTGTAAACCTCCTAGGGTTGTAGTACCCTGAAGTTGCTTTGCCTTTTGAACTTAATGTCACTTTCATTGCTTTCAAGTCCTTGTTTTCCTATAAATTGAATTCTGTATATGTTGCTACTCCTTGTATTTGACTTCGAGCCTTGATTAATTTGACATCAACATTAAACTTAACATTCTTTTGCTCAATAGCTAACAAATACATTGTATATCTTCTTAAACTACGCTCAATTATATTGAAATTTGTAGTAACATACTGTCAATTTTATACAATTTTACTGCAAAAGCTAACCATGAATATGTGGACAAAATAAGACTCGCGAACTATCCCAAGGAATTAAAAAAATTACAAAAAAAGGGAAAGGATGCCACAAAATGATGATATACAAACGTGCCAGATGAGGTTTTCCCCTTTAATCACCTGGCATCTAACCTTGTAACAGTGACTTGGTTTACAGAGAACGACTCGTCTTGCCGTCCTGAAGATGAATCAGTTTCAAAAGGGCTCCTACCAAGGCAGAACCCTGGAGTTCTAGGCTGAGGCATTGTTGCAGTTTCACTGCTTAACATTAAGACCACAGACGACATTGTTGGCCTATCTTCTGCACGTTCTTGAACACACAGGAGACCTACTTGTAAGCATCTTAAGACTTCAAAGGATGAATATGTCATCCCAACTGATGTGTCTAACAATTCTACTCCGTTTCCTTCTTTCCACAGCTTCCATGCCTGCAGCACGGTTTCTTGGTCATTAGTAAAGCAGTTTTGCGTAAAAGTGAATTGGAACCAAATATATATAAGAGACAGAAACAAGGAATCCTATGCAAATTCTTAATTAAATGGACGTCATAAGCTAAGACAGACTTACATGACCTAGAAGATTAAGCTCAGTGTTTGGATGATAAAATCCTCGGTTCTTTTTGCCGCTTAAAATCTCCAACACCAGAACACCAAAACTGAAAACATCCGATTTCATGGAGAAGATTCCATCCATTGCATACTCTGGAGACATATAACCGCTGCACATAAACAGTAAGACAAAAGGATCAATTAGTGAAAGGGAAATTGTTTTCTTATCCTGCAAACAATTAGTAATTCAACATTTATACTTACTATGTTCCCACTACTCTCCTGGTGTTTGCTTCTGTTTCATCTCCACCAAATAATCTAGCCATGCCAAAGTCTGATATCTTAGGATTCCATTCTTCATCAAGCAGAATGTTGCTTGCTTTGAGGTCCCTATGGATAATTCTAAATCTGGAATCCTGGTGCAGATATACAAGTCCTCTAGCAATCCCACAGATGATATTAAAGCGCTTTTGCCAATTCAATGACGAACTTCTTCCTTTATCTGCAACAGCAAGTCAACCAACAAGAATGCCTCGAAGTCAACTGTAAACATTGTCCATAAAGGAAAAAAAGAATAGCTAAGCATGTAAAAGAGACTGAAAGAGACTAACTGAATAAAGCAGAATCCAAGCTTCTGTTTTCCATGTACTCGTAAATGAGCATCTTCTCGTCCATGTCACTGCAGCATCCAACAAGTCGAACCAGATTCCTGTGTTGAAGCCTTGCAATAAGCCTAACCTCATTCTTGAACTCGTCAGCTCCCTGACCAGAGTTCTTCGAGAGTCTCTTTACTGCTATGTTTTGGCCTTCCACTAGTTTACCCTGGCATTGACAGGAGTTACTTTTGTCAGGATGGCATAAGTAAAAGGGGCCACTACTCAGGATATGCATGGCTTCTAGGTTTGCTTGTTTTAGTGGTTACATATGCATATATTTTCCAGGGTCTACTCTAAGATCAAGGAATTTACCTTGTAAACAGAACCAAAACCTCCCTGCCCTATTTTATTTTCTGCAGAGAAGTTGTCCGTTGCCATTACCAAAGTGACAAAGTCGAAGAGGGGTAGTTCTAGTTCATCTGTCCTGTTTTCACCTGAGTAGTCTCTTTTGCTTGAGACAACCACATCATTTAACATAAAGTCCTGGCTCCTCTCCAGAGGTCCTGATTTTAAGGACAGAAAGTCATTTACTTTTAATACAGCCAAATAGAAACTAACCCCACACACCTGTGAACAAAATTGTCGACCTTACCTTTCTGTTCTGTGCTCTGTTTACATGCATTTAACAATTTCTTCCTCTTCCATATAAAAAACCCACTTAAAGCTAATAGCAAAATTCCAGTGCCAACTGCAATGCCAATAATGACAGCGCGTACATGACCGCCGTTACCTAACAAAAAGGAATCGGAGAGGGTGCTTAGTCATGTCCAACAAAACACAAAGAATAAGTGCAAGTTTTTTAAGCTTCAACATGTTGGATAGAATACAAATATTAGTTTATATTAGACTCATGATTTGTGGTTATAAATTCAGACTTACACGGGTATTTTAAAAGAAAAAAACGACAATTGATAGTGAAAGTTTTACAAACTTGGGTCGTCATAAATGAAAATGAAAATTTTCTCAGCTAGTTAAGGCAAATTAGACTAAATTGCTTCAGTCCATGACAAGTAACAGGGATTGTCAATTTCAGGTAAACATGTTAATATGATCCACAGAACCTACCATGTGGTTTGTCAATGTCAATTTCAGGGTCATTAAAATAAAAGCTGCATATTAAGTGCTTTCAACCAATATTCTCCTTTTTAAAGCACACGTGGACTGACAAAACCAGATGGGAATGAATGATTTTAAATTCAACTTTGGCTGGACATACACCTAACTCAACTACGTATCACCCCACATGTGTGTTCCAACTCCCAGGTCCACATCCTAATCCTGGCCAAGTTCTCTATGCAGCTCATAAGGTGAAAGCAATCACAAAATATGGATGATGCAAACAAGAACAATTACTACGCAAACACGAGAAGGATTCCAACAACATAAATCTAATCTAAACCTAGACTTCTCAGCAAAATATCTCAACCCTTCCAAAAGTTTAAACATAATATGACATTCTCTTTCTAGAAGGATACTCGTAAGATTTTTGTTGGGGTCCATGGAATTACAATTCCCGCCCGCCTGCTACTCACGAGGTATTCTAAAAAGATCTCAACTTATAAAAAGGTGTCTTTAAATCATCCACTCTCAGACTAATTCTCGCCTACTATCCTTCCTTATTGTAGTTGTAGTCCCCCAAAGAGATGGTCTTAGGGGACCTAGACTGGCGCGTCAAGTCAAATTTGCCGGCCCATTCTAAAAAACCAACTTTTGACCAATAGAAAAGCATTTACATTAACTGACCGCCCCGCCCCCTCCTCCTTCTGTGATTTCATTTTCATTTATTAAGCAATAAATTCAAGAGGCTGTCACGCCAAGGGAATTGGGTGGAGGTGGGGTCACCCAGGCTGCCAGCCCAGAACTGAGATTTTCCACATGGCGCGGAATTCGAACCGGCGAAGCGGCCAGCCCCATCTCTTGTGTCACCCTCCCCTCGAGTGATATGTTAAAGGAAGACGTGGGTCCCAACTCTATCTAAGTTCTACGAAGCTTTTGTAAGCTTTTCCCAATGGGTCGATATGGGAATTCAAGTTTTGACAAACTTGTTTGTCTTGAAATGCAAAAACTTGTTAGTAATCAATTAGATATTCAGGAAACATGAGAATTGTGAAATTATAATTTTCAATAATATCACCTACTACATACGTGCATACAGCCAAATGCAAGTTAGGTGAGGCAGACAACTACCGCTTTACCTTTCATTATATAGCTTCTGAAAAAATGTGCTAAAACCTTTTCGATTCTCAGGTTGGTGAAACACTTGAGCTCCTAATTAACCTAGTCGAAATTGTCTCTAATTTTTATAAAATTAAACAAGAACACAAGTGAAAATTTTGTGTACTTACCTATATCAGATGCTGCCAATCTAACGAAGAGATCTTGACCCCCTTCTGCATACTGCCTCATATCCAATAGCTCACCAACCCAAATCACACAGCCTGAACCTCCATTGGTTATGTTGGAGTTAGCATAAGCCATGCAAGAACAATTCCTCAAGCACAACAGTTCACAATCTTTAAGACTCATGCTCCTATCCACAAACGTCCCTGTGCTCTCCGGCAACTTCATCTTAGCTAGGTGCAAGAATTTATCCTTCATGCATTGCAATTCCGTCTTCCTCACACACCCACCTGATCCATCTCTCATATTCCATGCCTGTGGATTACTAGGCTCGAACCCTCTCATGCATTTGCAAACAGGGGAAGCATTTGAATCGCATATACCATAAGGACCACACTCACGGTAGTTGTCGCACTGGTCTTTAGGCGCATACCAAAACAGGTTCCACACTCGATTATCTGGAATCCAAGTTCTTCTCTCAAGAACGCCAGAAGGACTAACAATTAACCTTGAATAGAGGGACTTGGTTGATATGTGAAAAGAGTAATACACCTCATCTTGATTAGCAATAAAATCGAAGCTGATATGGTCAACTGGCTGCATTTCTGGTACCCCACTAAATCTTTCTCCATTCCATGGTCCACTACGATACTTTTTCATATTCTTGTTCAATAAGAACGCTTCTGGGAATCCATGGTAGTCTATCTTGAAAGCAAAATCACCTGTAGCAGGATCATTTATGCTCCCCCAAGAACTTAAGTACCGTTGAAATCCTGCGTTTAGATCCCATCCTAGCTTCATGTCTGGCAACAAAGTGTCGGTGGGATAATCGAAACTTTGCCAAAGGTAATGATCACTTTCACTTTCTTCTCTTAAGACGAGGTTTCCTGTGTCCAGCAACTGAATTACTGGATTACTAGCGTTGTTGGTTTGGTTTGATGACCATATGACATTCTCGCCCGGGTCGAGAAGAACAATGTTTTGGTTGGAGATCTTGACTATTGCAGAGGAATTTGCAAGAGGGTTGTCTCTGTTAGCAACCCAGACCACGGTCTGATCAGGAATGTCCTTGTACCATATACCCACGTACCATTTCCCAGAATTACCGGGAGTGAAGAACCCAAACACAAAAATCTGACTTGAAGAGAGGATAGTTTCGCCATTGACGAGAGATTGAGAAGCAGACAATGTGTCCGCAGCGAAAGCAGAACAAGAGAAGAAAGAAAGGAAAGTGAAGACAAAAAAGACGGTGAAACCTTTCATTCTTCACTAATTATTTGAGGATTTCGACGATGATGTTCTCGATCAGATTCAAGCTACTCGGGGCTCGGTATTTTTTGGGTTTCTTCTTGTTTTTGAAGACATCATTCGTTGAATGATAGGCATCCAGGAAAGTAGAGCTAGTTGACCCTTAAACAATCTTTTAGAGTCATGGTCATCTCTGTTTCACCTTTGAATGTGGCCTTCTCCGTGTCCGGTGCCAAATAAAAACTGGCCTGGCCCTCCTCTATAAAGTAGTGTGGATGGGAATGGGACAAAGTTGGGCTAAAACTGCGATTAAAAATAATAATATGTGTTCTTGGATTTGTCCTTTAGTGTAAAGAAAAGGGGACAGGAAAATAGGAACCGAAGGTAGGGTTCCCCACAGTGATTAGATTCGTTTCCATCACAAAATAGGAACCGAAGGTAGGGTTCCCCACAGTGATTAGATTCATTTCCATCACGCAATCCTAACTTACTGAGCTTTCTAGCATTCCACCAAGGTACATGGTTAGGTTTTCAAGCAACAAAAGACTCCAAACATTTTGAAACAGTAGTCTTATAATCACACGTGTTGTGTGTCAAAATCTCTCTACATCACTATTTTAAGTTAACTATGGATTACAGGCATATAGTTAAACCAAAGAATTAAAACATGATTAACTTCATACTAAAAAAGATTAGGGTTTAAATTCCGTTAAATAAGCTAAAATTAGACAAAATCATTGAGTTATAGAGTGTATTCATAATTACATAGATTTCATGCCCAATACAGCTATTGACGGCTTATCATTCCTACTAATAATTATACGGTCATCATCTCAAATTAAGTAACATTCTTGTACTTAATTTTTAATTGTCAATTTTAGCTATTAAATTTTTTAAAATCAAGTTTTTTTGAAAGATTAATCGTATTAGAAATAGTTCTTAAAGGGGACTATAAGTCCTATAAAAATAGCGGTACAACCAAGCTATTATAAGTAAAAAAAAAAAAAAAGTTAAGAAAGCTATAAAAGTAGAGATACATCTCAATTAGTGTCCAAAAGCAGTTCAACGCTCAAGTTAAAGCTAAAATGTAAGAAAATCTCCTTGCGGAGTGCGCAGGCCAACTCCACTTGTTGTCTCCTACGAAGATGTCAACTTTTGCATTATCAGAGATGTTGTCTTGATGAGTTCCTAAAGTTTGGGAGATTATGTAGGGCTTATATTATGCCAATTATCACACCAAAACTAAGTGATTTTTCTATTTCCAGTTTTAGATTTAATAAATCTACTTATCCAGTCTCTCAAAGCTAGCATATGCTTGACTGTCCATAATGTGTTTTATCCAGGTTTAATCTTCCAAATGCTTTAATTCTTGGGAAAGTATGAATTCATCTATTTCACCACAGGGATTCTTTATCTATTAGTAGCTTCCATAACCTCTTAGCTAGCAAAACTTTGTTAACAATCTTGATGGATTTGACCCCTCGTCCTCCTCCTTTTTGATTACACACAATGACCATTAACTTTAGAACTTGTGGCCTTTTTAATCTTACAAGTTCAAAGGAAGTTCTCCATCAACTTTTTAATTGATTTGATCAATCCTATAGGTAGATAAAGGTGAGAAGTCTAATAAACAAGCATATACTATAAACAATAGCTTAGATTAGTTAAAGTCTTTTAGTATAATTCAAAATTTTGTTTTACCAATTTTTTAGCTCCTTTTGTAATTGGTCTATAATAGGTTGAAAATCATTGTATCTAAATCTCTTTACGGTAATAGGTATAGAAGGCATCAAGACTTGCTTGAACACTGTTAAAACTACCATTTGCTCTCCTAACATTAAGGTACCAAAGATATGAAGAAGTATCTTTTAGCATTGTTAATTGAGAGATTGATTATATCATGAAGGAGTTTAGGAAATTGGTTAAGGCCATAATTAATTCTTTGTTCACTTCCCAAGTAGAAGCAAATCATACGCAAAAAAAAGTTTAAAGATCTTAAATTTCTTACATTTATAGTAGAACTTAGAACTTAAACAACCTTGTATGGTTCGCATTATTTGCTATACTTTGAGTTAAAACTTTTTATACATAGAGAATATAAGTAAGGTGATTAAGGGTGATCGTGAATTGCAAGTACGCGATTATCAAAGTGAGTAATAAATTAGAAAGAACCGAGTCATGTTCATAAGAATTATAAGAAAGTTCAAATTTACGCTAGCTAACGATGTTTGGAATCAGGTTGGGTGAAATTTTAGAAATTAAAAGCAATGTAAAGAATTATTAAAAATTCAAATGAATTTATAAGCAACTACCCAATTCAATACAACCAAAATAACTATGAATGTGACATATTTATGCAATAAATAATTAAGAAGAGAGTGCAATAATTGACTAATTAAAAGTATTAACTTTAATGGAGAAGGAATTTCTCTTAGGGAATGATATTTTTGCCAACCTTCGTATTAAATTAGCTATCATTCACAAATGAAAAATCCAAACCTTGTCTGTGAATTTTAAGAGTAATTAATCACCTTCTCCTAAAGGTGAATTAATATATTCACTCTAGACATCACTTACTAATCTCTTATTTAAGTTCTTCCTAGAATTTCTTAAGTTCCAAACCCAAACCTTTTAAGTTTCAAACCTAAACCTTCTATTTTTACCTCCTAAGTTTCTTGAGTCTCCCATCTAACAAGAAAATCTTAGCCGAAATTTCCTTTAATCTTCTAGCAAAACTCCCTTTTTTCAAAGATGAATTTATATCAGGCAAACTTCCAATGATCCAAAGGAAGAACAAATAAACCCAAGAAAATCAACAAGTATATGAATATTCAGTCATGTATTCCAACAAAATTCCATGTTAAAGCATCACCAAAACTTCAAATCCCTAAGAGAAATTAAGGTTTTAGCCACAAATCATCATGTCAAGCAATCCAAAAGCATAAACTATAGACAAACTCATGAAGGAATCGAATAGAAATGAAGAACATGGCTCCAAACTGCTACAAAATTTATGCAGTAAAATTGTGATTTGGAGGTGGAATCCTCAAAGCTTGGTGTAGGTTCCCATCCGAACAACGTGCTCTCCCCTCTCCTTTGCGTGGTTGCATTCTTTTTCAGTGGAGGTTGCGTTGTCTCTACCGAATAAGGAGTTGCTACGCTTTTTAATTTTTTGCAAAGTGTTAGGTCCCCTTTCTTTTTGTTACCTTGCGCTTCTCTTTTTCATGGAAGCCCTCTCTCCTTTTGCTTAACTCATACTCTACGTTTTTTCTTTTCTTTTAAAATATCGCCTAGCCCTTATCCCTTTGTATATTGCGTTTTCATCCAATGCATAGTCTTAAATTTGTTGTTGGTGTATTATGTTTTGTGCATATGGTGCTGTCATTTTTTTCTTTTAATTAATTCTCATCTATCTTGTTGCTGTCTTGTTTTGTTTAATGTGTTGTCGTTTTGTCCCATCTTCTCCTAGTTGCTTGTCCATTGTTGAAGCATTGACCATTCTTATAATAATAGGCATACAACAAATACAACTACCTTTTACATACCTAGGATTACCTATATTTACAAAGAAGCCAAAAGTTATTGAATGCTCACATTTGATTGATCTGTTAAGAAAAGCGTTGTAGCTCGGAAAAGTAGGTCTTTGCCACTGATTGCAATGAAAACTTGGAGATTATACATTAACAAGGAAGTTGTCTGGGTCAAATGTATGAACACATTAACACACATTATTTCTCTCAGAATTGCTTATAGAATCTTAAAAAGAACAAGAATCACTCCTAGCTCCTTATTGAAATGCTAAGATCAAGAAACTCTATCTATCCCTTAATTAGAAAACAAGTTGGGAAGGGTTGAAAACTTGGTTTTAGTTTGACAATTGGTGTTATATCAACCCTCTGCACTTGTAAGAGGAACTGAACTCTTTTAGAGGCAAACTCCCATTCAACTAAAAATTGGGTAATATAATCTCAAGTGATTCTTAAAACTACAGACTTAGAGGTATACACTTGATCAAGGCAAAGAAGACCATACAATATAGATATTGGATAATTCCCATAGCTTCTCCAATAAGTCCTACCTAGAGCACTTCATACCTCACTACCCTAAAAATGCATGGTAGCATCTTATATGGTCTAAATCCATTATGCCTAAGGTTGCATTCACTTCTTGGCTTGCTTTCAAGGCTAAGCTTTAGAGTAAAGATAGAATTTAGGCTGCAAGCCACCTTTATGTATAGTGTAAAACTGAAGCTGAAACAATCCCACACTTATTATTTCAATGTTATTACATACAATCAATTTGATCAAGGTGCCAGCACAATATGAACATATTTTGTAATGTAAGAAACTAGGAACAAAACATTCAATGGGCTTATGAATGGAAAGCTAGCAAATGATCCTGTGTTAATTCAAAGAACTTTCTCATATTGTGTTTACATCATTTAGTGAGAAAGGAATAATTTAGTCCACAACAAACTTGAATTGGACAAATATGTGCTAATATAGAAGCTGCTTTATTGGATAAGGGAATTTTTCATTTGAAAAATAGAATATTCATTGACTAAAATTGAGCATCAAGAGTGTAAGAGTATAATGACAAATTTTACATCTCTACCATTACAAAAGTAATAGATATTCCTCCATATGCAAATTATAGCTCATTCAATTTAGGGTCAAACTCCATCTTCTTCTCATTATTACAATCATTTTTTCTGGAAGTCGAATTTATAAAATTTCCCTTATTTAAGAACAGACATTGTGAGTTAACTCATAATTGTCCCCTTTAGAGTTGTTGAACAACCTCTTATTCCTTTCTCTCTAAATGGAGTAAACTGAGCAAGTTATAAGTAGATTGATATCAAGATTATCTCCTCTCTTCATTCTATAAAGCTTATCATCCAATGCAAGTATGTCAAGTCACTCCTAGTGAGGACAATGCAACCCCCTCATATGTAACATCCTACTCCAAATAGCCCTTATATACTCACATTAAAAGAATAGATGGTTAGTAGACTCAACATACACATTATAGAACATAATTGATATGACTCCATTCATCCTATCCTTAGTCTTCAATCTATATCTTGCCACAAGCCAAGTAACAAATGGTGCCTTATGCATTTAAGCTCCTTTCCAAATAATGTTGAACCAGTTAACTTTGAGTTGTTGTTGAGTAATGGCTATAATGCAGCTTTGATTAGTAAATTCTCTTCCTTTATTAGGCAACTAGTGTATACTATCTTCTTATGAAGAGTTGGGGGAATAGTCTGACAGGTATGATCTAACTCCATCACCACCTATGAAATCAATAAAACAATTGTTATGTTGAATGATCACTTTAACCCAAGATTGAATAGGTATCCTTGTGATAAAAGATGAAACCTCGTCTCTTAGGATTAAAGGGCTTTACAAAGTCTAATTATCAAACCAAAGCTAGCTCGAGTGACCATTCTGTAGTACCAATGTAAGGATGGCTTGAAACTTAAACTAGCTAATGGGATATTTCCCAAATTCCTTGTAAGCTATTCAAAGTAGAAACTCTAGTTAATGCTGCTGCTTTTATATAAAAGTTTGATTTTCAGCATGTAACCTTCAAATAATTATAGG
This sequence comes from Erythroxylum brevipes, assembly GCA_027479065.1. Lineage (NCBI taxonomy): Eukaryota > Viridiplantae > Streptophyta > Magnoliopsida > Malpighiales > Erythroxylaceae > Erythroxylum > Erythroxylum brevipes. The sequence continues at coordinate 55,703,373 of JANIHY010000002.1, forward strand.
GCTTTAAACAACCTATATATTTGGAATACAATTTATTTAACTTCTTAATAAATTGGCTTTAATTAATAAGCATTTGCTTAGAGGTTGGATTTAACTAAAAATCCTACGTAAATATACTTTAAGCTTGCCAATGAAAGTATATGAGACCGAGTAAAACAACTTTTGGATATTAGTAAAATTAGTATTAAATTTTTCTTCAAAAAATCATTATTAAATTATATTTAAAACTTTATTTTTTATTAAATTTCACAATGTTCGTTAGAATTATTAAAAGTAACAATAAATGTATGAAATATTTCTACAAAATTAACTTTTTGTTAACCTTCTAATTAGTGGTATTGACGTGATGTGACATATCACTTGAGTAGAGGATCAAGTGAGAAATAAGTCTTTAATGACAAAACAACTATATTAATTTTATTAAAAATTTAGAAACCAAATTATTCATGTCCATAAAAATTAGGTCAAAAGTTTGACTTGAACAATAAATATGAAGAATTTTGAGGAACACGTTGTCAGAGTTTTCAAATATTGGAAGTTTTAGAAATTTCTAGAAAGCAATCTCTAGGATATTTTGCTTGAAGTGATTTAAATTGTACATTTGAGAGCTGGGCCATTTTTTATGGAAAAAATATTTAATATTGTCATCATTTTTTGTTGGAAGTTTAAAACTTTCACAAAAGGAAAGCAATAACGATGAAGTATGCATATAATGTTTGTGGAGATTGAGTTTGAAACTTTGGCGTGTGCTGGTTTTCAAATTTCTAAGTCTAATTTTTTTTTAAAAAAATTAATAGAGTATATATATTGAAAATGATTCAAAATATAAAATACATCTTTCGGAGCTATACTCCCTTGCCTAAACCAACCAACGACTATTAACATCATGCTTACCAAAACGATTTCATATTTGGGCCCCTGCATTAAAAACACAACAATGTTTTTAAATTGATGAAAGTTCTGGATTAAAGAACTAAATTTTCTAGCTATTACACTCATTGGGTGCCACCGGATTTTCCTTGAGGATCAAGCGATAATCTGTCTTTCCTAATTTATTCTGTAGTTTATAATAATTTCTCCTTAAAAAAAAAGAACTAAATTTTCATCTCCTCTACTTTTGTTGCCCGTCATTTTCTCTAATCAGGGCTGTTTTTTTCAATGACAGTAGAGGTCTTAATCTGCAGTCGACTGCACTCGTAAGTTAGACAGTTCTGTTTAGTTCATCGTAAGTCCAATTGTTAGTATTGCTGGATTAAAAAAAATAAAAAGTGATAGATCAAAAACTATCAACTTATAACATTTTCATAGCTTGGAAGAAGTATTAAAAAGAGAGAAACCTGGCGAGAGAATTGTAAGTATACGAACTATTTATAATGATGGTGATCTGTGTTTTAAAACTTGGACCGGACTGGCCGGTCTGATCGATTTGACTCGTGATCGGTTGGTGGTCCGGTCTGGTTTATTATTCAAAATCGGCTATAAATTGACCCAGTTTAAACCGGTCAAAATCAGTCAATTGACGGGTCGGATCGCTCCGGTCTGACCGATTCGACCGGTCCGATAATTATTATTTTTTATTTTTTGAAATTTTTGAAATTTTTGAAATTTTTTAATATTATATATAATTAAATATAATTATTGTATAATTATTACGTCATACCAGTTCGATCGGTGGTTGAACCGATTGAATCGGTCAAACCGATAATCAATAAAATCATCGGTTAAATGATCGGTCTGAATTTCAGAACGTTGATGGTGATAAACTATATAGGTATTCTTGGCATGAGTTGTTGAGATCTCATTTATTATCGGTTTATAATTGTTGGTGGGTTCATTTACTGTGTTCGTACATATTATGGAGTCTTTAGTCTGCGCCCTTTATTAGATGCAAGTTTGAGCATTTAATTTATCCAAAATAATATCTACAATGAAGCCCGACGAACCCCTTTAGCTGTGGTTTTGATAACGTTGTCCAACATGTTTATCCTGTAGTGATTCGACGAGGAATTGACTTTTGGTACCAAGTTCAGTGCGGGTAGGTACGCAATTGCTCAAAAGTTATTATTTCTTAGCATCATCTCTTGATGACCTCAGCTTGTGGTGTGTGCACCGGTCGGAGAAAGTTAGGGTAGCGTAATTAAGTATTCAACAAAGCAAATAACCCATCTCTTAACCGTTAATCGTTGTTAGTTAATTAAAAAGGTTATTTGCTTGGATCAATATGAAGTACGAATGGCTAACTATTTTCTTTACCAAATATTTTAGGAGGATCTCAATTATAAAAAAACACTTTTAAGCTATTCATTTTTAGATTAATCCCCGCTTGAGTTAAAATAGATTTCTTATAGAAGGTAAAATTCTGATATCAAATTTTAAAAAGTTACATATATAAAAATAATTTGAATCCGCAATTTCACTTAAGTTAAAAAATCTCCTTACTAACTCACCTAAGTTTAGGGCAAACGTACGGTACTAGTCCATTTTAAAAAAATAGCAATGTTCAACATTCGATAAATGACAGTACAGTCCAATAGAAAATAGATTGACCATCTTATAGTTTTAAATATTCCAATTTTTAATTATAATAAAACTAAATTTTATTTAAAACTCATGCCCTATTTTATAATTTTAAAAAAATAATCCTAAACGTTATATAATATTAACAAGTAGCAATAGCAAATTATGCTAGTTGTAAACTTGGTACAAGCTACTGCCTTAACTTTCTTTAAAATTTATGTTTCTATACTTAATTCTCATTTACTCCTTTTATTCTTTAAACAATATATTTTATATTTTTCAATTTAATACTTTTATTTTTTCAATTTCTTATTTATTTTAGATATATG
>JANIHY010000002.1:55791373-55807248 GCA_027479065.1 Erythroxylum brevipes
AAATTTTGAGAGTAAAAGTCCGGACTGGGAAAATTTCTAGGTGACGGACTGATTGACTGTATAGTACTGAAATAACTATCAAATGGCCAGGAAAAATTAGACATGATTTTAGGAATTTTAATATGTTGAGCCATTAGAATTTGGGAATAAACTTGTCTAGAAATGATTTTGAAAAGAGAAAGAACTTTAAAATGTTGAGGAAAAAGACAAGTGACATGTTTCTATTGTTAAGAGAGCAAACCTTTTAAATGCCTTAGGTTTTAAATTTGGCTATAGAACTTATCTCCTCCATCTTAGGGCTTGTCTTCTTCCTCTTCCCTTGGTGATTTTCAATCCCCTACAAGACTCTTGCTTGATCTTTTGCTTGCTTGCTTTTCTTTGTGCAAAGACCAACCCTAATCATTGAAAAGATGAAGATTGTTGAGGTTTTCAGAGAGAGCCGTAGGTGTTAAGAGTTGGAGAAGATTTCGGAAGATTTGAAGAGTGGAAGCTTGATTTAGTAAGTAAATGGCTTTTATGTTGTTTATGTAGTGTTTAAATGCGTTTATGGTGTTTAATGAGAAAGATTGGAGTAGTTGTGTTGAGTTATGACTGATTTTAGTGAGAGAAATGTGAAAAGGGAATCGGAGAAGACGAACAGGAACCCGCACGTCACGACGAGAGGGTAATTACTCGTCGCGACGAGCGGTTTGCCGCGACAAGCAGCAAATCAGACTTCGTGATGAGCGTGTTAGACGTCGCGACGAGCGACCTTGTGTCGCCGCGGCTTGCGTCCTTTCGCCGCAGCGAGGCTGATTTTATGAACTGATGTATTTTAGTTTTTGGGTCATAACTAATGATATAGACCTCCAATTGAAGCGATTTTTGATTCGTTATAAACTAGAGAAAGAGGTCTACAATTGAGGTGAAGAAAGAAAGTTTGAATTCAAATTAGTAAGATCTCAATTATTGAATGAAAGTTAAGGATATGTTTTTATTACAACATAAGAGTTGTTTCATGATTATTGGAGTATAATTTTGAGACTTCTGAAATAAATGAAATGCTTTTGGGATTTTAGAAGCATAGTTTAATGGGTGAATTTGACCAAATGAATAGTTATATTGACTTTGAGGTCTTCTTTGAGAATAAGGGTGTTGTCTAAATGTTGTAATATTTATAGAATGAAAAATTGGTTTCGAGACAAAAGAAAGTGGAATTTGGGAAATAGCGCCGGGAAGGTCATGAACATGCATCGTACATCTTTTACTTAAGACATGTGCATTATTGAATTATTCTGATTGTGCATTTAGTAATGGGTAATTATTTGATTATTATAGAGGCACCGTTGGAATGACATTCTACGGATATTGCTGAGACTTCTAGGCAGTAGCTAGGAAGTTACAGGTGAGTAACCTAATTGGTTCCTCAATCTTTGATTGTTAAATGTTTTGTACTTAGAATTTTGTGGAGAATAATGATGTGTATATGTGAATGATTATGTTTGAAATATCGGACCGAAGGTCCGAGGGATTGAGTGTTTTGACATTGAAGTGTAAATTGTTTGTGAATGTGAAATGTTCATGCTTTAATGTGATAAATTGTGAATGTATTGTATTGTGTAATTGAGAATGATATGACTGTTTTCGATAAATTGGATCTGATTGCATTGTGATAAATGAATTCCATTAACAATTGATTAATAATGGTTGTGACTAGAGCTGCCACCAAGAGCTACAAGCTCGATTACTGGGAAAGAGCCTCGTGCTCGAAAGGAAATAGTGCATACCCAGAGGGCTCTCCTATCCCTAAGACGCATGGGAAGTAGTGCATACCCAGAGGGCTCTCCTACCCCCAAGATGCGTTTAACGCTTAATGAGCCCGAAAAGGGACAGTTCAGAGCTATATGCTCAATGTTTAATGCGCCCATTTTGGGACAGTTTAGAGCCTCAGGCTCACTGATTAATGTGCCCAGATTGGGACAGTGCAGGCACTCAGTCACAATGCTAAAATAAAATGGAAAATGTCTTGTATTCATGTATTTGTGCATTGAATTGATTCCTGGATTGGGAAAAAGACAACATGCCTTGTATCTGTGTGATACTACTTGATAATCTTTCTAAATATGTTATTGTGAAAAGTCTGTAAATTGCTATATGATATTCTGAATGTGCTATTATGATAATTTTCACGCTATTTGCTTAATGCATGAATTGAGTGAACCATCGATGATGGTTTCTCATTGAGTTCGCAAACTCACCCAAAATTGCAAACTATTTTTCAAGATCGAGAGTGTAGACTCCTAGCTCCGGAGAGAGAAACTTTTCCTGCCGTGTAGATCGTGTTGGCAAGAGAAGTCATGGCACACAGGTTGGTCAGCTGGGATTTTAGGGGGATGACCTAGTTAGACTTTAGTATCAGTTTTCTTTTGGAGTCATGTATATAGACAGTGAAAAACTGATAGACATATAAATTTCTGCTTTGATGAAATGATATGAGAAAGCAATTTGGTTTCAAATTTTAGTGATTTTATATTGTGGTTTATATTTATGTGATGCCATAAGAGTAGTGATTGTTCGATCGTAGCTCTCCTTTATTGTAGGATATGGGTCGGAATGACCAATGGACGTTCCGCTGCGTACCCTACGGTAAAGGGGGCGCTACAAATCAAACCATAATAAAAACACCATGAAATAATTCCATTATCAATTTATTACAAATTAATAATAAAAATACAAACAAATCTAATAGACCATAAATTAATTTATGACTATCAAAATATAATAATATTAATAACCCAAAACATCTAAATTACTCAACAATGCTCCTTTAATATCAATTAATTAAAATGTTGCAATTAATTTATCTAAAGCCTGTAACTAAATTAAATAACGTAAATTAAATAAAAGTTTCCAAACATATTGCAATTAAATATTATAAGAGCCTAATAAAAATGTGAACCATGCAAAAATATAAACAATGGCATAATTGAATTCATATAAAACTAATTAACAACCCCAAGGCTTCAAATTTATAGGAATTTATGAAAAATATCTTAAAAATCTCTAGGAAATTTGAATTCAATATGTAAAATGATTCATGAATATCAATTAATCCCGTAAAACCTTCTAATCATATGGCCAATTGAAAACAACTCCATAATACTCTAAGCATACATTCTCATACCTAATTCCCTGAAAGCCATTAAACAACTCAAGAACAATTGAAATAAAGTAATAAACATAACTTAAATTTGATGAAATTTAAAAAAACAGTTGGGAGCATCATCTAGATGAGAAAAGTGAGATAGAAAGTGAAAAATGAAATTCTAGGTAGTGAGGGTGATTTAAAGATAATTTTGCTAAACACGTGCTGCTACATATTGAGCAATGTAAGGTTAATTCTATAATAACACAACTGTATTAGGCTATAACATGGGCATGTAAGGTTTTTACATTAGCATGTATTTGAAACTTGTTATGACAAAAAGTGTAATATGGCCCAGAACACAAGCTTCTATTTAGGTCGTGATAAAACAAAATAAAGATGATAAATTATACAAACATGTTGGGACTTAACACGATCAGGTTGAAATTGAATTTTAAAAACTTCAAATCTGCATAGCCATTAACATGGGCATATTAGTGGACTATAATGTTTTGTAATTTTTTGAAAAGCCAAGGCAAAAGGAAATAAAATTTAACACGATCACCCCTATAAGCATGTTAATGGCCATGTTTCTTACCGTTTCGTAGACACTTACCTAGTTTTGGCATCATAGGTATACTGATGGGTGTATTGATGTCTCAGAGTAATTTTCTTATAACACGGTCAATAATGCAAGCATGTTAAGGATGGTGTTTCTTAATGCAACTTTTTGGCACTTCTTCTCTTATTCATATGAGCATGTAGCTTAATATGACCATTAACACATGCATATTGATAGTTCTATAACTCTCTGTAGCTTTTTAACTTGGCCAAAACTTTCACCTACTCTCGTAGTTGTAAATCAAAACACGTACCTAAGGTGTAAAAGATGAAAATGACACCCATATTTATATAAACCAATTTAGAATTTATATTAAACCATAAAGTAAACATAGATAAAAAGTTAAATTATGAATTAAAATCTAAAAACATGGGACAAAACTAATTGAAATGAAATTACCAAATTAAAAAGCTTAGGTTGGCTCCCTAAAAGCATTTCTTTAACTTCAATAGCTTGACGTTCCAACTTCAGCTTACTCCATCATGATGTTAGAGACTAAGCTCCACTCATTTGACTAGACATAAATCCATTAGATCATCATTCATAATTTTTTGAATGACATCAACTATTGCAAAATAAATCACTTCAAGAAAGTAACAAGTATCATCATATTCAATAGAATGTCTTAAAGCTTCAGACATTTTGAAAGTAGCCTCTTCATCTACCACTCCCAACATCATTTTACCACAACTTACATCAATTACTACTCTAGTTGTAGCTAAAAATGAATGACCTAATATAAAAGGTACTTCAGTTTCCTCATCCATGTCAAACATGGCGAAATTATATGGGAATATGAATTTGTCAACTTTAGCCAACATATCTTCTATGATGCTTGTAATATACTTGACTGAACTATCAACTAACTATAAGCACATCCTTGTTGGTTTTGGTGATCCTAACTCTAATATCTTAAATAACTTATAGGGCATTAAGTTAATACTAGCCCTTAAGTCAACTAATGCCTTTTCAATTGATAAAATACCAATTAAGCAAGGGGCAATGAAACTCCCTAGATCTTTAAGCTTCTTAGGTAGTTTATTTTAAAGCATGGCTAAACACTCCTTGTTAAGTGTCATCGTGGATAGCTCCTCTGAATTCCTTTTGTTTGATAGCAAGTCTTTCATAAATTTGGCATACTTGGGTATTTATGAAAGAGCTTCAATAAAAGGTAAGTTAATAAGACATTGTTTAAAGAGTTCTACGAACTTACCAAATAATTTGTCCATATGAACCTTCTTCAGTTTTGATAGATAAAGGGTAGAAGGCTTGAACTCCTTCACCAACTTGGGTTGCTTACCTTCATTATCTCCTTCCTTATTCCTCAACTTATTTCTCTTCCATACTTAGCTCCCTTTCAGTTCTAATAGTTAATGCCTTCATGTGCTCCTTAGGGTTTCTCTTCGTATTGATAGGCAAGCCTCATGTGTTCTTTAAGAAATTAGTTTAGCAAGCTATCATATTTGATTCTCTAAGTTATGGATAAAATCCTCTTGGTTCCTTAGTGAAGCTTTAGTAGCTTGGAATTGAATTTTAGATGCTTGAAAAAATTTAGTTAGGATATCTTACAGGCTAGGCTTCTTCTCTTGCAAAGTATGTTGTCATTGAAATTTAGGTGGAGGATTTTATCTTTGTCATCCCTGATTTTCCTAAGAAAAATATGGTAGTTCATCCGTTTTGGTTTGTAAATTTTTCTATATGTGTTATTTTGTGGTCTAGGCTTATCTATATAATCAATATGTTTGGCTAGTTTTGTTACAACCTTAACAACTTGACAATTTTGGTTTACATGCCCTCCTCCATATAACTCACATAATATCATCTAAGTTATTTGTTACATGGCTACTAATCCACTAATCTTTTTACTAGGAGTTTCTACCTAAACTACCAAATTTGTAATTGCATCTATATCATAAGCTTTAATCGACTTATTATGTTTAGCTCTTATTAAGTTCCACCGATAGCTAATCATAACCATATTTTCAATTAACTATTGGGTTATTTCAAGTTTCTTTCTAATTAAGGTTCCTCTAAATATGGCATTTATCATTTTTATGGTTAAAGGATTTACACCATTATAGAATGTTTGAACCTATAACCAAACAGGAAGACTATGATCAGGGCATCATCTCAATAAGTCCTTGAATCTCTCATATGTATCATATAAAGTCTTTGGTTCCATTTGGGTATAGGAAGAGATGTCATTCCTCTTCTTCGTCAACATATTTAGTGGAAAGTACTTCATTATAATTTTTTTCCATTTAATTTGACATGTGCTTAATTTATTATACACTTAATCCATAACACTTGGGATTATTGCTATGAAAAGCGTAAGACATTCACTTTAGTTCATATTTTATTCTAAGTACAATTTGGAAGGAAAAGAACTAAAGTGAGTCAAAAGTACAATCTTTGCGTCGTCTTCTTGAGATTCACAATCACTTGTCTTCATGGAACAAGAATAAGAAGAATTAGAGCAAGAGGAGATAAGAAAATACATGAATATGAAGAGTATATGTGAAAACATCAAGCAAGAAGAGTGCTGGAAATTTCTCATGGCTATAACAACTTTGTCACAGGTGTGACACATTAGTCACGTCCATTACAAATGTGCCATGGGCTACACTTCATGCACGCCCATTACACCATAAAGCATGCTTGTGAAATGCTACCAGCTCACCCAAAAACCTAGTTTTGAGTATAAATACATCATTTTGTGATGACAGGAGGATGTTTTCATTTGGGATTTTCATTTTAACGATGTGATCTCTCTGTTTTGAATAAGAGAAGGGGCAAAGCTCCATTCCTTTAGAGGCCCATAGAGGGCTAGCTTCCTAATGCTGGTTCAGAGTTGATATTGACACCAAAGAATTATTTGTTGTTCTTTCTCTTAGGGATTGATTATGTTATCATATGTTTAATGTTTGGGTGTTGTGTGAGAATGATTGAATGCTCTATTTGATAATTTTTATATAAGAACCCATTGCTAGAATTTCAATATAATCCATAATTGTTATGTTGAGATTTGTTTGTGGCAACTAATGATTTTAAATCATTAAGGATAACATAACCTAGGTTAAATGACCCAAGCTTGTGTGGTTGTTACCTTGATTAATCTAGTTTCCTAATTTAGAGAGCTTGTTCTAGGTTGTTCGATAGCTAAGTTTAATTAACGAGCTCTTCTTAATTAAACACAACCTAGGGGATATTATTAACTTACAATTAATAGTTGCTAGAAGAGGTATAAAAATAACAATTCAATGAAATATGCTCAACTGTGTGTAGGCTGAGATTGAATCGAAGACTGGGTCCTTAACGAATTCATTACTTTTATCATTTTTAGGTTGTTTGATTTAATTTTCTTTTGTTAGTTTAGTTTCATTTTATTTTCTTATTTGAAAACTGAAACCAAACCCTCCCCATAACCTAAAAACCAATTATTTTCATTTTAAAAGCTTTGCACACACTCTTTGTGGGATCGACCTAGACTCACCACTGCTATAATTGTAGGTCTAATTATTTTGAGTAGTATTATGACATGCTACATCATAATCCCATGCCATAATTGATCATTTAGGAAGGGAGTTCAACCACTTCCCGGTTTGGTTCCTTAATAGGAAAGGACAGTCTGAATCTAATTATATCATTAGTGGCCTATTTATCTTAAAAGTATAATAAATCTCTAGGAAGTGGACTATCATACCATATATATGACATTTTGTTTGATTTCAAAGTTGTTTATTGTAACGGTTAGTCTGACGATGCTAGACTTAGTTTTAGTTAGTGATGACCTTACATACTTAGACAAACTTCTTTATTATTCCACTATATTTTCTGGTTGCTTCTTTTTAAATTCTTGATCCTATTCTTCTTCCCTTTATATAAGCCTAGTTTTAAGGTTTTGCAAAGCTACCCTTTGATTTCAGGATCTCCTTTGACTAATTATAACATATTGCTTTGGTTTATAAACAAATCTAACTATTTAAAAAGTAATAATAAAAAAGAAATGTTAACAATCAAAATAAAATAATAAACACAAAGGAAATAAATGGTTAGATTAATAAAAATCAAGCTTTCCTAATATTCTAATCATTGGTAATGATACTAAAAACTTGGTGGACTCTCGTATGTGATGTATATAAATTAATTCCTTTAATATATTGTTTGAACAAGGCAAGTGTACTGATGTTTTGTAATAGAGGGCTCAAAGTACCAAGTGTTGATTCCACAGAGACTATAAGTACTAATAATGACTATTTTCCTATTATCTAACCTAAAATTAAGGTGATGATGATAATTCAAATTTAAAATAAAAGAAAATAAACTAAGAATAAGTCAACATAATTAAAAAGCTATAATATTAAAAGAGAGAAAATCAACCAATAAAACAAATGGTAAATGGAATTCAAATCTCCCTAAAACTTCTCATGCAATCATGATTCCACTAATCAATTTATTATCAAGTTCATTAGACTGTGAAAATTCCTCAATTTAATATCTTTCTTAAGACTATTAACACTTAATCTTAGGTTAATTAATTGAAATCTCTTTCTAATTAAAACTCATAAAATCACATTGCTTGATTTATGAATTTCATTATTAGGTTTCACCCTAGTCCAAAGGATTTATGTCGATATATCTTTAGGTTTACATGCAACCCTTTTCAATTAAGAAATCTTTTCATACATTAGATTTCTCAATGTCAATTGCATGATATCACACATAAATCAACATATTGGAAATATCATTTGAAAAACAAATAAGAACATATAGTTGAGTTTAAATAAAGTTAAAGAATAAATTAAATTAAAATAAAGTCACTACAAGATCCATCTTGTGGTTTATCCAATCTAGGTACCACTAACAGTTTAACTTATGATAATATCCAATAAAACACAAAAACTAAAGGAAAGATGAAAATTAAGGATAATATCATTGAAATCCTGAAAATGTTTAAAAACTCCACTCTAAATTGATGAAATTTTTCTCTAAGGGGTTTTCTTAGTTGTTCCTCTTCCTTTGTGCTATCCTAGGGTTTCTCTTGATGTTTTCCTTTTGCTTCCCTGTATTCTACCTCTTAATCTTATCTTTTTAAGTTCAATTTTTGAATATAACGAGATACATAAATACCAGGATGAGTGTGTTGGTGATCATATTCTAACAATTAACGCACAATGATATCCAAAGTTAACAAGTGCATCTACAAGCATTATAGAATTTTTAAGGCTATGTTTGGTTAGACATAAGGTTTTTAATGGAATGGAATGGTTTATAATGAAATGGAGCATAAATGGATGTAAAATTAGAAAATTATTTTTAAGAGGGATAGAAGGATTCATAACGTAATATAGTGAAATGTTGTTTGGAAGATGGATAGAATGGAATATAATGTATGTATAATAATGTATGAATGACTATTCCACCCTTGATAGAACAAAATATATGTTAGTATGGTTGAGTGTATAATTGGTATTATAAAAAATTATTGAAGGTATACTAGGTAGATAGTACATATTTATCATTTTACATTCTATCCTAAATCCCTCAAATTGGAGGTAACTCATTTTTACTGTTTAGGATGGAATGAGATGTAATGTGAAACCCTCCTTTCCATCTTATTCCATTTCATTTCATTATAAACCCTTATCTCAAATGATGGAATAATATCGCATTCCAGTTCATTCCATTACTAAAACCCCAACTAAACATAGCCTAAGTGATCTAGGCTTTCAAAAAATCAAATGAAAAAGGTTTGATATTTATTCCACTACATGCTAAACCAGATCTTGCCCTAATTTTCCAATAGTAGATAACCTAGCCAAATTTCCATTAATTAGCTAATGATAAGAGAACGAATAATTGAATATTACCATAAACTAGCCATCATAATAGCTAATTTATATGTTTAACAATCATTTGACGTAGTTTGGGTATATATATATACACCAGAATTAAGTTATAAAAAGAATATTTGGTACAAGTATAACTATTATGAAGCTTTAAGAGAGTTTCATTATGTTCATGTGTGTGTGTGTGTGTGTGATGCGAGTCATTAGTGTAATATGTGATCAAGAAAGGAATTCTTAGATTATATTTAAATGACTGAGATATTAATTAAGAGAAAAATTAAATTATTAGGGTTCCTTTTTACCTGTGATAAGGATAATGTATAAAGAATTTATGTTCACTTGAAAAGGAAGATACATGTATGAAAGGCTTCTTTTTATCTATTGAAAAAATAATAGTGAATTGTTAAATAGAGTTTCGTGAGTCGACATAATATTATTATTGTTTAACTGAACTATTATTGATTTTGTGTCTTTTTCCTTACTCTCTTGTGTTATTGTTTTATATGTATATATGTATACTATTCATTAAAATTGATAACTCATGCATTAATTTTTAAAAAAAGTTTAAAATTTATGTAAGCTAATTTACTCATTTTTTCCATGTAATTTAAAGACCAGTAAATAAAATTAAAAGTAGTCTTCCTATCAATTATATTTACGATGAGATTAATATATTTTGCTATTGAAAATTGTTGAAAGTTTAAGCTTATGATATTATAGCTAAGCTACTAAAATTTACTAATATTTGTTTTAATCTATACCACTTTTAATATAATGATTTAATTAAATTCTAATGTCATGGTTAAATTAGAAAATAAGATCATTGAAATACAAAAGTAGCTTAATTAAAAAAAGAGACTAAAAATTAGAAGTAAAAGAAATATAAATAAAAAGATAAAAATGAAAGATGTTGCATCAGGCTTACGAACTCGTACCGGCTGGTACCGACCAATAAGGCGAAATGGAATGATATCCATTCCTTCGATATCGACCATTAATACAGTCGATACCATAGTTTTTCGCTCAGTACTACCTGTACATAAAATACCGGTTAGCACCTGGAAATTTGAGGATGTGTTTGCAATTTTTAACCTAAACCTACTTGAACCCCTACAGACGCCTGCCTCTACCTCTCTCGAACCTTCTCACCTTCTCCTTCTCCTTCAGTCCTTAATCGTTTATTTCTCTCTCTTTAAACGCCCCCACCTACCATTTGTCTCCGTCGTCTCCTTCCTCTCTCCACTGCCCCCTTGTCTTCGTCTCTGTCTCCAGTCTCCACCGTCTCTATCTACTGTCCATCGACTCACTTTTTTTCTCTCGCTCTCACCGATTCTCACTTCTTCACCACCGCCTCGCTCTCTCTCTCTCTCTCTTTGTCATCTTCATCTTCGACTGGTGATTAGTCCGACGGTACTGTTGCGTCCCTCATCCTCCCCGATCCATGCCAGCATTAGAGGACAGAGATCCTCCATTAGCTTGCGTCTTTGCGTCCCCTTAAGATGCCACCGTTATCGACACTAAATGTCTGAAGGAGGAGAGATCATCATAGCCTCGCAGTCGCCACCGATCTGTGAGACTCGAAGCCTTTGAGGTCTAACCCATCAGTGAAGACCGACTCGAAGACTCAACCCAAAGACCCGAATCTTGTAAATTTTTTTAGGGTGTGTTTTTTTAGTTTTCCTTTTTTTCTTCTTAAATCTTAATTGCGTTATTTATTGTGTTCGATAATTGGTTTGAATGTTGGATTTCTGAATTTTTTAGAAGTTGGAAGTTTTCTGAATTGCAATTTACGTGTATGATGTATTTGCTTATGGTATTGTGGTTAGATATTGGCATTTGGAAAGGAAAATGGAGTTAAAATGTTAAATTGAATGAGTGAGTCTCACAGTGAATGATGTATTGCTATTTTGATTTGCATGGGTTGGAGTTTGGAAATGGAAATGTTGAATGATAAGTTGATTACAGTATTATCATTTGGAAATGGAAATGGAGTTGAATTCATAGCGAATGATGTATTGGTTATAAATATTGGTTTAAGTTTATATTTATGGTAAGTTTTTAGATGAAGCACAGCCTTGCATTATGCATGACTTTGTTAATGTTGATTAACAAAATTGAAAGTTGAACTTGAAACTTGAAACTTGAAACAACCTAAATGTAAAATTTAAACCGATAATATTAAATTTGTAAAATTGTAAAAACTTAAATCATTAATTGACACATTTTTAATATTTGTGAAATGGTAATTTATTTTTAATATTTGGGTATTGAGTTTAGGTAAATAATTAGTTGAGCATAAAATTATGCAATTGGAAATTAATAATAATTTGGTTGTAGTTAATGATAATATTTCCCTATTTAGGTATTAGTTATGGGTAAATAATTAATTCATTATAAAATATGTTAAACTTTAATTATTTGGTAATATATATGTGTAGGGTATTATAAATATTTATAATAGATAATGTGTGAAAGTAGTGATGTCATAAATGTATCCAAAAAATAATTTTTTTTGTCAAATTGTGAATATATTGTAAACTTATAGGTTGTAATCATTTATACTCAGACTTATTAAAGTCAATTAAAAATTGTAAAAGCAACATATATATTTAAGACGAAATTTAGAATGATGTATATAATATTATGGTTTGTTAGAAATAAAAAGAAGATTCAAAGCTTTAAATAAGAAAAAAAAACATTTCCAAAGAAGCTATATCCTTCAACTTGATCCTCATGTTATGAATATATCTTTCAACTTGATCATCATGTTATGAATATATGTGTATGAACAATTGTATAAGATATGTCATTCATGATTTGACAATTATGTAAATTATATCATATCCTTCAACTTGATCCTCATGTTTGAAACTTTGAATTGGCATTGTTGAAAATAGAAATTGTTTATGTATGATTTGCGAAAGTTGAAAATGGAAATTGTTGAAAATTGATAGAAATGGAAATTGTTTTATGAATGTATTGTGATTATTGAAAATGCAATTAGAAATTGGTGGAAATAAAAATGGAATTATGAATATTTTGTTATTATTCGAAATGGAAATTGTTAAAAATTATTGGAAATTAAATTAGAAATTGTTGGAAATTTTTGAAAATGGAAATGGAATTATGAATGTTTTATGATCATTGGAAATGGAAATTATTGAAAATGGAATTGAAAATTGTTAGAAATTGTTGGAAATTGAATTGGAATTATGAATGTTTTGTGATAGTTGGAAATGGAAATTGTTAGAAATGGAATTAAAATTATGAATGTTTTATGATTATTGAAAATAGAAATTGTTGAAAATTGTTGAAATGGAATTGGAAATTGTTGGAAATAGAATTGGAATTGTGAATGTTTTGTGATTATTGGAAATAGAAATTGTTTACGTATGTTTTGTGTTATTATATATGTTGAATGTTTGGAATTGTTAGCTTTTGACTTATAGTGAATTATGTTCCATGAAATTGAATTATGTGTAATGTAATCATACAAAATGTGTTATATTATATAAGATTGATATGCATATTGTGTACTAAAATTATGTATTATTTATTTTTATGTTTTATTTATTTTGATATATCCATTCATTTTTTTTACAGATAAATGGAAGAAAGTTCAAGTACTCCTGATCAATCCATTTCTGAAAGATACAAAGATCCAGATTGGGCTCATACTATGTTGATTCCTGGTATGAGGAACCATACTATTTGTTTCTTTTGTAACAAAAATTTGAAAGGTGAAGGAATCACCCGAATAAAAAAAATATTTAGCTAGGGTTAAAGGAGATGTAGAACCTGTAAAAATGTAAGTCATAATATGAAGTGACAAATGAAAAAATTGCTTGATGAATATCAATATAAGAGAGGTGGAAAGGAAAGGTTGAATTTTGAAATTGGTAGTGGAAGTTCATTTTCTGGTTTCTGTGGTGATTTTAGAAATGTTGAAGGTGGAAGTGGTAGTGGTGGTATTGGTACTGGTAATGTTCCATCTCAGGCTCAAGAAGAAGAACCTAAATCTGATGTGAGGAAGAAAAAAAGGCAAGTAATTAGTTTCTTTGCACCACAAACGACTCCTAGAGCCCAACCTTCAATTCATAGTGCAATGAAATTAAGATAAGTGGCTCATAATGTCGATATGGCAATAGCTAGATAGTAGTATGATACAAGTTCATCATTCAATGTTTCTCAGTCTTACTATTATCAAACTATGATGGACGCAATAACCTCTTATGATCCAGGATACAAAGGTTCTTCGATTGATAATTTAAGAGGTAAGCTTTTGAGTTGTGTTGTTTCTGAAATTAGAAGTTATTTAGTTTAAAGAAGAATGAATTTGGGTACTTATAGATGTTCAATCATATGTGATGGATGGACAAATAGGAGGCAAGAGTCTATTATAAATTTTTGGTTTATTCTACAAATGGCTTTATGTTATTGAAATCTATTGATGCATATGGTCTTATTAGAAATACTGAGACTTTGTTTGCGATATTAATAAAGTTGTGAATAATGTAGGGCTGAAAAATATTGTTAAGTTTATTATTGACAATGATTTCACTTTTAAAGCGGCAAGAAAAAGGTTGCAAAATACATATAATTCATTTTTTTGGACTCCTTATATTATACATTGCAGTGATCGAATGCTGGAGAACATAAGGGATCCTAGTATTTTCCTGTTATTGATGAGACTATGCAGAAAGCTAAAAAGGTAACAAAGTTCATTTAAAATCATGCATGGGTATTGAATTTGATGAGAAAGAAATTTTCCAATGGTAGGAATTTGTGTCGTCCTGCTGTGAAAAGATTTGCCACAAATTTCTTATCACTTCATTCTTTTGTTTCGATGAAGAAAGAGTTAAAACAAATGTTTACAAGTGATAAGTGGATTGTATCTTAACATGCTAGGTCTAACGTTAAAGTAGAGATTTGTAATATTATACTAGAAGATAGAGAACTTTGGCCTCAATGTTAATTTATTATCCGAGTTTGTGAGCCTTTGGTGAGGGTGCTTCACATGGCTGATAGTGAAGAAAAGTCAATAATGAGTTATATTTTTGATGTCATAAAGATAGAGACAGAAATAATTAAGGCCAATCTGAAACATAGGCCTTCTTTATGCATATCATATCTTTAAATCATTAATGAGAGAAGGGAAAGATAAGTTTCTTTTTCATTGTTTGCAGCTGAGACATTTTTGAATCCTGATGTTTATTTTAGATTAGATTTTACTAAGCAAGTTGAAGTTAATAGATGAATGCTTTTAACAATTATAACAATTGTTAGCATTGATGCGATGTAAGATCTTTTAAGCTCACAAATGAAGCTTTACAAGTTGCCTTATGGGGATTTTGGAATGTTGATTGTCATTCGACAAAGAGGAAAACTTTTTTCAGGTATTATCTATTTCCTTTTTCTTATTTGTTGAAAATTAATTATTACTTTATTTTGTTTATAACATTACTTTTGTTATCTTATGACTTACAGTTTCTTGGTGAGATTAATTTGGAAATGGTTTTCTAGAATTAAAAAGATTTGCAATTCAAATTTTAAGTCCATGTGTGAGTACAAAATACTCTGAATAAAAGTAAAGCACATTTGAATTTATCCAGTCAAAGAAAAGGAATAGACTGGAGTATAAGAGGTTGAATGACTTAGTTTTTGTTTGTTACAATTTAAAGCTTTCGGAAAGATATGTTATTTTCATTATTCTTATTATTAACTTCGATAAAATTTCTTATAATTTTCTAATAATTTAATTTAATTGTTTACTAGGAGTCTTAATAGCACAACTAGTTCAACTGATCCAATTTCTATTGATAATGTTTTTGAAGAACCAGATTTGGTAGATGTGAATGATTTGAAAGATAATCTTGCATTAAAAAGCATTGACATGTCATTTGATGCATTAAATTTAAATAATAATGATGATGAAACTCCTCTTAATGATGAAGATTTTATACCAAATGATCACTTGGATCTGTGCAATTATAGCGAATATCTTTCTGTTGACGATTGAATTTCGTTTCAGATTTTTGTTTTTCCTTATCTTTTAATTTTACTTATATTTGATGTTTATGTTAAATTTTATATATGTAATGTAATTGTAAATATTTTTGTTTCAAGTTTAACTTTTACTTGATTGTTTCTTCGTCATGAACTCTTTTTGTAAATTGTTTAAGGATATTTATTGTTATTTTTATTGGATGTTTTGATGCAATTATTATTTATTACAATGATGAAATTGTATTATTGTAATATTTTAAAAACTTTGTATTAT
>JANIHY010000002.1:56089875-56101296 GCA_027479065.1 Erythroxylum brevipes
AAATTAATATTATTTTCGGATTAATCCCACAAATTTTATTATTTAAATTTGAAAAATTATTTAAATAAATTTATTTCAATATATTTAAATTAATAAATTTATTAACTAATAATCGGCGACATTTCTTCCCAAACGTCGTCGATTGTCAGCCTTCAACGACGTCTAATAAATGTCACAAAAGGCTTCAGCTTCAGGTTTTCAACGACATTTATCCTAGACGTCGCTGATTCATTCTACCTTTTATGACGTTTTCTAAAATGTTGTTCAATCTACATCGTTTCCTCGACGTTTTTCATAAAACGTCGCCGATTGCGTTTCCTTACTATACCTTCAACAACGTTTTTTGTGACGTTTTCAAAAGCGTCACAAAATAAAATCTGCGACGTTTATTGATCATTTGTGACGTTTTTAAAATGTCGCTGAATGGGTATTTTTCTTGTAGTGAGTGTTTGATTTAATTACGAAGTGTTAGGAATGAGTAAGGGAGTGAGCTAATATATTTGAAGTTATATATTCTTATTCACTACTTATCAATATTTCATATATTCTTCATTGATATTAAGAAAAAGTGTTTTAAAGTGTGGAAATTATGAGAAGGAAAAAGAGAAGATGTGTGTGTGTTTTGCACCTTACTTACATTTTATGTGGAGATTTTAGTTTGGTTGGTCAAAGTTTTATGTGATCCTAATTATGCAATTTCTTTCACGTTGATTAACCTAAAATCTATCATTCATCATACTGTACCTAAACCTTTTACACCTTGGTTGAAAGACCTTTAGATTTTTTCTGCTAATTTATTTTATAGTGGTTGAGATATTATATGTTAGCAATCTTACAGTAAAGACTACTTCTATATATTAATATGATAGTTTCATTGATGATCGCCTTAAAAAAATTTGATTATATTAAGTGAATATTTGGTGTAAGGATGTTAAACTTTATGGCACTTGATTTTGAACTGGTTGTCAAAATATCATTTTAATTATTTCCTTGTCAAAATCTTATTCTATGACTTTTCAGTTCCAATTATATTTTGATTTAATTCTTGAGGCATAATATTTAATGTTTGAATAGATAAGCTGGGATGAAGAAGAGAGGAATATTGAGAAAAGCTGGTGAATTGGAATTATTATTTATTTGAGGACAAGCAAATGCTTAAGTTTCACGAAGTTCATAAGCTATGTTTAATTATATTTTGAGTATCATAGTAATTAATGCATTTTGTTTGTTTATTTGAGTATTTATATTAATTTTAGTACTGAGTTGTTTATATTCTATTTTTAATAAAGTCAAGTTTTTGAAGATTTTAGGAAATATTTGTATTTTTTTTTTCCAAATCTTGAATATACATATTTCAAAATTGACTTGAAAAATAATCCAGTCACGCTTTCAACTTGTTTTGTCTTCGTGTAGCCACTTAAGGATAACTTCAAACCTAGGATCTGTTCGATTGATCACGCGTAGGTCTCTAACAAGCTTTTTCATTTTTAATCGCAAGTTGTTACATAGTCTGGACATGAATAAAATAGTGATGTTTTAATTGAAACGAAACTACGAATAGAATAAGTTGCTTTTATATTTTTCTTCTTATCGTCGATTGGTTCTTGATGACAAAAGGCATAGAAAACCGGCCTTCAAAGTAGTGTTGGCACATGCAACTCTAACATTTATTTGTCAAACCAATTTTCTTTGCAATCTTCCTTTTTTAGTACTTGTCAAAGGTTAGATGATGTTGAATGGTAACCAAAGTATTAATCTAAAAGCCACTAGTTCTTATTTTCAATTTTAAAGTTAATGTCAATCATATGTATGAGGCATTAATAAACAAAGTAAGCCGTGTTGTTCCAGTCAACCTCTACTTTTATATGGAGAATTGGCAAGATTACACAGCTTGGATATGACTTGTACCAGATAGTAGCTGAGTTCAGATTTTTAAATGGTGATCTGAATATTCATCTCCATAGTAATCTTTGAACAGAGACCAATGAGTTGACTTTTATTGTGAAATAAGATGTATTAGCAAGATTTAATTCTCTTGGCTATTATCTCAACACAAGCAGAGAATTCATGAGCTCTTCCTCTTTCCTGTTTCGTTAGAACTGGAAGGGATGACAAAATTCCTTTTGGATCGTATAGAATTCTTATTGTCATTTTTTATGCTGTTATCTAGGACTTGCTTTGCTGATTCTAACGAGGTTGTTGGTCTGCAGTGTTCTGCTTCTAATAACGCCATCACGAATAGTGAATACCAATCAAATTTGAAGAACCTGTTGAGTTCACTTGCAGAAAATGCAGGTCCTGGCAATGGATTCAGCAAAGCAACCTCTGGGAAAGGTAATAGCAAGATTTATGGCCTTACACAATGCAGAGGTGACGTCTCGAGCATGAACTGCATAAATTGTATAAGGAACTCCACTGCGGTTCATGATTGCTCAAGCAGCGAAAATGTCACCGTTTGGCAGAAGTGGTGTTTAGTACGATATGCAAATGTTAGTTTTGCCGGCACATTGGACAGGTCTGCAATGGCTACAGCCAATGAAACGGATTATGATGATCCTGATTTGGTTTCAAAACGACTCGACTTCATGCAGCAGCTTGCTTCTACTACTCCAGATCAGCCTTTCATGTTTCAAACTGCTGAGTTGGATGCTGGACAGAACAGGACGAGGTATGGCATGGCTCAATGCACTAGGGATATCAGCAGGAATGACTGTGGAAAGTGCTTGGAAGATGAACTAGTGACTTTTAGAACCACCATTGGGAACAAGAAAGGATGGGAGATTTATGGCTCCAGTTGTAGCATGTGGTACCATGATTTCAGATTTTATTTCAACTACTCTATCCCTAGAAGTGAAGGTTTGTGATTAATTCATATTTCTTTGCAACTATATCGGCTGATTTTCATTTTCACCATGGTTTGTCTTATTTGACAAGCAGGTTCCACCAGATTATCCTTGCATAAAGTTGCAACTGGTGTAATAGTCGCACTGTCGATGTTTCTGACACAATCCTAGTTATTGAACGGCTAAATGAAGGAAGAGGGCATTCGAGAGTTTTGTATTTATTTATTGTTTACTGAAAGGAAATTGTTAATGTTTAATTTTTTTTTGGCAAAAAGTAAAAACATAGCTGCGGCTCAGGTCAACTTGTGGGTGTGAAGTTTACTTAGTTCATCAATAATTAAATCAAGTTAAGCTTTATGTGTCGCATTCTATGACTAATAATAGCAACTATGTCAACTATGTATAACAGCTCATTAAGCAAATGAAAATGAAAGATACGTGTGTTATTCCGAAGGCAAACATGCAGGATGAAGTACAACCTTTTTTTCAAAACATAATGGGTAAGGTCAAACGTGAAGATGAGAGTCTTTTACAAATCAGAAACGAGGAGGGATGTATTCTTTTTCCTTTTTGACTTGATATACTTTATCTTAATACCACAAACTAGTGTACCTTAAAAATTTGAAAGAAAATAGGAATCTTCTAGTTTTTAAGCTATAATTTTTTTCATAATATTTTCTTAAGGATATGAAATTAAAAACTAAAAAGAAGAAGTTGATAGTTTTATCGGATGAGCAGCTGAAAATATCATTTATTTAAATAAATAATTACATTATAGTCTAAAGATAAAATTTTACATGTATATACTTTGACTAGATGATTTATATTTTAAATGAGTACTTTATTCAATGAGAAACTTTTAAAGACTTGTTCTCTTTTTCTTCTACCTTCGCTTTCTAATTTTCCTTTAAGCATATCTCGCCTTTCCACTCTTGGTCGTTCTTTGGGTTGACTGATTCTTCTCAACCATTTTTTTTCCCTTTATATTTGCCCATTCCTTATGGAATGTTGATGCAACTGAATATGTTGCCTCTCAATCCCTTGGTCTTCCTTTTCATAGATTCTTACCAACTCCTGCAAGTTGCATCGTTCTTGGTCAGCCTTGAAATTATGCTTCTCTAATCAATAGATATTAGTCTACAATTGTGAGGGACCAAAGCAACTTATCTTTGTTTAAATATATTCATCATAAATTCAAAAAGACGTTAACTGTTGGGACCCAATCTTGAAACCGGATCCCAATCGAAAACCAAAACGGAAAACGATCGGAAGCAAAACAAAGAACGAAGAACGAATCGGAACTAAATGAATTGAATCGAAAAAGAAATCGAAATCGAAACAAACAAAGAAACGGTTCAATCAAAGCGAAACAAATGTCCGACATCCGGTAACGAAAATTCTTGCGTGTCGCGTTGGAAACCTTAGGCTAATCCAAATCCGAGAAATCCAGTATAAATTTTTTTAATGGCAAGTAGAGTGCTAAAGGGCTCAAAAATTTCTTGTGGGACATAGAGCAGAACTTTATAGTGACAAAAGTGGCTAACTCAGAGAAGGTGTCGATTACGTCAATGTACCTAGTTGAGGATACAAATCTATAATGGAGAACGAGAACCTCCAATAACATCAGTATGGGTAGACCTCCCATTGACACTTGGGAGAAGATGAAAAAGGAGGTAATGGATCAGTTTCTCCCTGACAACACTTCATGGCTCGTGAGGGAAGCTTTGAAGAGTTTGAAGCAAGACGACTCGGTACGAGAGTATGTGAGGAAATTCACATCTTTAATGTTGTACGTGCAGAACATGTTAGAGGAGGACAAGTTGTTCAACTTCATAAGTGGCTAGCAAGGTTAGGTAAAAATGGAGTTTCTAAGATAGAACGTGAAAGACCTTCTAAGTGCAATAATAGTTGTCGAAGCCTTGGTAGATCTCTAAATGCCACTACTGATTTGAACTGATTATAAGGGCAAATGATGGGACACAGAATGGCTCAAAGAAAGGTTAAGAGGAAGGTAGGTGAATCTTCTCAAGGTAAGAAACAACAAAAAAGAGATATTGCTTGTTTCATTTATGAAGGGCCGCATTCTGCTTGAGAATTCCCAAGATGAAAGGTGGTAGAGGAGCAAATAAATACTATAGTCCCAAAGGATTAAGGAGAGGGAGAGGATAACCCAACGAAAGAGGTCTACCTCAATAAATTTGTTATGATAGGCGCAATGGGCCCTGTGAAGGAGTGTTCAAACAAAAGCAAGCAGAAACCTAATAGAGGGGGAACATGGTACATAGGAGATGTGCCAATGGCTAAGAAGTCTTAGAGGAAACCACACATAGAGGTGTCCATAGATTATTTTGATAAAGGCGTCAATTTCTTCTAACAAGGGTAGTTTGTTAGACCCTTAAGTTTTAGATAGAGGAATTATGTTGGAAAGGGCAAGCCTTGCCAGTGTTCAATATGCAGAACAATGAAACAAGGTAAAGGACTTGTGAGGACGAAAAGGGGAAAAATCAAGCATTGGTGCACATTAGTGGAAATCTTCAACGAGAAGCAAGATTTGGATGTGAGACTAAAAGAAGGCTTAAGGTCAGTTTTGGGTGGAAGATTAGTTAGATCACTCGCATGATGGGAATATGCGAAAGTTCCAAGGTAACTTAACAAATAGATCAAGCATGGTACAATTTTTAGTAGAGTTTTGGTCCTTGTACGAGCTGATTTGACTAAAGCTAAGTTCTTAATGGACTAAGGACTTAGCGTGTGCTCAAGTAGATGAACCATGGCTAATGGAGTTGGCATAAGTAAGCATTGGATGGACCAGTATGCTATTTGCTTGAATGACTCATCATCAATGGATAGAGATGAGGAAATCTCGGATGATGTGGTAGATAATATCACAGAGGATAAACATAAGCTTTAAAGGATAAAGATCACGTGAGAAGATCTTCTGAAGATAATGGACATCTTTGTGGATAAAGGGTTATCATATGTAATCTTTTATCTTTTTGTTGTGATGTAGCTTAATCCTATTAGTAGAGTCTTAATTAGATGGGGATGTCATTATATTGGTTAATGTGATGTAATCTGATAAGAACAAGATACAATAAGATTGTAATCTTAGCTAACAGAGTTCTATTAGGATTCTAACTTAGTCATCTAAAGGTGCCTATAAATAGCCCATTTGAGCTATGCTCTATTTAATAAGTGTGGGAGACACTTAGAGACTGAGATAGTATTTCTTTGTATACTTTAAGTGAGACTTTAAGAACAAGTAGGTTGGCCAACGATTATAGAACAAGGCTAAATCTTGTTTTAACGGAGCTAAGTGAGATCGTCATGCAAAGAGGTTGCGAATCTTATGTGACAAGTTCGTGTTTGAAGGAAAACCTTTATAACAGTAGCCATGATATAAACGTAAATACTAGAGATTAAAATTTTCTGTTATATTCCCAATTTTTATAATAGCATCAACACCTCTGTCATTTTTCCCTCAATTTTGTATGGAAGAATTTCTTATTGCTCTATAACTACAATTAAAGCAACAAAACTGGGAATCATATTATTAGTTGGATACTAAACTCTTGCAAAGGTCCTCTTTGGACCCAATCTAAGAAAAAAAGGTTTCTCACATTTTGTCTATAAGTTATAGTGCTAGACTCCGCTTCTGGAGCCTAGCATTTGGAGTCACTAAACTAGAACAGTACTTGCTCTTGACCATATTGAACTTATTTAGAGACAAATGACATAACTTTCTTTATATATGTCGGATTAAAATGATCCTTAGAAGATTTGAAAGAAGACTTCAAGATCTACAACTTCATAAAGATCTTGAAGCCAAATTCTATTGTCTGAAGGGTCAAAAATAGAGCAAACGATAGGATCAATGAAACCAATCGAAAAGTCAGACGAATTGAAAAGGCAAACGAATTAGGAAAATTGCCATAACTTTTCCTATAGATATCAGATTAAGGTATTCTTTAGATGGTTTGAAAGAGGACTTCAAGATCTACAATTTTATGAGACCTTGAAGATAGATTCTATCATTTAAAGGGAGAAAATGGAGCAAAAAAGCAGACAAATTGGAAAAATTGCCATAACTTTCCCTAAAGATATCAGATAAGGTGTTCTTTGGATGGTTTGAAAGAAGATTTCAAGAGCTACAACTTTTATGAAGACCTTGAAGACAAATTCTATCATCTGAAAGGTCAAAAATGGAGCAGAAGATAGGATTAGATGAAACCAATTAAAGAAGCAAACGAATTAAAAAAGCAGACAAATTGAAAAAATTGTCATAAATTTCCCTAAAAATATTAGATTAGGGTTTTCTTTAGATGGTTCGAAATAGGACTTCAAGATCTACAATTTTTATGTAGACCTTGAAGATATATTCTATCGTCTGAAGGGTCAAAAATGGAACAGACGATAGGATCAGATGAAACTAAACGAAAAAGCAGACGAATTGAAAAAGCAGAGAAATTGAAAAAATTGCCATAACTTTTCCTAAAGATATTGTATTAGGGTGTTCTTTGGATGGTTGGAAAAAGGAATTCAAGATCTAAAAATTTTATGAAAACTTTGAAGATAGATTTTATCATCTAAAGGGTAAAAAATGGAGCAAACGATAGGATTAGATGAGACCAAACAAAAAAGCAGACAAATTGAAAAAACAAATGAATTGGAAAATTACCATAACTTTCCTTACAGATATCAAATTAGGGTGTTCTTTAGATGGTTCGAAAGAGGATTTTAAGATCTACAACTTTTATAAAGACTTTCAGATAGATTCTTTCATCTGAAGGGTAAAAAATGGACCAGACGTATGGTATGCAGAAGGAGAAGTCAGTCAACAACAGAAGAAGCTGAAAGTCAACTATAGAAGATATGAAATCGTCACAGACGATATGACATCATCATAGACGAAATGACGTCATCACATACGATACTGTCTATACTCTTGAGCATCTCCCCTTATAAGGACCATAACTTTCAACTTCAATGTCCAAAATTTCCATACTATCTACCGATGGAAAGCTAAAAAGATAAGCTACAACTTTCCATAAGAGAATTTTAACTAATTTAGCCTAAATTAGTCCAATTTTTCCCCTGAAGTCAATACACAATTTATACCCCCATAAAAGATTTAAATTATGAAATGTACAATTACCAAAGAAACATGCACATACACTTGGGAACTTTTCAGTTCTAAACTCATTTACCAAAACAACAGAAGCTCATACATAACTTTAATTACATATTAACATTATGAAAAAAGGCTTAACACAAAATACAACATATAGAGGATGCTGAATGTTTAACATGCTTATGAAGTTATCCAAAATCTATCGAACTAACTTAGTTACAAAAGTTTCTAATATCTTGGAGTTTCCGATGCCTTGTAAGGATTGCTAACTTTCACGTTCTGCACCTAGGGAGGGAATAGTGGGGTGAGCTACACAGCTCAATGACTAACATAGTTATAGCCATTTGCAATTGACCACAAATTCTAACATATGTATATATATGTGTGTGTATATGTGTGTATTCAATAATTCAAGCATTCTTCAATTTAGTTTAACACTTATAGCATATAACACTCAAATGCATCACTCATGACAAATTAAAGATGCAACGCATAGCAAATGGCTCGAGGGTTCCATGGAAACAAAATGGAGAAATTGGAGTTTACCCTATAAACAGAATGAGTCTAATTTTGGAGCTCATATGCTACAAACAGGCAGCCGGGAGAAGGGTCTTGTCAATGTGCATGTGATGAACCTAATGATTCCACTCTCGCCCAAACAAAGGCACATATTCATTTTCTCATATGCTCATACTTTTATGCTTTGTCTTCATTTTCATTTAATGCAAAATTCATGACCTCTTTTGAGGTAAAATATAATCATATTTCATCCTGTATTTTTTCAACATTTACAAACAAGTCAATTTCAACAGACACATATAGGCAAGGATTTGCCCAATTACACTATAACTATAAATATGTTACCCTCTTAATTAGCTTGCGAAATCCAAGTCAAGCTTACCTTTCTCCTTGCTCTTGGCTAGGATTCTCTTGGTTTCCTACAATAATCAAGGGTCTATTTAAAACAACATTTCAATAAAATTCATAAACTTCAAAAAATCACAAAATCTCAACAAACACAAATTGAACTCAAATCTAACCTACCTATAACCCATTTAGGTTAGAAAACCTAAGACTTAGTTTAGAAACCCTAAAATCAATTGGGTTCTCCCAATCTATCTTCTTCCAAAATAAACTTTTCATTCTCTACACAAACCCTTTTTTCTCTCTAACTCCTTCATTCACAATACAACTCATTTTTTTAATAAAGCAAGAAGAAAGGATGGTTAACCTATGTTAATAACATCGATTCTCTTCTTTTCTTCTTTCACCGAAACCTCTTTGCGTCTCTCCTATTTTCGTTTTTCACTCACCTCTCCCTTTAATTCATGTTTTTAACTTCTTAACAAGCAAGACAACATATTCTTCTTCTATTTCTACCCTTAATGAGTCTAAAAAGTCTAAGAACTTCTCTTTCGACTGAAGTAGTTGTTCAATTCAAGACAAAAATTCTCTTAGCTAGTTCAATATGAAAGAGAACTACCTAGTCCCACTAGCGGTGGATTGATCTGATGAAATAAATCCTATTTCCCCCCCAGAATTTGAGTGACTAAAAATGGTAGCACCTCTGTGTGCAAAGTACAGTGTTGTCAAGGGGTTGGGAAGGTTTACAGATTTGCTTTCAAGCATTAGAACAACTGATGACATTGTGGGCCTTTCTGCAGGGTCATCTTGAACACACAGCAGTGCAATTTGCATCCATCTCAAAGCCTCACTGATGGGGAAATCATCTTCTACGTTGGGGTCTATCAACTTGTCTCCTCTTCCTTCATTCCATAGTTCCCATGCCTGTTCAGTATCATGCTCAATGAGTAAAGTGTAGGTAAGGATATGTTAACCAAAGTTCACTAGAAATGACAAGTAAAATTGGAAGTGTTACATGTACTATGAGGTTTGAGGCAAGATCTGGGTTATAAAACCCTCTGTTCCTTTTACCACTTAGATTTTCAAGCATTAAGATTCTGAAGCTGTAAACATCTGATTTGATTGAAATCAAACCTTCCATTGCATATTTTGGTGCCATGTATCCACTGCTCAAGAAAAAGTATCGTTTCTTGTAAAATTACAGACAGACAGTTAATTTGTTTACGTTGTTATTGTTAGAAAGTTGGCTTACTATGTGCCCACAACTCTCTCTGTGTTGGCTTCAATCTGATTGTCTCCAAAGATCCTTGCCGAGCCAAAATCTGATATCTTTGGATTCATTTTGTCATCCAACAAGAAATTGCTTGCTTTCAGATCACGATGGATGATTTTGAGTCGAGAGTCTTCATGCAGATACAGAATGCCTCTGGCAGTTCCAGTTATGATGCTCGCACGTTTTTCCCAGTCAAGTTCCTTACTCTTTTTTGGGTCTGTCTTCACAAGTAGTTAGTTAATGTGGAAAGTTTTAGCAAAGAGGAAAGCATCAAGGCTAGTATTTCATATGGCGTAAATATGACAGTGATGAGAAACGAACCAAAGAGGAAAGCATCAAGGCTAGTATTTGACAGGTACTCGTACACAAGAAGCTTTTCATCTCCCTCCAAGCAGTATCCCAAAAGCCTCACAAGATTCTTATGTTGAAGTTTGACAATTACCATGACTTCAGTCCTGAACTCTTCAAGACCTTGCTTTGATGTCATGGAAAGCCTTTTCACTGCTATTTCTTGTCCATCCGGCATTTTGCCCTAAATGGAGATTAAACTGCGTTATTTAAAACAAGCCCTGACTATAAAAGGAAACTGATAGGGCTGTCAATTTAGTGACTTTCATTACCATTATAGTCATTATAAACTAAAACATTCGTGAAAACTATTAGTTAACGTGCAGGAGTAATGTCACATTGATCATGAAGATCACAAATACCACAAAATTGATAGTCATAGAGTTAAGTCCATATGCAAGTGCTATTTTTGCCTGTAATAAAAGGTTGTGCACTTGTGTTTCAAACCTTGTAAACTGGTCCAAAACCTCCTTCACCTAGCTTATTTGCAGCAGAGAAATTGTTTGTAGCTGCTTTTATGGTTTTGAGATCAATGTGATGAACGTCCACGTTGGTGTGATGATCCGTTAATGGCATTTCTCCATTCCTCCTCGAATACGATCCTTCTACAGTTGGCAACAGAATTTCTTCAGTTGTTTCACCTTCAAAATACAGGTTAGGTTTAGAGATTGGAGGCAATCCAACATTTTAAATTGGAAGTACATGCCCAAGTTCACCTATATGGTTATACCTCTTCGTTTTCTCCTCTTCCGCAAGTATGTATAGTAGCCGAAACCCAGGAGAAGTCCAATAACCACAACAGATATTGATGTAGTGATAACTGCAATCTTTGACCTGTTGCCACCTCCCTTCTCTCCTGTAATTAGCAATGGAGACTTCAATTAATAACTTACGTGCACAAGATATTTTCTTTTTGTGAAAATGTTCTAGTCATAATGTCCGTGCCAATCTGAGGTACACAA
>JANIHY010000002.1:56286115-56305236 GCA_027479065.1 Erythroxylum brevipes
TAATAATTTTTTAAATTTTTTAAATTTTGATGAAGAATTTAAATTTTAAAATTTTATTGCCAAAATTAATAAAACAAATTAAGTGCCAATTGAAAATGAATTCACCCAAGTCAATAAATTAAATTAAGCTTGATCAACCTCAAACTTTAAGATACCGAACCTAAACCGACCCATTGCCATTAGATAGTTCTCTAATTAAGTTCCTTATGTATAACACTACAACTTAGTATAGTTTTCCAGGATTGTACACCATATGATACATACATTAAAGGGTCTACATACAAGAGGTAGTTAAAGAAGTTGGGAGATTTTCTTCTTCAATGGACATGTCTGCCATTTCAACTGGACTAAAACCTTCATCTTCGTTAACAATGGTGGATTCCGAGCTGAGTCCTGACCCTGCTTGGATTTCTTTAAACATTGCCATGATTTGCAACATTGTGGGTCGTCTGCAAGGTTGATCATTTAAACACAGACAGGCTATCTTCAAGTGTTGTAGAAGCTCAACCTCAAGGTTTGGATCTTCTTTCATGAGGGCTGGATCAAAAACATCAGTTATCTTCAATTTAGCATGTAGCTTCACCCACCCCACAAGATTGTTGTTGTCTCCGAAATCAGATGAGTCCGTTGGTTTTTTCCCAGTTAGCAACTCTAGCAGAACTACGCCATAACTGTAGACATCACCTTTAGTGGAGCATCTAAAGCTTAGGCAGTACTCGGGAGGGACATAGCCTGGTGTGCCTGCTAACGTGCTAACACTCAAATGTGTGTCCATGGCGCTCATAAGCCTTGCCATTCCAAAATCTGATACTCTGGCCTCCAAGTTGTCATCAAGCAAGATGTTGCTCAACTTCATGTCCCTGTGAATTATATGTGGGTTGCAACTATGGTGAAGAAAAACCAATCCTCTAGCAGCACCAATTGCTATCTTTCTCCTTGAATCCCAGTTTAGTTTGATCCCAGCTTTCTTCTGATCATGGAGAACATCTTCTAAGCTTCCAAACCTCATGTACTCATACACGAGTAGCCGTTCTTCTCCAGCCTTGCAGTAGCCAAGAAGAGGAACAAGATTCCTATGCTTGATTTTCCCAATAGTTTCCATTTCTGCAATGAATTCCCTGTCACCCTGTCCGCTGATGTGCTTCAGTTTCTTGATTGCCACAACACTTCCATCCTTAAGTTGGGCCCTGTACACAAAACCAAAACCTCCAGAGCCGATAAGGGTGTCTTCATGGAAGCCATTTGTAGCTTGAAAAAGATCTGCAAAAGTAAGCTTGCACAGGGGCTTCTCAAATGTGGTAAGATTGACGCTGCTTAAAGCTTCACGTGCATCCATCAGCTTGAAGCCAGTATTTGCACTGCCTGAGTGCGAGTAACTATCTACATAAACATCAATGGTTGAATCCTTCTTTTTCTTTCTTTTCTTCACTTCCAGAAAAACAATGATGAAGCCAAAGACGCAGAGAAGGGAAAACAGTCCCATTACTACAGTCGCTACTAGAGATGCTTGTTGTTGATGAGACTTCTCATGCCCTGGAATTGAGCTAGACCCTGAACCTGACCCACAAGAAGGAAGAGGAATCCCACAAAGGCCTGAGTTATTGGCAAAACTAGTAGCTGAAAAGGTTTCCAACTGACCTGTTGCAGGAATCATCCCGGTAAGGTCATTGTTCGACATATCGATTTCAGTGAGCAATGAAAGGCCCGTCAAAGACTGAGGAATCATGCCTTCAAGCCTATTGTTGGAGAGGTCAAGAATGCCAAGACCCTTCAAGTTCCCAAGCTCTTCAGGAATGTTTCCAGAGATAGTGTTGTGACCCAAATTCAAGATATAGAGATAGTACATGCTCCCAACTTGCTTGGGAATACTTCCAGACAGCAAGTTGTATGAAAGATCAAGAAAGATCATCGACCCATTATCATTAAACATAGTTTGGGTGTCATCATTATACACTCGAATAAAGTTGCAGGGGTGTCTGGTGGAGATTCTTTTTAACTCTTCAGACCTGATTCCTGCAAACTCTAGCAAATTACCTGCTCCATGACACAGTTCACTCTTCTGATTCTTTAGATACACATACCTCTTTCCAGTGATAGAATTGACGACAATGTTGCCAGACTGCTTAAACAGCTCAGGTGGGATTGTACCATTTAAGTAATTGGTATTGAGATCCAACCAAATCAAGCTATGACAATCTCCAAGCTGCTGTGGGATTCTACCAAAGAGTGAATTGTTGCTTAGCTTGAGAATGGCAAGATTGGAAAGACGCCCAATTGATGCTGGAATCTCACCACTCAATCGGTTGTTCGACAATGAGATCCAGTTCAGGTTGGTGCAATTGCTTATACCAGAGGGTATCACTCCGGTCAATTCGTTGAAGTCTAGGATCAAGGTTTCCAATGTCTTTATGTTCATTATCTCCAGTGGGATTTCTCCATGAAGCTTATTAAACCAAAGCTTTATATCTCGAAGCTTAGTAAGGGATCCAAGGCTTGCAGGAATAGTTCCGGTGAGGTAATTGAAGCTCAAATGGAGAGCAGTGAGCTGTGAACAGTTGCTTAGAGTTGCAGGAATATACCCGGTAAGCAAATTGCTTTGAAGATAGAGCTCTTCCAAGTTGTTACCTGGATCCTGGCATAAACGAGCAGGAATCGACCCAGATAGATAATTAGCGCTCAAATCAAGGGTCTTCAAACTGGTGAGCATTGACAAAGAATCAGGCAAATCACCAATGAAACCATTACTTGACAAATCAAGATTTTGCAAGCTACTCATTCTCAGGAAAGTAGAAACAGGCAATTCACCAGTGAAGTTGTTGAAGGAAATATCAAAGGAACCCAATGAAATGCAAGAAGCAAAACCAGGAGGGACAGAACCAGAAAGATTATTTGAGGAGAGATCAAGCACAACAAGACCGGGACATGCATATTCAAGATGTAGAGGAATTTCTCCATGAAAATGGTTGCCACCAAGTGAAAGGAATTGCAAATTTCCCGTTGGAAGAGCAGGAATTGGACCTGAAAACTGGTTGGTAGAGACATTCAAGAAGTTAAGCTGTGCACATGAGCCTACCGCATGACCAAGATCGCCGGAAAACTTATTAGTAGAGATATCAAGATGCTCCAAAGCCAAGCAATCACCAAATGAAGGAACAATCGACGAGAAATTGTTTGAAGAGACATCAAGGTGCTGCAGAGTCTTGCAAGTAGAAACATCCATGCCTCCACTAACTTTATTTCCCTTCAAAGATAAGAACTTTAAATTGCAACCTCCATATAGTATAAAGGGCAACACGTCTGAGCCAGAAATCCTGTTCAGAGAAAGATCAAGGGACTCCAAGCTGAGCGTTAACCCACTTGATTTCTCTTTCAATGAAAAGTGAAGAACGTTGCTTGAAAGATTCAAGGACTTCAAAGCTGGACAAGAACCAAAACTAGTTAACTGAGAGATAGGACCTGAAAGAGCATTAACAGATAGATCTAAGCTGCTTAAAACCGAGCTGCACTTGGATTCAGAAGGGAACGAAATGGAGCCAGAAATGTTGGTAGAGATCAAGGAAAGGCTCTGTAGATTGTCAAGAGTCAAAAGAAACGTAGCAACAGAGTGAAAATCGGTGCTTAAAGGAACAAAATTGAGGTCTATAGAAGACACCCTGTTTGTTTCCTGGCATTTAACTCCAATGAAAGTACACGGGTTTTGGCTCGGCAGCCAGTTTTGAAGAAGAGACGAATTAAATATAGTGGCTTTGAAGTTGATAAGATTTTGAGTTTCTTTGTCGATGGAGGTAAAATGTGGCGCCAATGGTGAAGCTTGTAGAGAGAGAATGGTCAGATAAAGAAGCAAAAAAGAGAAATGGGAATTCATAATTAGCTCTTTTCCTTCTTGGGTTTATGAAAGAAACACAAAAGGTGTAACCTTTAGTTTAAGGTCTGAGAACTGCCATTAGATATGAAGCTCTAAGCTCTCTGGTTTTAGGGAGAGAAAATGGTGAGACTCGGAGAGACCCTCCAAAAAAAGACCAAGAAGGGAAGGTAAGTGCAGTATCATGCCAGGGGTTACTCTCCCTCTGCAAAAACCTTGTGCTCAACACAACTCTCCAGTTCAACTTTGTTTTGTGTCTCTGAGACAGTCCTTGCCTAACCTGCAAGATTATCTCTTTGTCCCTCTAAGCTAAAGTGTTAAGTACTTCTTCTTCTCCATATCTGCAAAAGTTTGTCCTTGTCTGTAGTCAACTATTGCCATGTCTCATAATTTAATTGTAATCATAAGCAACCTTTTAGTTTACATACATTACTAACCTTTTCTAAAACACTCTTGTGTATCTTTTTAATCAAGTACTAAGAATCACTCCTTTTCTTACATTGGAAAAGTTGAGTGTTACAATAGGTTAGGTTGGACTCTCACTTAACTCTGAAATTTTGTTCACCTTAAATGTTGAATCTTTTTTTTTAAACTTAAATTCAAATTACTGATCTTTTCATTCTATCTTCCCCTTAATTTGTGCTATTGGATTGCCATATCATTTACATTTAACTTGCAGTTGACACCAAAGAGAGTCATCAGTTCATGTCCCCCCTTGGTCCTACTGCAATTATATGTTCAATTATATGGATCAGTCCTGTGCTTGGTGAATTGAAGGATGATAGATAGGAGTGGACTGTGGAGATAAAGTTAAAGCTGCAAACATCCATAAAACAATAAATATTATTAAATTATTAAATAATTTATTAGAATCCAATTTAAAATTTGATAAGATGTTTTATTCATATTTGTATTAACCATATTTTATAAAATTTTTAAATTCTCAAACTTAAACCTTATTGGAGAAGGAAACAAGAAATGAATGTTTAATAGGAGGGTGGGTCTCACTCTCACACTCTTACTGGTCTTTTGTGCTTTATCAAGTGGAAAGTACAATGACAAACAAAGATGAGAGGAAACTAATAGATCCAGCTCTTGATTTACAAGTTTATTAATTAGATTTGACTTATTAATCTATTAAATACCTTATTTAAATTATATAATCTATAAATTTAATAATAAAAATTTAAAATTATTCATATTTGAATGTAGTAATTTATCTCATCAACCGTGTTTTCTCTTTTCAATCAAATAACTAAAATAGGAAAAATACGATTTGAAAAATTAAACCAAGGCCCTAAAAAATCATTAAAGTGGATTAAACATGAAGTATAGTTGAAAATAGAGGAAGATTTGGAAAACTTCAATTATGGAGCATGTGCTCCAAGTTCCAAGTGGGTAAGTCTTGATGATTAAAAACGAGTGTTGACCGGGGGCCTTGAAAATCCATTGAAGATCCTGAATTATTACAAAGCCGTAAAAGAAGGATCTTAATGTCGGTTTCAGGTAAGTATCAAACATATTAAAGCAGCAAGGCACATGAGGTGTGCCCGTTCGATAGGTGAAGCAACATCCCAGAAAAACCTGTCCTCATTGGCATGTGTTTTCAACTGTTAATCGGAATTTCTTGTGAGAGATTGATGCCATTATCTAGTCAATAGTTATTGTATACAACATTTTTTAGAATCGTATTATGGATACACATTGATATCTTTGCTTGCGAGACAATCCACACGGGATTATAAAATAGATCAGAGCAGATGAGCTTTCAATTACGATCACGTTAGCGTGTTTTTGAAGGTTCATTTGACTAATGCACATACACCACGCATTCCCCTTGAGTTCCGCCGTGTTCTACATTTGCATTTCGATTTATCTGAGGATGATTTTGTTTGAGAGATAGCTTCCGGTTTTTGTTAAATCCAGGCGTTATCTGTCTTGAGAAGCAAAACAAATAAGATATAACCAGGCTCTCAAGTTCGCGGCAGTTGTAATTTCAGTCAGTGTTAAAAAATCGTGTTGTATTTAGTCTTATTAGATTGCGTTGGACCACCCCTGTATATGGTTTGATTCAATAAATTGAATGGCAAAATTTTAGAATGATCAAAGTGGATGGAGTAAAATTGCAACTCAATATTAAAAGAAATAAGAAGATGAATGGGTACTTATAAATATATTAAATTAATTATAATTTCACATTTCAATTTGTTAAAATTACCACATATTCTATCTAATATTTACTTTTGTACCATTTTTTAATCTTTATCCAACTATTTAGTAAATATTTAGATTCTTCTTACGAGGATAATATGTAAATATTATAAGTAATATATAGATTCTTCTACTTGTAGAATATCTAAAAATTTCTCACTTAAAGATTTGACTCAAAACTAATTAATTTTCTCACTATGATATTGCTTACTTTTATGTCAAGCTACACGAGGATCAATACTATACTTACAACTGCTGACTACTTTTGTTATTAATTCTACTATATTGTTTTCAATATGGACTTTTTGTGTATTTGTAGTTCTTTCTTACAAACAAAGTAAAGTTAGACTCATATATGCTTTTTAATGAAATATGGTTTTCCTTGCTAGATGCAACGCACTTTAACAATAACAAAATTGAAACCTTTTGTTGTTTGTGTCTAAGTTCTTCCAACACCAATTTCAACTATACCCCTACTTTACTAGTTTGTATAGCTGCTATATATTTCACTTTTATTGTTAACATAGCCACAACTAATTATAGTTTTCAAACCTAACTTACAATCTTGGTAATAAGCATAAACACATGACATGTATTGGATGTATTTTTATCAAGGTCACATGTATAATAAGAATCAACATATCAGTTAACAAAGTTTGATCCTTCATATTATAATCCAACACTAAATTTCTCCTTAATATATCTTTAGATCCTCTGTACAACACTTCAATACTTTGTACTGCAATTTGCTATATGAGACTAATCGCTTCCACTGTATATATAATGTCTGGTCTTATATAAATCATGACAACCTTAAATTGTACATTGTAGACGCATATGATACTTAAGACATCTCCTTCTTCTCATCTTCTTTTATAAGACTCATACTAGATGCTAACTTGAAATTAACATCAAGATGGCTAGATATTTGCCTATAACTTTGCATATTGAAGCGTCTTAAATCCATCTTCAAGTAGTTTCTCTGAAGAATTTACTTTTTTGTTATTTATAAGTCTTAAGTCCTTCATTTCAAATCCTATTGCCAATTGCGCCTTCAATTCGTTGATACAATCTTTGTTGAGGCTTACAACTAACATATCAACTACATATAAAAGCACGACAATGAAATCATTATCACCAAATTTCTTAAAATATGCATAAGGTTTTGCATTAAGTATGTTATATTTAAAGATCATAATGTAAGAGTCAAATCTCTTATTACAACATCTCCACGCTCATTTAAAACCATATACAGATTTGTTCAACTAGTAAACTAAGTTTTTATTCTTCCAAAACCTACTAATTAGAGCATACAAATTTCCTTTTTAAGATCTTCACTAAAAAAAAGCAATTCTTACATCTACTGCTCTAGATATAAGTTAAACATAGCACATATTGCTATGACTACCTTGACTATAAGAAGTCGAACTATAGGGGCAAATATTTTGTCGAAATTAATTCCTTCCTTTTAACCATACCCTTTCATCACCAATCTTGCTTAATATCGCTCTACTTAATTATCGCCATTTCACTTGATCTTGAAGACTCATTTATTATTATTTGGCTTCCTTCCTTGTAGTAATTTAACAAGTTCGCAAGTTTTATTTTATGAAGAGTTTTAATTTCTTTCTGTAATGATGCCATCCACTTTTAAAAGGTTAAATGCTATATTTCCCTCCATTTTACAATTCTTATATCAATTTGGTGGTCTTTTACATAATTTTTTTTGACAAACTTATGGATCTTCAAACTCAACTAGTTCTTAAACATCTTCCTTGAATGTTGTTTTAAAAGAAACTTTAATTTCCTTTTCCACCTATATAAGAATCTCTCAAATTTTTTTGTAAAGAGTTGTTATCATTTTTTCCCTTTGTAATTTATCTTCTATAAAGCTGACATCTTTGTTGACAATAACATTTTTGGTAGTTGGATCCTAAAAGTGATATGCCTTCACTCCATTAGCATATACTATGAATAAGCATTTCATAGAATTCGGATCTAGTTTTATGGTTTTTTTGGTATTATACATCATGTACATATGCTTCCAAATACATGGAGGTTAAAATAATTTACTAGCTTTCCAGTTTACATCTATAGCAACATCTTTGACATAATTGTAGTTGAAAGAATTTGATTCACCACATAATGAGTGGTATTGACCATTTTCACATAGAAAGCCTTGTCAAGGCTCCTATTCTTTTTAACAAGATTCTTTTTATACACTTTTCGCTCTATTTTGTTGAGGAGTGTATGCAAAATTAAACTTTCTTTTCGTGTCTTCTTGTTTACATAAATGCTTTAAATTCATTTCCAATATATTATTCTCCATTATTGGTACTTAAGCATTTGACCCTTTTGCCATAATTAAGTTTTAAATGTACTTTAAACAAATTTGAAGACTAGGAACACATCTATTTTCCACTTAGTATGATGCACCCAACACCTCTTATAACAATCACCAATAAAAGACCCCAAATACTTTGCTCCTCTCAGGGATAGAACTGGTGTTTGTCATACATTATAGTGAACCAATAACATTGTTTCTTGAATTGGATGTGTTAAATTTTACATGATATTTATATATTTTTAACATAATGATTGTAAAAGGGTAGTAATAACTCTACAAGCCTAGGGAGTAGCTTTTGTTCAATAAGGATTTTCATTCCTTACTTTAATATATGTCCACATTTTGATACCATAACATTGAGTATGTCTCAATTGAACTGCTTAAAGTTACTAATAATTTTGCTTCTCATGATATTTCCCCCTTTAATTTGTACAAATTTGCACCTATCTTTTCTCCCTTCAATTGCATATTGAATTATCTTCAAAATTTGGATGACAATTTCTATATTCCACCCAGGATTAGCTAGCCATTTTAGAGACAAAAAATTATTTTCTAAGTCCTACGTATATCTTATTTCTTGAAAAGTACAAATTGTACCATCATATATCTTCAACTTGATAGTTTCAATACCAAAGTCCTTTAAAGGATAATCATCACAAATGTACATAGATCCTCTTGAGACAAGTTGTTTACAATTTTTATTTTCCACCCAAGATTATCTGGTCATCCTAGAGTCAAAATTATTTTTTAAGTCCTCAACATTTTTTACTTCTTGTAAAGTACAAATTATACCATCATATATTTTCAACTTAATGGTTTCAATACCAACATCCTTTGGAGGATAATCATCACAGGTGTACACAGATTCTCTTGAGACAAGTTAATGATAATTGAACCATTTTCTTTTAGAGGTTGTGTGAAAAGTAGCTTTTAATTTGAAGAGACATACATTAAGTATTGAATTCCTTCTTTAAATTGTTATTGTTGCTTCATGATATAATTCATTACTATTATTTGAAGTGCTTATGAAATTGTGTTAATGAATGAAGTTTTTCTTTGAATTACAATAATTCTTTTTTCAAGTGATTTTCTTGCTAAGGTCATTACAATTAAAATTCTTGTTACTTACTAATTTTAACCTACTATGATTTGGACTCCCACTTTTGTCACAACCCATTGATCCCACTCTTATCACTATTAAAGCTTCAACTAGTTTTTAACTAAACTATCTTTTTTTTCATTTAGAACTGTGGCTATAACATCATTGGAGAATAACTAGTCTATAAAATTATTATTAATTAAATTGATAATGAGTTGATTATACGACTTAGGTAGACTTTGAATTAGAAGTTTGACATGTTCATATGAATCTATTATTAACACAACAATGTGAATTGAAAGAATAAAGTAGCCAAATTATTAATGTGCTCAATCATTAAAATGAATTTTGAATTCTGAAGAATATAAAGTTTCGTCTGAATAAAAATTTTATTATTGAGAGAATTGATCTTGTATAGTTTTATGAGATAGCCACATATCTTTTTAGTATTTTCTTCTCCCCTATGCTTGAAAACATTTTATTAGCTAAAGCTTGATAACGTTTTTCGACATTCATGTACATTTTATTCCATCTGGCATCATCTGAGAAATCCATTAGTCTTCTGTAATGGCTACAAGGCAATTATCCTTTGTAAGGATATCTTTAATCCTTAACTTCTATAACAAGAAATTAATTTCATTAAACTTCTGAATCTTAAACTTGCCTATCATTTCTCGTATCTCAAACTTTTTTGAACTAAAGGAAAAAGGCCCCATTGTTTTACATAAGCAATAATTGTGTACGTAAATGGTACCTATTACCTTCAAAAGAATGAATAATATTTATAAAGGATCTAATATAAGTGGCAATCAAAGAGCATATGATAGGTAGATATTAGGCTCTAATACTACTTATTATAATGATTAGGTTGATAAAATAAGATCCCAACCCAATTTGAGAGAAATAGGATATCAAAGTTATTACCATGAGTGAAAAGATGAATTACAATACAAACATGCTCTAACTATAAGCTACAAAGTTTGCAACGTAGAACCTATAAGATTAGAATTTTTACAAGCTCTACTCCTAAATGCATGAACTTGTTCTTCATATATGAAACAAAAAGACAGATGGATATTTATAGGTTTATCAGATTCATTATAACCACATATTTCAATTGTTTATAATTACCACGCATTCTAATATTTATTTTGTACTACAAATTATTCATCTTTATCTAGATATAAATTCTTACTATTCATGTCTGTAATAATTCGGCTCTTAATTAAAGTACACATTGAAAGATGTAAATAAATTCTTCCTGTTCCACAGCATTTAAGTTAAATATATGATTAACTGTTCAATTTTATTATTTTATTTGAATGTACTCCGTATTAAACCTGTGATTTATTTTACTCTTTTGTCTATAATTCTTTGAATGAAAATAGTAGTAATATTGTTTTATTGTTTGATATTAATGGGACCAGTATACATGAAATTTTGACTCCAAATTTCTGTTAATCAAGATTGGTCATTCTAATGATCAACCGCTAAGATCCAAATGAAGTATTGATGTATATATTTGTTTTGTTGCTTTGAGGATCTCTATCGAGTTGTTGTTATCTCTGCGATAGGTGATCATTTAAGCTCTGCTCTTGGCTGAGGGAGTAAAATAACACGTGAGTGAAGGAAACTCAAGGTTACATGTCCTCCTGCTATATCTGGATAACTTTTTGATCATCATATAATATGATCTGTTAATTTTCACCATCTCACAGTTGTGTACAAACAACATGGAGTAGTCTTCTACTGTAAGTTCTATATGCATGCTTAGTTTCTAAAGTATATGACTAACTGTGTAATGACTTTCCACCGTGAGATCTATATGCTTAATTTACAAGCATATGATATAAGCAAGTCTAATGACTTTCTTCGAATATTCTACACTCCGGAGTCTTGATCTGCTTGGGAAGTGTGTGCTTTCTTGTATCGTTGTACTACTTTCTCAAATTCTTAATAAGGAAAAAAAAAAAAGATTTTACTTGTAAAGGGTGTCTTCAACACCTTTGATTTCTGTTTACCAAATTCGAAATTCATTCATTAAATTCGAAATTCGATAGAACTTAGAATTAAGGACCACATAAATAGTTAAGGGCAGTAAACCGGCTGACATGGATCGTAGAAAGACACATGTGATGAGATGATTAATAAAGATGCAGACAAAATTTCAGCTGAAACAGAAATGTGGAAGTATTTTATTAAAGTCATCGTTTCATCATACAACGACTAGATACATCAAATTAAGGTAATATATTATAATATGAGATTAACTATTCTGAAAAGTAAAAGCAAAACATTGCTGAGTATAAACAAACATCAAACTAGGAAGAAAATCTTCGATTAACCAGAAACAATGGGACAAACCATTATCAACTGCATTAATATGAAACTGATGGGAATATCTCTGACAACATGACAGTAAGGTGGAACTTTTAATTAACTTTGTAGCACACTTTCCTGACTTCTCCTACATTTTTACCGGTAAGAACACCGATTCTGCCCATGTTTAACATAGACTCTGCGAAGTCCTTAAAGAAAGTGGATCCATGTGTTGCGTACTGCAACTCAATGTAAGATTTTGTCTCTTCGTTGTCAAGCAGAGCGGAATCAGAAGTGAACAGTCCCCTTCTTTTGTGAACAAGTGTATAATAATGAGGGTCGAAAGTCCTAACACTCCCAGGATCCATTTCTACGAGTGTGATTGCATCTCCGGGCTTGCATTTACTCTTCAATCTGGGAATGTATTCTGAATCCAATCTGGGATCGGAGTCACCTTTTCCGGTGAAGTTGTAAAGGCGAGAATCGAATGAGCTGCAATGAGAAGTGCCTATGGTGTGTGCACCTGCATCCATAAAAGAGATCAATTAATAATTTTACCTGAAATTTGCATGTAAAGCCACAAAGAGTGTTAGATGTAAGTTTTGAGCACCTGAGAGGACAACTAGGTCTTTAATGCTTAATCCCTTGGATCGGAATGATGCTATCAACTGAGATATGTTGAAAAAAGGTGGTGGCAGATTGAGTAAGGCCTCTGTTGAGTTAGATACTCTTCCATCTCTTCTTCCAGTTTCAACTTCATACCATGGACCCTTGGTCTATTATTATTTTGAGTTAGAAATAATCACTTGGTTTTGTCTCCAAGCACGAAGCATATGTTAAACGAAAACAAAAGTTGGAAGG
Source organism: Erythroxylum brevipes (assembly GCA_027479065.1). Classification (NCBI taxonomy): domain Eukaryota; kingdom Viridiplantae; phylum Streptophyta; class Magnoliopsida; order Malpighiales; family Erythroxylaceae; genus Erythroxylum; species Erythroxylum brevipes. The sequence goes on from JANIHY010000002.1 coordinate 56,298,815, forward strand.
CAATTTTAATTCATTACCGCGACTGTAACATCTCTAGCCACAATGGCCACGATATCTGCACATGAAACTACTCCAGGACATTCCTTCTCCACAGCAGCCTTGATTCTATCAATTACTTGGAATCCTCTTAGGCTATGATTTGGAATTGCAAATTTTTCAGATTGATTTGTGGCGGAGTTTAGCAGCACTGAACCGTCACAGCCCTGTAGACATCATAAATATAGTTATCGTACCATTTTTCTAACCATAAGCAAGCAGTAATTCGACTCCCTTAAATTACAACCTCAGATTCATACATTTCACCAAAGTTGCGGCCACTTTCAGTTTTGGCGCTTTCATATGCCATGTTTTATTAAGTCTTTACTACATTCAAAGGTAACTTAGTTTTACCTTAGGAATTGAAATAAACAAGTAAGTTAGTTACCCTGACAAAGCAATCATGAAAATGCATTCTCAACAGAGGACCACTAAGACTTGGAGCCACTGACATGACGTAATCTATAACTTCCTTCACCACGACCTCAGCTCGCGGGCATGTCTTTGAGTAAAACCCGACTTTCAACTGACCATTTGCAGGGTTGACGACAAGTAGCAAAAACATCAGTTGAAGGAAGAGACAGTAGAAAATTTTGGAGTTAGCCATCCTAGAAGCACCAAACTGGCTTAGCAGCTTATTGAGAAGCAAGTTAGAATTAAGCTTCCCTTTATATAGTTGCTTTGACGTGCTAACCATTCTCTCTAAAAGCTGTCATTACATAATATATGATCTGTTATTTGCATTTAAATAATTAAGCAAGCCTCTAAGAATCACGGATGCTTTGATAATCCTAGGATCGGTTCAAATGTGCAATTCTAAATTGCTACTGAAAAAAAAAATGGTGAGTCATAACCCGTTCTTGTGGCGTAATGGTATAAATCAGCATGATACAGCCCCTGAGAGGAACTTCCTAACAAGAGAAACAACTACTATGTGCAACCATATCAACCAATCAAGTAATAAAAATGCCTGGAAATAAGTGTTGACCTTGCTAGTAACATGGCCAAAGCATTCATGTGTTAGGTCAACACATGATTTTTTAAAAATATATTTTGAACTAGAGCAACCCCTATTGGAGGGTTGACATACCACTTCTTCCTAGTTGGTGCCACTTGGAGTTCAAATTATATCACAATTAAGCATCCCAGCATATCATGATGAAGTGAAATTATTACAAGCTGATGGGCAGTTTATTTTCTATATCATCAACTTGCAGACTATATTTTTATACACGATATGTTATCCTCCATTGTGCCAATTGCTGCAAGAACTCATAGGCGGATATGTTCATCGATTCAATGTCTATTAAAATTCTGGTGACAATATTGAAGTATTTTCGGCCTCTGAGTGGTGTATTATTGTTATTAAGCAAGACAGAAGTTAAAAATGCCAGTTCAGAGTCGCGACCTAAAATAAAAGAACCGAACGGTAGGCCTAGCAAAAGCTGCTGTAGAATTAAACGAATTGGGTATCCTCTATATGTGTGAGTCATAGCAATGAGGTTAATTCACCAATATAGTAGTTAAAATATAAAAATACTAACCAATAATGTTACAAAAATTAAGAAATAAAATTTCAATATTAGTTTAATAATTTATTTAAAATTATGTAAATGCTATAATATTTGATGATATTTCAAAACGTAGACCATTAAAATTCTAAATGTTTGCTTTAAATAAGAAGAAATTAATGTAACATGGTACATGCTTAAGTTTATAAGAGAGGATTCAAATCAGGATAAGATACTTCTTGAGTTATAAAATGATCTAAAGTAGATAATGATCTTTAAACATGGTCTGCATGTTAGATTATGAAAGAAGAGTAAATGAATGGAAAATCTGATAAATGAATGTCTGGTAAGCCCACGTTTTAAGATGCGTACATTAAATCGACTACGGCTGCCCCTTCTAAGGAGTAGTATATTAATAAGCAATAAGTGGTGGTCTCATATAAAACCAACTATTGTAATCTTTCACTTCATTGTACAATTATGCTAGATCTTAAGCATATATAATTCTCACAAATAAAGTAGTTGAAATTTGATCCATAAAATCGAGTCATGTTGATTCTCTTCTGTGTTCATATTCTTTCATGTTGATTCTCTCCTGTGTTCATATTCTTTCTCCTCTCTCTATCACTTCTGTATTTCTCCTTATTTGATAAATATCGGCATAAGCAACTTAATAGGCAAGAATAAGATCAAAAAAGGTGACGTTTATGAGTGGTTTTTTAGAAAACCACCTCTTAACACCACACTCATCATGTCGCTATTAAGCTTTATAAACATTTATTACATTAGACGTTAATAATCTAACATTCTCTTACTTGGCTCCTGTAACATTGTCATCTTCATAAGTCATTTAAATTTAATTAACAATGAATCCATCATTGATCATAATCAAGAATTAGAACTAACGCAAGTCATGATAGTTGTATGTGATTTAAGCAACATATTTCCTTCCATGTACTACAAATTTAGTCTTTTCCATGAAATGATCAATAAATGGGAAACATAGTGGATCAAAAAATAATGTCTATTTAAGAAAAAATTGTTATCATCATTCCATTCAATTCAGGATACCCATTCGAAAAAAAATAGGTATATTAGAAACAAATTCAATAATAAGCTTCAAATGTCAATTATATTAAAACATATACATTATCATAATATACATTAATGCCTACTCAGCAATAATACCTATACTATCAATATGCCCCATAAATATTTTGGGAAGTAATTCCTTAGTCAAAGGGTCAACAATCATAAGATTAGTGCTAATGTGATCAATTGACATTCAACATTTTTGAACCTCTTCTTTAACGACAAAGTATTTCAATTCCATATGTTTAGCACCTTTAGAATATGAGTCGTTTTTAGAAAAGAAAAATACTGTGGAATTATCATAATAAATTTTAAGCGACCTGACAATACTGTCGACTATTCCAAGTCCTAAAATAAAGTTTCACAACCACTTAGCCTGAACCATGACTTCAAAGTATGCCACAAATTCAACTTCCATGATGGATGCAATGATTATTGACTGCATCAGACTTTTATATAATATTGCTCCTCCGACCAAACAATATACATAGTTAAATGTAGATTATCTAGTATCTACACAACTAACAAAATCTGAATATGAATATTCAATTACTTCAAGATGATCGAACCTCCTATAAGTAAGCATGTGATCTTTTGTCCCTTGCAAATATCTTAAAACTTTCTTTGTAGCTTTCCAATGCTCCAATCCTGGGTTACTTTGGTATCTACCAAGCATACTAACTACAAAGCTAAATGTTCGGCCCTGTACACGTTTAAGCATACATTAAACTCTCAACAACAGATGCATAAGGAATTCCTTTCATCTGTTTCCATTCCATATCATTCTTTAGACATTGCATGAGATTAAATTTGTCTCCTTTTTGAATTAGAATTGGAGACGTTGAACATTTATCCATTTTGAATCTCTCTAAAACTTTATTAATATATTTTTTCTAAGATAAAGCTAATAATCCTTGTAATCTATACCAAAATATTTCTTTTACGCTCACATAGTTTACCTCTCCCATATCTTTCATTTCAAAGTTATTAGAGAGAAACTTCCTAGTCTCACTTAAGAGACTAAGATTATTAGTCGCAAGCAAGATGTTATCAACATACATAATCAAAAAGATAAAACTTACTCCCACTAACCTTTAGATATATACACTGATCAATAATGTTTTCTTTAAAACAAAAGGAAACAACAATATCATTAAACTTAAGATACCATTAGCGGGAAGCTTGCTTGAGTCCGTATATTGACTTTTTCAGTTTACACACCATGTTTTTTTTCCCTTCAATTGAAAAACCCATTAGTTGATCCATATATACATTTTCTTCTAAATTCCCATTTAGAAAGACAGTTTTCACATCCATCTAATATAGCTCTAAATTATAATGAGCCACTAGTGACATGATAATTCTAAGAGAATCTTTCTTGAAAACTGGTGAGAACATTTCCTTGTAGTCAATGCCATCTTTTTGAGTAAAACCTTTGGTAATAAGTCTAGCCTTGTAATGTTCAAGGTTGCCATAAGAGTCACGCTTCGTCTTAAAAACCCATTTACACCCAACTCTCTTACACCTTTCAAGCAATTCTACAAGGTCCTAAACATCATTATGTTCCATAGATTTAAGGTCATCTTTCATTGCATCAAACCATTTATTAGCATTAGCACTATTAATGGCTTGTGAAAATGAAATTGGATCATCATTAATTCCTCAGTCATCTTCCAACTCTTGTAGATAGACCACATAATCATACGAAATATAAGATTGGCTTTCTTTTTGGGACATCTTAATTTTATTTCCTATGGTTCTTCTATTATAGGTTCATGTGGAATGTCAGGAGCATGTATTTGTTGCTCTTAATGATTGTTATACGGTGCAACAATTTGAGAAACAACAATTTGAGTAGTAGGAACACAAGTCAAAGGGATTTGTATAACTTCTTTAATTTCCACATTTCGTAAAACGTCACTCCTATTAACTTCACCATTCTCAATAAACCTTGCATTTCTAGTTTCAACAATTCTTGTACTATAGTTAGGACAATAAAATCTATACTTTTTAGATTTTTCTAGATAACTAATGAAATATCCACTGATTGTTCTGACATCCATTTTATTTTCTCATGGATTAGAAATCCTTATGCCTAGCAACCCCATACATAGAGGTGCCTTAAACTAGGTTTTCTACCAGTCTACATTTCAAAAGATGTCTTTAAAACTGTCTTATTAGGAACCCTATTTAACAAATACATGGTAGTTTTTAAGGCAGACATCCATAATGATAAGGGTAAATATGCATTGCTTAATATACTTCTAACCATGTTCATTAAGGTTTGATAACACATTTTTGGTACACCATGTTGTTGTGGTGTACCCAGTATTATGTGTTGAGCATATATATCATGCTTTTCTAGGAATTTGGCAAATGGACCAGGGTGTTGTCTAATTTCATCATATCTACCGTAATACTCACCACATATATCAGACCTAACGATTTTCACTTTTTTGTCTAGCTTCCTTTCAACTTCAGTTATATAAATTTCTAAGGCATTCACTACTTAAGATGTCTCATGCAGTAAATAGACATATCCATAAGATGAATACTCATTAATAAAGGTGATAAAGTATTTTTCTTTACTGAAAGAATTAACATCAAAAGGTCCACAAATATTGGTGTATACAATTTAGAACTTTATGATGCAGTGTCATAACAGTTTTAGCATATAAATTATCAAGATTCAATTTATATAAACTATCACAAAGTATAATAGATCCAATCATAGTAGTATGCTTAAACCAACTAAAACATCCATTACTAAACTTAAAAGAGTACAAAGTAACATCAAGTTTAGATAAAGAAATCAAATTCCTAGAATTACTAGGTGCATAAAGAGTTTCAAATAAATCTAAATGATGTCTAGTGTTCAGGATTAAACGATAAGTCTCGATTGCTTCCACTAGAACCTTTACTATATTCCCCATAAAAACAAACTTCTCATTTTGGGTTTGTGGTTTGGATCATAAGGAATCCATGCATAGTATTAGAAACATGAGTTATACATATAGAATCAATCCACCAATTATTACGTGAAACTTCAATTAAATTTGATTCAAAACATACATAAGCCTTAAGCTTACCTTTCCTTTCGAACCAAGCTTTACGTTGTGGACAGTCCATCTAGAAGTGTCCAGATTTTTTGCAGAAATGATCTTTTTTATTGTTTGCATTCTTCTAGATCTTAATGAGGGACTCATTTGTTGTCCCCTAAATTTTTTTATATAAATAAACATGATTAAATTAATTTTGGGGTCTTGTTAGATTAGTATATGTTGGAATTAATGAGCTTGGTAATGTGGGTAAGATAATATGACATAGGTTAAGAGAATCGAAGTATTAAAGTAACAAAAGTGTGTAAGGGCAAATTTGCCAAGTCTCATAAGTTTAGAAGCTATAAGACTTTTAAATGAAGGGCAAAATGGACATTGTGCAATCATTAAGGGTATAAAGGTAGAAGATGAAGGGTAGGCTTGAGTTGGAAGAAGCCAAAAACGTGATTGAAGAAAAGAGAGAAGAGAGAAGCACGAAAAAAGAGAAAAAGAAGAGAGTTATGCTAGGTTTTGAGTTTTCTTAGTCTTAAAGAGTGATTTTGAAATTGTGCAAGAAGGGAAAAAGGTAGAGGAAGATAAGAGTTTTCCTTTGAACTGAACATGTTAGACCCCGTTCCCTTTTTCGTTATTAAATAGGTTTGTTTAAGTTATTGGTAAGTTCATTATCTTTTGGCTAGTATTAATTGAAGTAATTAGGGTTTCAATTAGGGTTTTATGAGATTTC
>JANIHY010000002.1:56399432-56413144 GCA_027479065.1 Erythroxylum brevipes
CGACTTATCGGTGCTGAATGCGTGTAAGTCGACTTACTCATTGTACAAGTCGACTTGTACACGACTTACACTTACACGTAAGAGGGACAAGTGCACTTGTCTGTTTTAAAGGCTTCTCTCGCCTGTCCGCTAGTGGCACTAGAGTTCCGATTTCGGACTCCCATAAGTTCACGGTTACATTGGACTGCCTACGGAAAAGTGTAGTACGTTTTGTTCACGGCTGCACAGAACCGCTATGCGGGAATGTGCAGTACGTTCCGTTTTGGACCGACCCAAACTGTTTGATATGTTACGTGTTTTTTGATTTTTGTCAATATTTGTGATGCCTTGATAATGTGATGCATTCATGATTTTGAAATTGTGCATGATTTGGGAAAAAATTACCTTAATCAACCAATCACTTCACATAATTCACTTATCACATTCTCACAAATTCAATCTTACCAAATATTTAGCCCAAGTAAGATCCTAATACTAGGCTCTGATACCTTCTATGTTGGGACCCGATCTCGAAAACTGGATCCCAACCGAAAAACAGAAACGAAAAACGAAAAATGAAATACTAAATCAAACGAACGGATCGGCAAATTGGAGAACAAAATGCGAAAACATAATCAGAAATAGAAGGAAATCGAAACGAATGGAAACGAAAATCAGAAATGAAAACATAAATCGGATTGCTCATAATCGAAAGCCAACAAATCAAAAGCAGAACAAATCGCACAAATCGAACGTGGATCCGACATCCGAAAACGTGTATCGTATAAAAACTATCGCGTTGGAAACTATACGACAATCGGTCTAATTCAATCAAAAATCAATATAATTTTTTTCTCATAATATTTATTCCTTTTCATCATTATTCAAATCAAAACCATACAAAGCAATCTTATTTCCCTTTTTTTTTTTTAGAACAGTACCTCCCCTAAAAGTCAACTAGCCAAAAACTTCAATCTTTCAATCCAAACTCAAGTACTTGCACAAAAACCCCAATCTTCACAATCTTTAATCTCCCAAATCATCAACCAAATCCATACAAACTGGACAATAACTTAAAATGACAGCAAACGCAATTCTCTTCTTTTTGTCAATTCCAAACATACAACAATATATTTTTAAAGCAATATACACAAGAAATGCAACACTTTAGCAAATTTCCAAATCATTCAAACACAAAGTCTCACAATGTCACATATTAAAATCTCAATCAATCACACATAAAGAACCAATCCTTTGAATTTTATACATATATCTTTATCAATTTATCTCATCCTTCAAAATTTTCATCTCTCAAAAGCATAGTCAAATCAGAGAGTTGACTTTTTGATTTAGGCAGAATTTGGAAAAATGATCTTCATGGAACTTGTAGCTTCTGTTGAGAGCCTTCTGTCGCCATAAAGTTTGATATTTTTCGATATCGGGAGTGAAAATTATGATCTTTCGAAGTTAAGTGTATTTTGTTTTGGTTTTGAAAATGCTCTAAGTGTAAGATTGTGTATGCTGTGCTTTGAGGCAAATCGTCATATTGATGTGGTCTGAATTGGAGTAAAATTCCACTAAAAGATCGGGATCCAACAATTGTTGTGTTTTAGGACTTATTTATGAGTTTTTGTTTAGATTGATCTTTATGGTTCCTCTTTTATGTTTGATGTTAGTTTAGGATAAGAATTGCACTTTAGTGTAGGAATCGAGAGTGACACCTTAATGATTGAGATAGGACCAAAAGAGGAGAAGAGGAGAGGAGGAGCTGTAGAACAAAAGTGATTGTGATATTCATGCTAATTCCCACGATCGTGAGATCCCTAGTCCTAAGAGATACACGATTTCAATTATTTTTAGGTTTTTGTGATTGTATAAGGGCACAAATCCCTAGAGTCAAAGGGAATGTCGTGAGAACTTGCCTCCTTAAGCTAAAAAACATATTTAGAGCCTAGAGAGAGGTAGAGAATCGAGATTTCCATTCTAAATTGGCAAAGAACACATCAACTTCAAATTTTCCATATTAGAAGAGAAGGAGTTTGTTTCATCTAATTCTTATTTCGTTTTTCTCTTCTAACATTTTTATTATAGATTGTTTGATTGTCGGGGATGTTAATGACATTATGAATGGCTGAGTTATTTGTTGATTTGAATATAAGTTTTTACAGACATTCAAATTTATTGACCCGTCTGGAGTTTTGCATGTTGAGACTTTACTTATGTTGTTTTAATAATTTTTATACATATCAAGTTGAAATTTTCAAGAGATTACTCAAAGGTCAAATACTTTATTCAAATATAAATGAAAAGCAAAACAACTATATTCTTCGTTTTATTTATACAAATTATAATCAATTCTCATCGCATCAATAAAGTTGACCGAAGTTTAATACAAACTAAAAATGAAGGAAGACGATTCCTTTGAAGTCACGGGAATAAAATCTCCTTTATTTACATACTGACGTGTGATGCGAATTTTATCCTCTTAAAGTTTTAACGAATGATTACAAAAATAAATGATACCAGGGAGAGGCTTGCTTGCTTTGACAACTCCTTTGTTCTTTGTTTTTCTGCGCTACGCACGTTGACTCTGTTCATCTGATTCTCTGAGCTTCCAGAGGGAAGAGGAAAATAAAAGGTCTAGCCTTTATCTACAAGACAACGAATAGTAGTTAGAGTCAGTTCGTTCGTCTTCAACGTATCATATCACCCAAAAGCCACTACGCCTATACTTTTCTGCCTTGTTAGTGAAGATTCAAAACCAACTCTAGCCTATCTCGGTTCTGTTCAAAGGTTTGTGCTTTTCTTTTCTCCGTTTTCTTTTTTCCATATAGACTGATGAATAAGAACGACCAAGTCTGTTAGTTTTGAGGGTTGATATTTTCCTTTTTCACTCTGTTGCAATGGGCTACTAAAGCTTTGACTTACAAGGGGTCTCCTTATTTTGTTCCAGTCAGACGGTGGATAGTCATTGCCTTATCGGATACGCAATTTGGTGACGCTTCAGAGTCTAGTTCCTCCTTCCGTTTTCTATGGAAATTCCGGATAAAACGAAGTTGGTAAATGAGAATCCTTTTTCTGCTTTGTGGGTTTTGTTGACAGTTCGTTTTCCTCTGTTCCATTTATTCATTTATCAACTTCTCTCGTTTTTGTTCTTTATATTGGATCAGGCCTCCCCTTTTGAGGATGGTCGATTAGAAAAGCGTATGGGAACTCCAAAGATCCCCGTTTTGGATTATGCAAATGGATTGCCGCACACGGCGGAGAAATCTGACAGCTTTCTTATTGACATGGAAAGCTTCTCCGATTGCAGCAACAAGGACGTCAATGCAAATTCAAGGATTGTTGTAAGCCTTTGAATCTCTATTCTAGACTCTTGCAAGTCATAAATATATGGCACAACGGATACACTCAACATTTTAATGTTCTCCAGTCTCAATCCGTTCTTTAAACCGAAGAAACTTTAGTGTCAGAGGAAGAGTAGGTAAATTAGTGTTTGTTTGTTAATTGTGCTTCTTCTTTTGTTTTTTGTAATGAATGAAACAGTTGCAGAGAAGCCTTTCAAAAAAAGGACCACAACGAGTCGTGGAGAAGAAAGTGAATCGCATTATATCATCCAATGATAAAGAAGCCATTGTCGATAATTCTTCGCCGAGAGGTAATAAATTTTCTTCTAAAACCCTTTCGATGTTCACTTTTGTGTTTATCATAAAAATCCACAATTCACTTGGTGCCTGGCACCGGAAGTTTCAGATCAACCTGTACCTCACTACTCTGGACCCTCTGTCCCTTTTGAATAAATGGTTGGAATGTAAAAGGAACAGAGGTTCCAGAATAGTGGGATACATGTTTTAAATAAATGGTTGGAATGTAAAAGGGACAGAGGTTCCAGAATAGTGGGATACAGGTGAATAGGTCCCGGCACTGGATGGACTAAAAAACAACTTTCGAATGCCAAACATCTACTTCCACTCAATTGGTAAATTGGAACTTCCCAATCGTTTGGTGACACTTCTAATCTATTCTAACTGCTACTACCTATTATTGTCAGTAACATCAACAAGATTAATTATATCTTGACATCTTCAGTGGAGTTGATTATAATGCTGTGTTGTGCGAAAGGCAGCTAAATTGTAATACGGGGTAAACTCAACCTTCAGCAGTCAGTGCCATGATGGGACCAAAACACTTGCAAGCCTGAAAGTGAAAGCTTACCAAACTATGGAATGAAATCATTATGAATACGGCAACCAAATTTCTTGCTCGGGTGGACATAATTAGATTAGTTTTTAAGTAAATATTTCGGAGTACGATCCATTTTGTTGGTATCCCTTTTGTTGAAAATAAGTAGTAGTGAGATGCTACTGAACTAAACCATTTAATTCCGACTTGGTATTATCAATCTGCAGCTACGTTAGTTGGGGCCAGCACGCCTGAAAGGGCCGCAGGAGCGACCATGGATTATAACAGCAACTCACAAACTCATCATCAGATCACCATCACAACCAGCAACACGAATGACACAACAGAGGGCAGATGCCCATCATGGAGGAACAGCTTCAAGCGTCCTCCACCATCATGGGTCCTTGATCCCAAAAGGGTTCTCTTATGCTTTGCCACCCTGTCAGTATATAACTTTTTAAGCCTGCAAAATCTCCATCCCTTCCATGTTAATTATCCACGTGATCATTATCATCATTTGGTTTAATTGTTAATAATGCCAGTATGATCACATGTGCACTTACCTACTCTTTTTATCTGCTCTCTTTCTTGTGACAGATCAAGCTTAGGGACGATGCTGCTCATATACTTCACGCTCTCAGTTGGCAAGATAGCTCAAGGTGAAGATGTTCTCGATTGATGGCAGTGACAATCTACGTTGGCTTACCCCGAGAGAAAACAGCCACCACTCGTACTATGGTACTGCTTGTGGGACAAAATAGACATCAGAGGACGGCAAATTCTATATATTGCAAGATACATAGGCTTATTTTGATGAAAGTTTCGTGGTTTATGCACAGAGAAATGATCAGAGACAATAACATAGTCAACTTACCAAGCTTTGATACAGTGAAGCATTACCCTTTTACAGAAGGTTACTAAAATTATAAGATGAAGACAAGGGCGCATTCCATTATGAAAAGATGGGCTCCTCCCACCTTTTATATGTATATAAAATTGATTGGACTGTTCCCATGGCGGTCGACTGTAAGTATTAGACGCTTTTGAGCTCTCTTTCCTACATCCTTTTTTAGTTCACATACCCTTATATGTATATAAAATTGATTGGACTGTTCCCATAGCGCTCGACTGTAAGTATTAGATGCTTTTGATCTCTCTTTCCTACATCCTTTTTTAGTTCTCATACCCTCCGATTTTAGTATCCCCAGGAACAGTAGAAGCATTTATTGTCATCCATGGAGGTCATGTTACTGCTGCAAGAGAGAGAAAAGCAGTTTCGCAACCCTCACATTAAAAAGCAACCATGCACAATTAGGCCTTTTTTCTTAACCGAAAATTGCGTACTCCAGAAGTAGCTAATAGGAAGGTAATGGACATTATGCATTGTGCATGTCACCTGCTCACAACTCGCACCTAGTCAGCCCAGTGCGACCATTCCCAACATGAAGTATATTTTGACTGCCAAATAAATGGACTACAAAACATAATGCCTGCCTTCAGACATCAATGTTAATTATTTACCATAGCTGCAGTGCTCAACGCAGCTGTTAATGGATTAAAGATGGAAAATCACATTGCACGTCAAGAAACTGACTGGGGATTATGAACTGTTCATTATTACCAACTTAGCGGATGCATCATAAGGAAAACAAGCTATGCAGTCACTAGTTATCAGAACACTGCATCTCTATGACGTAGGAGCAACCAAAGTAAAATGAGAAACACAAAAGGAAAAGCATATACATTCTTCCCCAATCAACATTTGATGCTTCGGTTCAACTGATTACAATGCATTACATCATCCTTGTGGCTACTATTAGTATGGGTTCACTAGTTCCTTGTATGATTCATCAAATCAACCCAGTAAGCCTAAGCACAGAACTCCAGAATAAAAAGGGACTTCAATTTTTGACACAATAGAATAATTCCAGTCCCAGTCCCACTGAAGCAGATCGTGGCTGCATTCTACCAATATATGATCTGGTTGACTAGGAAGTTTTAGCAATGAGGTAATAAAAATCGAATTTTTTTCTTGATTGCGAGAAAGTACATTCCTTGCAGGTGATAGATACAAGAGGTACCGTACCGTGTTAAAATCTCATTCCAGCAGAGCAGAGAGTAGGACTACACATTTACATTTCTAGTAAAGCTTTGAGATTCGCGGCATTGAACATCTGTGCTTTCGGTCATGATAAAGCCTCAATATTACGGCCGCAGTCTCCTCAATTGCTTTTCCTGTCACTTCTGCGATGGGAAACAAAACAAAGAGGACCAAACTTAGTAAGTTGACCTGTGAGAACCGTTGGTACCATCGGTTTGCCACTCATTTTTCACCATGCAAAAAATTTTAGCGAGAGTTGGCAACCGATGGTGATGTATTATAGACAGGCAGAAATCGTTCATGTTACCAATTACAGGCCAAACTGGATTTTGAGCAAAAGTTCTGCCGGCAAATTCCAGTTCTTGTCTCACATAATCCATCTCTGAATAATTGCTCCTTACTTCTTCACTAAATCCAAGACTTTTAGCTCTTGCTTTCCTGATTGTTTGTAAAACCAGTGGATTAATGGTTAAACCAAAAACCTTCTCTGGATCTACCTCAAAGAGGCTCTTTGGCAAATCCACGCCCATCACAATAGGTACATTGGCCACTTTGTATCCTTTCTGTGCTAGATATATTGACAGTGGTGTTTTTCCAGTACGAGAAACACCAGCGAGGACAATGTCAGCTTTATTTAAGTTTTGTGGCAAAGCCCCGTCATCTTGCTTGATAGTAAATTCAATGGCCTCAATCCGTCGAAAGTACTCATCAGAGAGGGGAATATACCTGCCAGGAGCTCCACGTGGAAGACCAGAAGGTGAGACACCAAGATGAGAAGCAATTGCTTCTGTTATTGGACCCAATATATCAGTAGATGGAATGCCCCACAGCTTACAAGCTTGCTTGGCAGATTCAGCCATGGAAGGATCAGCTAAAGTATAGACTAGAATCGCACCTTCTTTCGCTGCTTGCTTTATGATCTCCATTAACCTCTCAACATCATCAATCTAATGATTTAAGGCATGATTAGGAACAAAATTAGAACTCGCCACATCATCTCATGCATAGTGTAAAATAGCAAAAAAGATCGTTTCTTTTTCTACCAAAAAAACAAATATTTCTTTCCCTACCCAACAAAGAAAAGATCGTTTCTTTTCATTAACAGAAAAGAAATTATTGTCTCCTTTTCTTTTTCACAGTACAAAAATTGAACTGAGGATGCTTCATTTACACTTACTCCAGAGAACAGATGGGTGTTGACAGGACAACCTCGGTCGACCAAACAATGTTCGAACTGACCCAATGCGGCGTTAACGGAGTGCTCGGCAGTCCAGCCAGTGCCGTCTGAAACCATGTATATGGACTTACCGCCCATGACCTCCGGTTCATCATCTCCGGTAACCGGGTCAGAGTCTTTGGTTTGGGTTTCTAAATCTCTGAGCCCTTGAATTTGAGGGCTAAGGTTGGACCCGTGGCCTGGGCGGTCCAACTTGCGGCCAGATCGTATTGCGCGAGCCCTGAACCAGCGGTTCAGCTGAACGCTGCCCTTAGGTTTCCGAGGCTGAGAGTCGGAGTGTGGTTGGGTTGTGGGCAGGGAAAGGGTATTATCTGAATTTGAAGGTTCGGGCTTGGCTTGAGCGCTGCAAGTGAAAGAGGTTGCGGGTTGCCGGAGCGTCAAAGTTGAAGAAAACATGTTTCTTTTTGCTCATCCACAAATTATATGCCGAATTAGTTTTATATCTGACGCCTAAAAATTCTAATTACTGAGGGACCGAGATAGGATTCCTTATTGCTTTGCATAAACTTTTCAAACCATTAGATTTTTTAGCTTGATTTGTCTCAATTGGATTTTGGATTTTCTGTCTAATGCGTACTTTAAAATATAAATTTATTTAAAATTAAAATATTGTTTAAATATAGTTAAAATTTGGGTTTCCAGACAAATCCAAAACGTAGAATTTTAATTCAAAGTCTAAAAATTTTTATAAATAAAAATTTGGATTTAATATTCAAATCCAGTATCTTCGAAGCAAATCAAATGAATTTGAGTCAAGCCCAAACTATTTTGTAATATATATATTCTCCTATAAATGTTGGTCTGTGGTTCAAAGCTGCCATTTTTAGGCTTCTCCAAGTATATGAATCATTAAGCATATCAAACAATAATAAAGGAGGGCTTTGAGTATAAATAAATTAGTCTCAAGATTGTAGAAGAGACAGATGGATGTTGTTACAAATATCCTTACTTTAGGAGGTGAACTCCCCTTCTATATTAAACATGGCAAGTACAAAGATAAGGAAATGTGAACACATTACTACATCTTACATACTAGACAAAGATGGGCATTGAGAATTATTGCTTTACACTATAGGCGAACAAAGTGACTATTATGGACGAGGCAATTTATAACTCTTCTAAGTTACAACAATTGGATTGAAGCATATGACCCTTGTTCAGTTTAGGTTCTGTTAGGTTATATGTTTTAGCATTATTTATTAATTGGACATATACAATATTAATTAGATAACGACTTAAATTCAAAAGATATATGGACAGTCCTCTGGTTGAAAAAGAATCCTACATTACATTAGAGTCTATCATCATGATGATATTGGAATTAAATTACTGCTGGATTTGTGGATTTTGTGGATTGATGAAATTAAAAAGGACTACAATGAGGATTCGTGCATATCGTGAATCTTTGGAGGATCTATCTCTAGTCTAGAAGTTGATCTCTATCTCCAATGTGCATGTGTGTGGCTAAGGATGAAAGTGTGTGTCAATGGTTAATAGAAAAACAAAAGGAGAAACGTGGGGTGTTAGATATGGCAACAGTGTAGTGGGCATGAGTTTATTGAATTAAAAAAATGAGATATGTGTCCTGTCGTGGGTAGTGCATTAATTAAGTGGTGAAGCAGCCTGTGTGAATTATCTTGAAGCAGTGGAGGTTATGTGTGTCTTGGAAATATCCTTAGTTGGTTGTGCATGATGTTTTCTGTTTTGAGCTGAACATTGCATCTTGCGTTTCTTTTCATATACGGTGGAAGTTAAGATAGTGTTCATGGATGAGACATTTTTGTGAAGGCACAGTGGTTTTCTTGTTGTTGCAATTGAGCTGAACATTGCATCTTGCGTTTCTTTTCATATACGGTGGAAGTTAAGACAGTGTTCATGGGTGAGACATTTTTGTTAAGGCACAGTGGTTTTCTTGTTGCTGCAATTAACATATTCCTTGGTGAATTGTTTTTCTGTGAAGAAAGAGCAAACTATGGTGGAGAGTTTCAGCTTGGTTATTTCAGGAAGATAAAACCATAGGGAAGTCTTTCTTATGTTTCAAGTATTTTTTTATTTAATTTTCAGTTAATTAAATACTTGAGCTATTTTATTTATTATTGTTTTTGAGTGAAAATAGTTAGACAAATCCTTTGTCAAGGTTAATACGAAGCGGTCGTACTATTAGGTATAAAATTCTTTCACGGAAAGTGAGGTTGAGAGATAGTGTCTGGGGTTGAGTGGTGTCAACTCAGTAAAGCCTTGGGCAAATTTATTGTATTTCGATTAATGTGATTAAGCTGAGTGAGGGCCTCGCAGACGTAGGCAAGATGTGCCGAACTGCATTACTAAATTTTTGGTATTTTTATTATTTCGGTTTGCTTGTTTTTATTTTGTTGGTGCCAAATAAGTTTGTGGAAAGTTTGTGAAATAATTAACCACATTCGGTTTTTCAAGATCCTTAAGGGCCAAAAGGTGTATCATTATATATCATTTCCTTTTGCTAGTCTTGAGGAAAACTTTTGAGTTATGTTAGGAGAAACTTCAAACATGTGTTTAGCTCTCTTTTGGTCTGGACAATGCTTCATCCTTCAAGCATCTAAATGACTTAACATTATTGAGAAGTTATCTTGCGTCCATGTGTTAGGTGGGAAACTATTATTTTTCTTTTTGCAGAGTCTTGGCAAGAGGTCTTTGAAAGTGCAAAGGTCTCAACCATACCTTTTGTATTGTCTTGATTTAAAGCAAATATATCATCTTCTGAAAACTTATAAATAAACTTACAACTCAATCATTTAGTTTACAACTTGTGTGCATCATGGAAGGGTGGTCTTTTAAAGGTTTTTCATCATACACTCCATATACTGCATCCTATAAGAAGCTTCACCCTTATAATGTCTCCTTCTAATGATAATGACTTACGCAAAGAGTTCACTAGATCCTCATGGTCTTCTTCTAAGGTTAAGACAAAGGGTTCAGGTAGGAAGTGGAAAATTTGTAGGGGTCAAGGAAGTGAATGATTGTTGTCTTACCTTGGAACGAATTCCTAAAAATGTCAATGATTAAGAAACTAAAAGGTACATTGGGAGGCTAAGGCTTAGGAATTACTAAAAGCTATTATCAAAGTACGATATGGTCTTTCGAGTAAAAATTGTTATCCTTTCCTAATCATAAGGTGATTCAATGACATTAATTTGGGTTGAGGTTACCCTTCCATGATATAGTCTTTATCGTAATTTAAATTACATGTGTGTTTTCAAGTTAGTTGCATCCTCATTGATTGAGAGTAATTGTTTGCTTTATATTTGCCTATTGACAAGTACTCTAAATTATATAGCCTGGTTCTAGATCAGGGATGCTCTTGAAATTTTTTAAAGGGGTACACACGAATGAAGAAGAAATTTGTGCTCCTTAACTTAGAGGAAGACAATTAATAAGCAATTCAGGTCTACCTGGTGATATCTCAATCTATACTTAAAAAGGTATAAGGATCATTTACAGCTAGAGGATCAGATGCAAATTATATTAGATGACCAACTTGCTCAATCCTTAAGGATGTAATGTTAGATAAAGAGACCCTCTTAGATGCTGACATTACAAAAGAATATATGCATATATTTTTCTCCTTACTAGTATTTTTCCAAGTTTCTAGTTGCTTAATATGTCTTTTATGGATGCATATATGAATATCTTGAAGTTAATTAACAAAGAAGGGCACAGTAGTGTTTCTTCTCCCTTCTAAAAAGGAAAAGGAATGCTTTTATTAACTAAAAGGGTCATCCGTGTAGTTTCAACAAAGAATGTTCTAGTTTATATAGTAGTAGAGATAATGTTAGAAATATATGTATACTAATATAATCACAACATTAATTCCATATGCCTAATCACAATCGAATTGCCTAATGTATATTTAATAACCATAATGGGATGATTAATTTGTTTATTGCATTTGTGGCACATGGTAGTACCCTAATAACTATATGTTGACCCATTAAATTATAGTTCACATCATCCATTTACAATGAGACATTTAGCCTATTCTACCCCTTAGGGTAAAACATGTCATAATATATGACATAAGGTAAGATTATTGAATGTGATATATACGTTGTGTGGGTGTGGGTGTGAAAAGCACAAAGGTATTCTACCATTACTCTCTTTTGCACAAGGTTTGTATTTTTCTCTTTAATAGGTTTTGGTGAAGCATGGAGAGGGTTCAAGACATACCAAATGTTGGAGTTATGATTCCATTATCTTGTTATGCACTAAATAAAATGTGATCTTGATTGGTTAATGTGGTTTATTACTGCATTTATTATAGCAATTGGTATCAAAACACTAGGCCATCTGATTTTAGGGCCTGATTTTTTGTTTGTTCAAAGCTTTTTTAGTTGAAATCGTTTTTTGTCTAAACAACTTCGAAATGATGAGTTATTGGTTCAGAAAAGATTCTTGGTTGTTGTTGTTGAGTTTCATCTCTGTTTTGGATAAAGAACCACGATTTTTTGGATGAGTTTTCGTGCTTTCTTCCATGGTCAAAATGAGTTTGATGCTTTCAGTTTTTAGAGCACTTTTGGCCGAAATGGATATGGTAAATCCATAAAGGGTGAAAAATGGAAGAAAATGCCTCAAAAATCGTCAGAAATGGAGGTCAGGAGAGGGAGTTCCAACCGGGTCAGATCGACGAATCCGCGAATCGACCCATCGACCTGGCCGAAGCATAGGGATGACAGGCGTAAGGTTGCATATGGGTCGTCTGCGCACCCAACCCGACTTAGAGCTTTTAAATTTTATTTTATTATTTATTTATTTAAAAAATTATTAAAAAATATTAATTCTGCACATGCATAGGGGCGCGTGTAGACTCTTTTCTGAACCCTTTTTCTTGTCTTTTGCTCTAAATTTTATTTCTAATTTTTCCCATATGTTTTTGCATAATATTAATTAGTAATTTTATTTGATAATTCTAATTGTTTTAATCTTGTTATGGCATAAACATGTTTTTGTTAACAATAGTTAATGCTTATTTTTACTTGTCGTAGAATTGAGCATGTGAAATTATTTATGATGAGGAATTTTTTAAATATTAATGTATATTTAAAATTTGTGTTTTTTCTCTAAAATAACGTTAAGATCCATACGGGTAATTAATTGTCATGTCGATAATTACTACTTTGTTGGATGTTTAATATGGTGAAGAAATTTTATTAAAATATTATGAGCCGCACAATTTTTTATCCTTTCAATAGTATGTTGATTATTTGGTTGTGATATTTTAATAAATTATTCTTACCTGTGAATGAGTTCTATATTTATTTAAGGAACTCTAGCATGAATGATATTGTTGATTTTTAAAAAAAAAGCCCGAATTGCATGATTATGTTTTGACATGCATATTATAGTTATTGTTCTTGGTTCTCATTCAGCTTTGAGCAATTCGAGAGTCTCTACTATCCTGACGTTGAATGGAACGAATCACAAGCAGTGGGTTAAATCTCTCATGATGAATTTGGCCATCATGTGAATGGACTTGGCCTTGAGAATTGATCCACCACAGAAGCCTACTGATGATGCTAATGAGAAGGAAAGGAAATCTTATGAGGAGTGGGAGTACTCTAATCGATGCTGTTTGATGATTATGAGATATCACAAGAATGAATCCATTCGTGACAGTATTCTCGAGGTCGACAATGCAAAGGATTTTCTTGCTGCTATTAAGAAGAAGTACATAAAGTTCTCAAAGAATGAGAAGAATGAGTACTTAAACATGCTTCATCACACCATTATGATGGTGCAAGTGATATTAGGGCCCACATCGACAAGCTCATGGGTTGCTAACATAAGCTTAAGGTTATGGATATGGACCTTGGTGAGGACTACATGGTATGGTTTGTGATGATGACTCTTCCCTCTAAATTTGACTCAATTAGATCGAGTTATAATGCTCTGAAAGAGAAATGGACTATTGAGGAGATGACTGCTATTCTTGCCAAGGAAGAGGATGATATAAAAAAAGGAAGGGCAAGAAGCATCTTTATGATGACGGACCATGGCAATTATCAAAATAGAAAGTTCACTTCTAATAGCTCAGGTGATCAGAAGTTTGTCAAGAAGAAAGTTGTCAGTGTCAAAGGAAGTGGTGTTAGTAGTGTGTCCTAGGCCAATGGATAGTTGTGATTCATGTATTAACATTATAACTTGTTAATAATATATTATGAGGTATTCCTTTCATATATG
>JANIHY010000002.1:56554074-56566887 GCA_027479065.1 Erythroxylum brevipes
GAAGCAAATAATAGTAGAAGTGTTCATAAAGGTGATGATGGTAGTAACAATAATGATGTAGAAGGAAATGATATTAATTACGATGGTGATGATTAGATTGGAGAGATGTTAGAGGATTTGGAGAATTATATGGAGACTATTGATACTAGTTTGCCTAATATAATTGGTAGTATTACAGAAGATAATTTTGGGATGTTATTGATAGTTGCTAAAAAAGAACTATATCTAAGGTGTTCAAAATCCTCATAGCTATCTTTTGGTGCCAAGTTGTTGCCCTTAAAGGTATATAATAAATGGAGTAACAAATCTTTTGACATGTTAATTGACTTACTAAATGATGCATTACCTATTGGACGCCAATTCCCAAATCTTACTATGAAGTAAAGAAATTGTTAAGGGACCTTAGATTAGGACATATGTCAATACATGCCTGTAAGTATGATTGTACATGCTTGTAAGTATGATTGCTATATTTTGAAAGGGCAGTAAAGATCTTAAAGAATTTTCCATTTGTGGTACATCAAAGTGGTAAGTGGAGGATGGGACAGAGGAAAATATACCGCATAAAATCTTATGATACTTCCCTATTAAACCATGAGGTGACATAAAAGAGAAATGCATTGATGATAACATTAATGTTAGTAACACATGGTATGATAATGACCCTTTTGTGATTGCAAGTTAAGTGAAGTAAGTATTCTATCTCAACAACACCATGCTAGGAAACAATTGAAAAGTTGTTCAAAAGTTTCAACACTGAAATCTTTTGATTTTTGTGAAAGGGAAAATGGTCCAATGGGTGAGGATGGTGATGAAGTGCATCAAGAGATTGAATTGGAGCTAAATAATGGAGCCTTAGAAATAGAAGAAGCGGATATATCATTTTATAGGAGAGATGTTGATCCTAATATACTAGAAGACAATAAAGTACAAGCTGATCCTAATATGCGAGAAGCAAATGAAGTACAAGCCAATTTTTTCTTACAAAGAGATGAAGACTATATTAAGGATTCATTATATGACAATGATGATACTTTGTCTGAATATAATAGCGATGAAGAATCGAATCCTAATGCAATTAATGATGATTTTCAAGATCTTTATCCTGATGATTGAAGGTAATAACAGTGTTCTTTATATTGTTTGAAATGTAATGTTGTTAACATTTATGTCAATGGGTATTGTCGATATATAAGTTAAGTTAATGTGGATTGTTAATGTTTTAGTTATGTTAATGTGGATTGCTAATGATTGAGTTATGTTAATGCGGATTGTTGATGATTGAGTTATGTTAATGAGATTTGTTGATGATTGAGTTATATTAATGCGTGCTATTGATGATTATCTTAATGCATGTTGTTGATGGATGACTTATGTTAATGTAAATTGTCGATGGCTAACTTATGTTAATGTAAATTGTTAATGATCCAGTTATGTTAATACGGATTGTTGATGATTGTGTTATGTTAATGCGCATTGTTGATGATTGAGTTATGTTAATGCCTGATGTTGATGGTTGTCGTATGTTTATACGGGTTGTTGATGGCTAACTTATGTTCATGCTAACTGTTGATGATTGAGTTATGTTAATGTGGACTATTGATTATTAAGTTATATTAATGCGATTAATGTTAATAATTGAATGTATGTTTGTAATGATGATCAGATGTATTGTAATACAATAAACTTTATATTTGTTTTTATAGATATCTAATATAATGGTACTTGGTATAAACAAATGGAAGAAGGTGGTGGGTATCAAAATTGTAGAAAAATGGTATGTATAACTTGAAGGAAATCAATCAGTTTTTAGCCAACAACAACATTTGTCCTCAGTCACTAATGAAATTAATCTAGCACAACCTCATTCTTCCTCAAACAATAATGAATCAAGTAGTACAGAGATATCTGTAGATTCGTTAATCTTTAAAACCTACAAATAGACTTATGCTCAAATATATATTTACATGTTTAATGCATATTTTCTTATCATTATTGATTTTTTGTCAGGTTCCAATGTCAATATTAAAAAAATGATATAGAGGTATAACTAAAGGTTGTGAATTGCAACAAATGAATGTTACAATGAATAGCAAGTTATCAATACATATTGATACTTCACAAGGTTGTCCCGTAGACAAGATCTAATCTACAAAATTGACAAGTAAGTTAGGGATTATTGCAAGACCAGAATTACCTTTCTTAAAGCATGCTAAGGACTTAAAGGCAGACAATTTGTTTGAAAATGCTATGGATAAAGTTGCGTAAATTTTCAATTTATTTAACCATATGTAATAATCTTTCACTTATTTTAAGATCAATTACACTTTTACTCGTTACTCACAGGTGAAATTGAATATTGTCGATATCGAGAACCTTGATGTTTCAAACTACGAGACTTCATTGCTAAAACAACGAACCAAGCATCGTTGTTATAGGTTGCATCAGTTTTATAAATCTTTTCCTTTTAATGCGGAGGTAAGGAGACACGTTTCGGCATGAATCTTTTAAGAAAATTGGAATAATTTATGTAATTATTGGGCCTCTCCCTAAGTTCAGGTTTGTTTTCTTTCCCTTCACATTTGCTTCCATTAATCTTGTTAGATGATTTAATGACCACCTAATCTTTTTTCTTTATTTAGAAAAAATGTGAGAAGGTAGAGGTCAATAAAGGACAAATGAAAACACCTCATAATCAAATGTCCAAATCATTTGTAGTCATACAAAATGAATATGTAAGATCTTTGTTTACAAGTTATAATTATATTAATATAAACTACATTATTTATTATGCCTTGTATTTTTCTTTCATACATAGTAAGAATGAACTATATGGATAATAGTGTGATAAGATCACAATGTACAAAGTCACTCATTATAAGGAAGGTCAAGGGTGGATATTAGAAGAAGCGAAAAATGAATATATAAGTATATAAATTTGTTTAAATTTTAATTTTAATATACTACTAACTAATAATATTTACATTTAATATTGTTTTTTAATTTTAGAATAAGATGCATAAGTTATTTCATAAACCAATGTCTAAGGGCAATGAGGTCAATGTAGAAGATATTTGCATACTAAGCTTGGTACATGTTCTAGTCATATGAAAGGTCTTGACTTTGGCCCTAAGCTAAATATTTCAACCTCATCAACATCCACACTTGTTCACCATCTTGAAGAGGAAAACAAATCACTTAAGGCTGAATTACAACATACTAAAAAAAAGTTGGCTAAGCATGATAAGTACTTCAAAAAAAATACTTGGTCCGGATTATCAAAGCAGGGAAGATGAAAGTGAATAGTATTAATTACATCTCTTATACTTTTTTCTCTTAATTCCTGTTTGCATTATAATTTAAATTTAATATTGTTTCTCAAATTATAGATTTGAAGAAAATGCAACTAGTGAATGATTTGTATTATAATTTGCAAACTAGTCTTTGTGTTTATTATTTTGAATATAAGAATAGTTGAAGTTGTAATTAAAATCTTATTTACGTCGAAATTTAATGATATTTTATTCTTATATACAATGCTTCAAATTATCAATTATTTTTGTATAATTTTAAAAATAAATTAACAAAAGTATATATCGAAACTTTATATATAATAATATGGATTTGAAAAGTAACAAATAATTTATTCCAACATGATATAACATTTCGTCAAAACGTAAATAAAAAATTTGACTAATTAAAATATTTGGCTACATTTTCAGAATCATAGTTAAAAACTTTTACTTACATTTTAAAAATTGTAGATAAAAATATTTAGCTACATTTCCAGCAACATAGATAAAAATATTTGACTTTTGTTATATTTAATGAAATATAGCTAAAAGCTTTTGGCACTTAGAAAAAAAATTAGCTACAAAAAAACAAACGTAGCCAAACTCGTTGGTGACGATTTCTCCAATCGTCGAAAGTTATTCCCTACAAAAGCAAAGCGTTACCAAAAACCTATAGTACGATTAGCAGAAGATGTCGCCTATAGTTTTCAATTACGGGTATTTTGCAAAATTTTTGGTGTCGAGACTAAATCATCACCAATCTCTGTTAGCAACGATTTGAGTACCTTTAGCTGCAATATTTTATTAGCCAAAGGTCAATTTTGTTACACTGTGATTTACGTGCATGTTCTTCTTTCTTCTTATTATTATTTTTTTTGTCGTGTTGCTCCAAATGAACATAAAATTTAGGCTCTACAGATTACATGTGAGCATGCAATTTACAAAAGAATCGAACTTTCTTGAAAGTCATGAGTTCATCGACAAGCTGCCACATCGCTTAATCTGACGTCCAATGTCTGCTGCGTTGAGAAAATATTTTTGCATGTATCATCTTAAAAACTATATATACATTGCAATGTAACTATCTCGTCAAATACTTGTAGATTAATAAATCGCATACATTTTAATCAAACCCAAATCCTGCTTAGCTTGCTTGCAAACCTTTCTAACAGTAGCATATTTAATACATTTCGGCAACTAACTAGCCTGAAATTGAATGTTGCTCTTCGAGTGATAAAATTCAAATATATTTATAATACAAATGAAACCATAATCATAGCCAAATGTCTCCATGCTCGTGTCCTGGGGACACCCGTATCCAATTTTGCTAATCAAGGAAGTCTAATAATCAGATTTACAGTCCAACAAACCTGGTTTGTGCTTAAACTATGCAACTGCTTACATCTTTGTGCTTGATATGGCAACTTATCTGTCCAAATCATAACGTTTGCTTTGTGCATAGGCTACCTCTTTAGGTAGCTACGTGTTAAGGTTGACTAGCATATGTGTAGGGGAACTTGGTGGGTAACTATAAAAAAATCTAAATATAGTTTTGTTTTTAGATACGAGATCCAAACCATGCAATAGAGGGGCTACTACTGTTACTATATTAAGCTAGCTAGATAAGCTCATATCATAACTTAATTGTCGCATTCTAAAATCATTTCCCTGGCACTTGGTCCAAATTTTGAATCCATTTACCTTAAAACTAGGACCTAAGTACAAGGTTGTTTAGTGAGGATTTATAAAGAAGTTTCATAAGACATTGGGACCTGTTTTCTGTATCGCGATATGTGTCCATTGTCCAATATAAGGACAAGGCATATTTTTCAATAGATATGGATACAGGTGTGGTAACGTAAGGCTTTTTTTTTTTTTTTTAATGGATATGGATATGAATACAGGTGTAGAGATAGACGACAACAATATTAGAACGTGCCTGAAGACGATTGACTGGAGGCACAAAGTTCCATTAACATGTCACATGCCCGACTCTACATTTATTGGAACACATTAAGTATTATAGGACGCATTTATTAGACCAACATCATGTCTCAAAACCACCTTCAGGGTGTCCATTTCGTCTTGGTTCCCTTTTTTCCTGTAATAGTGAGTGTCAGTACAGTCATCGAGTTCTTTGATTTGTCTTTCAAAAAACATGCTCTTATACATAATAGTTTTGTTTTGTGTGTCAAATATCTAGTACGACCTCTTTATGTATTTGTGATGTACAAAAAACAAGAGTACAAGCGTAACACTTCCACTTTCCATACACTTGTCCTGGAAAATTCTGTTTTTAGAATGACAGAAAAGGTGACGCAGGCAACAGCTAAGCTTCTAAACGTTTATGCCTGATCTGAACATCTTTTCTACAAAAAAGCACGCAGTATATAGCACTTCGTACAAAAGCTTTTGAATATGTATCATTAATTTTTCTAAAATCGATGAGTCTTGCAACCAAAAGTAAGTCTTCCAGGTTCTGTTGTAATTTTTGGGGAAATCGTCAAAACAAATGCATATGCTATTATGGACAGTAAGTAGAATTAGGACATCCATTTTTCTTCACATTGATAAAAGAATTGGATGATTAATTTGGACTTACCAGATTTTGGCCAAGACTAGAACATTGTAGTTAGGATTTCAATTTCACAATTTCAAGGTGAAACTAAATGGTGTTGTACAAATTGTTTTGGAAATCGATGTATCCTACTGACAAGGCTAAATGCAATGTAGTCTATATGAGGTTGTATAACAGTTGCCTTGTCAATGCCAAGCAAAACTCAAAATGGAGAACAAAAGACATCATGCAATGACAATCAAATAGCTGACGAAATCATATCAAGGATCTGATTGTGTATCTTCCCGTTAGTTACAAGAACTCCATCTGCAGGAAATATGATCCTTCGTTCAACTTGATCGGCTGTAAGGTCAAGTTGACTCCCTTTCCAGTCAGTAACCTGATAAAAGTTAAATCAATAAATAAAAATAAAGGAGAAACCCGCAGGATTACTTCTCTCTGCCTTGTTCTGCTTCTTCATCTCCAAGTTCCAAACATAATTTGAATCTCAATGCAAGTTAATACCCCATAAAAATGCACAAATGCTTTTTACTTTTTGAACAACTTACATAAAAACATTCATTGATAACAGATCAACAATTCCAAGAAACCAACCTGAGGATAAAGGTGACATGCATACACAAAAATTTCACTTGCTAAAGTGTAGGGCAAAAACGTCGTACCATTCCCCCTGCTTCTTGGACACAAATTGTCCCAACAGTGTGATCCCAAGCCTATAAAAGAGATGACAAAGAATTACGGCATTGCAGAGAATTTCCATTCAATATGCAATGAATCAAGACTGTACCTTGATAACTTTCTGATCCAAGGCTTTTTGAATGAAAACTGATGCCTGACCTGAAGCCACCATCATATACTTGCATAAACTGTTAACAAACTTAGCCGATGAATAACTGTTTTCTCACCCTCAAGATGGACAATGAACATTAGAAGCATGGAAAGTCTTTTAAAGAGAGTACCACTGATGAAATTTATGGGTAATGGACAGCATTCTCAACATTCTAACCATTCATTTGTTGTTCAACTTAGGAACAGTTTCATTAAAGGATTGCCACTAGAGCTTTTCTGAACCTGTTTTCTGCTAGGTGGAGGCAGATGTTCAAGAAAATATACCAATTAATGTGCTTTTCATAACCTAGATTTCGGGCTTTAGGGGACAACAATTCAAGTGTCTATAGAAATTTAAGAGAATTCTCTATAATTCTTAAAAAGACACTTGGAGCTAAAATCAGTTACTCAATCCCCTACCATGATTCTTTGTTTTTAAAAATGGTTTCTGATGACCTCAGTTGTTATTTTTCACAAAAACAAAAGAGAGAATTAAGATAAAACAAGGGGAAGAGTATAGGAGTTAGAGGGGTAATTTCAAGTAGAAATAAAAGTATTTCAAGCTGGATATTGATATATTGTAGGATACATTTAGACAGAAGACAACAAAATTTTGCGATAGGAAAAATTCACAAGTACCTTTCGTACTAAATCTAGTATTATACACCAATTAGGCCTCTTTAAATCCACGAGCACTATTTCATTAACCAGGTAGCTACAGGACCTTGTGTATTGATTTGGTACCATTATGTGATACAGTTAATATGATCAATTTGTAGATTTTTTTAGGTACCTATATCATAACATTCTTGAAGAAATTAGTTATACCATATAAGCATAGTTGTTTATATTTTTGACATATAAAATAAAAGAGGTGGTAATCACATATTTATTTTATGATGATTTTGTTTATACACTATTTTTATTTCCCGTCAATTGAATAGAATCACAAGTGTGTGTGTGTGTGTGTGTGTGTGTGTGTGTGTGTCTTATTATGAAATAGTTTACATATTATTTAAGAAGGTTGTGCAACCTTGTTATAGAATGATGTATTTTCTCTTCAAAGATAAGAGGAACTACAGTCCTACCTCTTTATCTTCGCGTCCATAGCAAGCCAAGATTATATCATACACATACTTTGCTTCCATGCTTACTTGAGCCCATGCTATTGGAGTCCTAATATTATGGTCTATTCATTTAAGAAATTATTTCTCTCCTAGTTTTTAGACTCCTTACAATGTTCTAAGAAAGAGAGGGCACCTTTGTCATTGGGAAAAAATAGAAACCTCAAGTTCTTGAATGTGGCATGTTCAGAATCATAACTACTGCATGCTGCTTCTAAAAACAACTTACAACTCATCTTTGCATTGGTGAGAACATTGATCAATTTTGAGACTATTTAATCAAAAACTTCAGTTCATAGATACTGAGGAATTCTCTTGAACTGTGGATGATAGACCTTCTCTTACACCTCGTATGGAAGATTGCTTTTTAGCCAGTATAACCATAGTATATATTTATATATATGATAACCTCAACAATTATAAGCATGAAACTAATGTATACATATATAAACTAGTCATTGTAATTAAGAAGAAACTAGTTGTGAAACCGTAACCTATGAATAATATTTAACATAATTGTTATAGTAACTGATTTTTAATATTTCCAACAGAAATCATATTTATAAATATAAATAACATATTAATGGAATTTTAATGGCCCAACATAAGTATAAAGATGTCAAAATAATGACGAACTTTAATAAGTTTCATTAATATAACTATCAAAACAATAAAGAACCTTTACCATATGTTTCTCAGCAATCTAGCTTTGATATACGTATACAAACATATATATACATATATCTGACAGTGAGGAGACTGTTACATATAAGAATGCATAGATAAATTCATCTGTAGATTAGCATCTCAAGAGCCACAACTAGGACTATATGCTTTTATGTGTTAAGCCAAGTCTTCTACCCATACTTATATGAGGAAAAAGACACCCTGAAGTTGCAAAATTTTCACCATGACTATTGGGACGCAAGAAACAAAACCCCATATACGAGTTCCAGAACCAATGTAGTGAAATTATGATTAGCATTCTAGATCAGTGTCGTTTGTACCTTTTGTTCAGAAATACTGTACCCCAACTCATAAGGAAGAAGAATTACTGTCTTGTTTATATTTTATTGATGTAGAGATACTTTTCTTTTACAGCTGTCTAATAGTGATTTCGTAATGTGACAAAGCTGCCAAGAAGCATTAGCCACTGGGAACCTAGAAGCCTCCTGTTGCATAACACCTAGGAGGCTTCTCAAGGCTAGGAAAAGTTTCCAGTAGACCGAAACTAAGTTTAATACATTAAATAATAAGTTGAAATTGGTAGAAGAGTTAGAGTTGAAAAACACCTTAAGTATAGGTGATAAATGACAGAAAAAAGCAATTTATTAGAGAAGAGATGAGATAATCCGTTAGGAAAATAAGCTGATTAAAGAAGTGAAGATAGAAAGGAAAAAGCACTGTCAAACAGAGGAGAGTGTGCTGGTAAAATATACAAACCTCTCACGTATTCAGTAAAATCTGGGACATGGCAGTGACAATTCAAGTGGAATATAGATAAAGAGCATATTATAATGAGAAATCATGGAGTGAGATCAAACCTTCCACAGCACCCTGGCAAAAGAAGAATTTCTTTATCACCAATACTATCAGCATCATCCGTTGCATTGAGTAGGCGTGACAGCGGCTGTATCTCCCAAGTTTGACTATCTGGAATACAAAAGCGTGCTTCAAGTATTGAGTAGCAGGCATCAACAAAGCATCTGCTCCAACCTCCAAGGACTTCTGCTGATCTACCCAGCATAGTCGGTAACTTCTTTGTCCATGTTCCACAGCCAAGATGAGCAACCATTATGACCCCAGCTGTAGGATGTCTACTTTTAGATTCAGGAACTTCCTTGGATTTATCGGGAACAATTTCTTTCCAGTTAGGGCATCCCATAACACCCAGTACAATCTGATCTTCGACTACAAGAGCCAAACCTACCTGAATAATCACAATAATTGCATAGCATGAGATAAACAAAGGAAAAGATCAAGCATAAAATTGAATACATCACATATATAAACATAATTTTCTGTCTATGAAAAATTTATATTTTTCTTTCTGAACTTATATTGCAACAGAATATATACCCTAACATTGAAAATCTTACACGTCCCTATTCCAGCAGATTTGACTTACCTTGATTGATTTCCTATACAACAAGACTCTTTTTAAGAATTTCAAATTAATAACCTCAAGTGAGATAGGATCCTGAATATCACGCATCTAACTTGAAAAAAATAGGACCTCTAAATAAGATGCTGTCCCATCCCAATGAGTACAGCAACAATGATAGATACCTACACAAGAATATCAAATGCATTTGCACAGGCATATGTAAGAGTTATGGATTTAA
Organism: Erythroxylum brevipes; assembly: GCA_027479065.1. Taxonomy (NCBI): domain Eukaryota; kingdom Viridiplantae; phylum Streptophyta; class Magnoliopsida; order Malpighiales; family Erythroxylaceae; genus Erythroxylum; species Erythroxylum brevipes. Next base: position 56,564,243 of record JANIHY010000002.1, read on the forward strand.
ATCATGCACATTTACAAACATAATTGATAATAAGGAATTTGGTGAACTAGATTAACCCTAATCACCAATAATTAATTTACAAAAACAACTCTACCAATATACTATACACTACCATAATACAACAATCTGGCATGCATATTTACAAGCATACCTTTGCATCATGATAAGAACAGTATTATCACTTTCGTGTTTTTAGAATCCACCGAAGTAGAATTATCCATGTCTTTTAGATACAACATATGCTGTTATCAATTTCCTTCTCAAATTAAAGGCCCACTCCATGCATGAAGATTTGTAGTTTTCTATACCTAAACTAATCTACCTTATAAATTCTATATTCATTATTAGATAGAAACTCAACTCTTAAGATTGGAAATATAATGATGTTGCCATGCACACAGCGTATACATATATGTCTTGAAGCAGGGTATCTTTATCTGATATGTTTAAAATTTATCAACTGCTAACTTCACAATTGTTTCAAGCCAATATTACAAATCCAAAGAAATAATAGTGAAGAACCATTAATTATGGAGCATACCACATAAAGGGCCTCACATCCTTTAAGAAATCCTTTGGTGCCATCGATTGGATCCAGAATCTGTATTGTGCATAAACCAAGATAGTGGGAAAAAAAAAAGTAGAAACGAGAAAAATTTTCTCCTCTGCTACAGTTATGTACCCCAAAAAAATGGAGAAAATTACTCAAAGTTTGTGGAGATCAGGCTGCCAAAAAAAAATTCTTTTTTTCCAAGATCATATTAACTTACCCAATATGTTGCAGGCTTAGTTCCATAAATTATAGCTTTCTTCCCTCCTCTGTCAATTGCTTCCAGCACATCAGCATGTGTTAATGTTTTATCACTGGAGCTTGCTTTATTGGTCACAACACTTACCACAGAATCACCAAGATTATTTGTACGCAGAAAGCCAGAATCCTCTTCGGCCACCAGGGGAATAGTAGGGAACAGTTTACTTAGCTCTGTCAAGAAAAGCACAAACTACAGTCGGTTCCTATAAACAGTCCACAATACACCATAGAACAAGGTCATGTTTAGGTCGAATAACATCAATTCCAATGCATTAAAGCTTGTTAAACAAAGCAATATTCGAGTCTCGTAACTAGATTTTCTTTCCAAATATAAACTGAGAGATTTTTGCGCAAATAATCATTATCCATTTCGCAGTTTTAAAAGTTAACACTTGATAGTAACAACAAGATTTAGATAAGTTCACAAGGTGAATCACCACTTTCCAACATTAAAAATATATTTGTACGGGTTCCAGCCAGAAATTTAATCTCATTAGGGAAGAAAACCAACTTGAATCTTCACCATGCAACAAAATAAACCTTAAAAAACAGAAGTAAAGCACGTAGTGATTTAGTAATTACCCAAGCTGACTAGAGCTTGGACGCCGAAGTCAGCAACAGTGACAGGCGTATTATCATTCTTTTCTAGAATCCTTGCTTCATTTGACAATAACGACCTTTTCACCTAGAATTCGCCGCAAAAATCAGTTGGTAATTTTAATGAGGACCGTAATCAAGTCGTTTCTGTCCCGTTCCCCGAGAATAAATTTTCAAACAGTTTTGAAAGAGAAAGTGTAGAACTTAATTACATCGACACAAAGAGAACAAGCCTTCTGGACAACATTGACCGCAGCTTCGAGCTCTCTGTGATACATCGCCTTCTCAATGGGAAAAGGAAGACTACTCGACCTGCAACTCATAATTATCAAAAAAGACAATCAAGAATTGAATAGATTTTTTTATTTTTAATCATTCATAAATTTCGGAAAGTGGGAAGGTTTACATTCGAGTAGAGAGACCTTACAGGGAAGCTGCTGAGAGGCCTAGGGGGAGGCGCGCGGCGACGAAAGAAGCGAACGGCGGAGAAGTGGAGAAGGTCCATGGTGGTTGGCAGTTGGGTTTGGTTTTGTGTTGGGAAGATCAAATGCCAACGGCCAACTTCTTTCTCTGGGTTCGGAATTGGACACTGAACTGAAATACCAGGAGACGCGACTAGTCAGGGGGACCTTGATAATGTAACCCCTTAAGCAGCGAACGACTTCAATTTGATAGGATGTTTTATAAATTCAATTAAGATGTTTCCTTCGTTTTCTTGTATGCTTGTCTTTTTCTTTCTTTCTGTGTTTGTTTTTCTTTACCATGTTTATGTTTATGGTAATGTGTCAAGTTTTTGTTGACTTATATGTCCTATTTATGTGTTGTATTTAAAATATAGCTTAATAATGTTCAAAAAATTAAAGAATTGTGTCTTAAATTGTTAAATTGATGTTTAACATTTAATTAAACAATCTACTTAACGGATTGACAATAAAACTAAATTGTAAATATGTACTACTCTTCTCTTTAAGAACCTTGTAGTGTCTTTGGTTGCGATGAATAGTTATTTTATTCATGGAAAATATTTTTTTTGTGATAGGTTATTACTTTGTTTAGTTAAAAATTTATATGAAATAGATAATTGTATGGTTTTGTTATTCTTGAATTTGTAGAACATCTAAAAATACCCATGCCCCTATCTTTAGCTATTCAAGTGGTGAATAATAATAATAATAATAATAATAATAATAATAAATTAATAAAATTAAATTAAATTAAAAATTAATTAAATTAATAT
>JANIHY010000002.1:56576849-56600883 GCA_027479065.1 Erythroxylum brevipes
GTTGGGTGAGTTTGCGAACTCAATGAGAAACCATCATCGATGGTTCACCCAACTCATGCATATACACACAATTCACAGTTTCAGTCAATTACACATTCCATATCACCATATAATAATTATTAGGCAAATATAAAGCATTAAAACCTTTTTCCCATGTTCACACTCTAATCCATACATATAAACGTTGCGCACATAATATTTTCCCATTATTATCTATTCTTTTATTCTGAGTTATGACTGAGCGCTTAAACAGTGACAGTATTTAGTAGACGAATCTCAGGGGGGGAGAGCCCTCAGGGAATGCACTTCCACCCTTCGATATTGTCCGCTTTGGTGTGGTAGACCACCCCCACAGTTTTGCTTCGCCCCTACTCGAGGGATGCAAACACGTCTGCCCCTTTTCGGGCACAGTAAACAGTAATCGCGTCTTAGGAAGTAGGAGAGCCCTCTGGGTATGCACTACTTTCCACGCGTCAGCAGGGATAGGAGAGCCCTCTAGGTATGCACTAATCCCTTTTCGAGCTCGAGACTCTTTTTTAGTGATCGAGCTTGTAGCTCTCAGTGGCAGCTTCAGTCACAACCGTTATTAATCGATTAATTATCGAATTCGTTTATCCCATGCAATCAGAATCAATTTATCGAAAACAGACATATAATTACCAATTTTCGATCATGCCTAGCATGCGTTCACAATTGCACAATAATATATTTCAATCAACCCTATTCATCGAATTCAGACAGATTATTCACAATTCTGCACACCAATTGACTGTTGCAAGTGGTCACATTCACAAATAGTTCACATATTCACAGAACATTTGACAATCAAGGATTGAGGAACCAACTAGGTTACTCACCTGTAAATTCCGAGCAACTGCCTGGAAGTTCCAACAATCTCCGTGGAATATCTTTCCATCGGTTTCTCTATAATAGTCCAATAATTTCTCATTACTAAATGCATAATCAAAATAATTCAATGATGCACATGTCTTAAATAAAAGATGTACGATGCCTATTCATGACCTTCCCGGTGTTATTTCCCAATTCCCACTTTCTTTTGCCTCGAAATCGATTTTTCATTCTATAGACACTATAACAATTAGACAATACTCTTATTCTCAAAGAAGACCTCAAAGCCAATGTCACTAATTTCTAGATCAAAATTCACCCATTATACTCAGTTTCTAAAGCCCCAATAGCATTCCCTTAAATTCAGAAATCTCACAATTATACCTCAATTATCATGAAACAACCCCTAGGTTGTAATAGCAATTTAAACTCAACGTTTAGTCACAAATTGAGATCTTAAAAACTCGATTCAAACTTTCTTTCTTTACCTTAATTATAGAACTCTTTCTCTAGATCATAACGAATCAAGAATCACCTCAATAGGAGGTCTACATCATTAGTTATGGCTCAAAAACCTAAACCAATTCAATTATGGAAAACCAGTCTCGCCGCGATGTAAAGACTCTCGCTGCGGCGTCAAGGAGTGACTCACTGCGGCGACAAGGCTAGCTCGCCGCGGCGTAGAAGGTTTGAAGCTCGTCGCGACGTGCTTCAGTAAGTTCGCCGCGGCGAGGCCTTTACACGCGCCGTGGCGAGAACACAATTTTCTCGCCGCGTCGCGACGCAGGCACGCCGTGATGTGTGAACTCCCAATCGTCTTCTCCGACGAGTTTCTCACTCTTTTCTCTTTCAAAAACAGTCATAACTCACCCATAACTACCCCAATCTTTCACAATTAAACCCATGTATGCATTTAACTAACAAATAACCAACATATAACCAATTTACTTACCAAATCAAGTTCTCCTTCGAAAACTTCCGAAATTTCTCTTATGTCCTTCAACACTTACGGCTCCCTCGCAAATCTCACAAATCTTCATCTTCTTTAAGGACCAAGATAGACTTTGCACAAGGAGAGGCAGCAAGCAACACTTGGACAACAAAAATCATTCAAGGAGAAAGAAGGAGAATCGATCAAAGAGGGAAGAAAAATCGCAAGCCCTAAGTTGGAAAAGAAAGCTTTCTCCCAAGCTTTAAAACCTAAGGCATTTAGGTTAATCCAATATGCCATATGTCCTTTCCTCAACAAAACATTTAGATTTCTTTCTCTTTTCACAATCATTTCCGGTCCAATTCATCTCCAAATTTCAATGTCTCGACATAAAAATTTCTAAAATCATAGATCTAATTTTTCATGGCCATTGGAGAGTTATTTCGGTACTATACAGTCAATCAGTCTGTCACTCAGAAAATTTTCGATCCGGACATTTTCTCCCAATTTAATCAGAAAATTTCTTAGGATCACTAACCAACTGAAAAATAATTCCTAAGACATTCCAATCCAATTTCATACGCAGTTATCTCTCAAATTTCACAAATCACATCACAGTCATAATTAAATGCCGGGAATACCATGAATGCATGTACATATAAGTGCATGTGCCAAATGACTCAGTCCTCTACAATTAGAGGCCAAATGTATGTTCGTACTAGAAATATGCAATACAAATTACTAGCCTGTCCCGATTGACCCATTTAACCTTCTCATCGGTGATGGGATGTTACAACTTAGGTTTAGTTTTCAGTTTATGCAGTTTTCATCTTCCATGTTTGAGGAATTTGATGTGATTGATTAGCTTTCACTTTGTTCTCTAATGCTTAAAAGCTTTGTTTATGAATTCTAACTGAAGTGAGTATCCACTTGAGTCTTTTGGTAGTCAAGTTTTTCATTTCTGTGGTTATTTGTTTTCCTTTCAGGTAACTTTCACCGCGGCGTGAAGCCCTTGTTGTTGCAATGAACTTACCTTGTTTTCCTTCTTGTTGCTCTCGGAAAAATTTTGCTGCGGCGTGGTTCCACGTCACCATGGTAAAAATTTCCTTAAAAATCTTTCAGGCAAAATTCACCGCAGTGTGAATTAATTCTATCACTGCGGTGAACAACTTCGGGCAACCTTCACCACGGTGTGAAGTCTATGTCGCCACGACAAACAAACCTTATTTATTTATTTTCCTCTTGGGTTTATTTCGCTGCGACGTGCATTTCATGTCGCCACGGCGAACTTCCCAAAATTCTTCTTCATTCCTTTCAGGTTAATTTCGCCGCAGTGTGAGTTCATGTCTTCGCAGAGAAACATCGCTATTTTGCTGGATTTCATGACTAGGGTTAAGTTTTTCATGGTGAAAGTTCAATCTGCGCTAAATTAACGTAGTGAAATTACCCTTCCACCCTTATTTTCTTTTAACCCTGCATCTTCCGTTTGTCTTTTTTTGTAATTTTCATCCTAAAACCTATATAAACCCCTGACCCCCTTCTTCTCCATCTCTTCTCCTCTTGGTCCTCATAACGCTCTCCAATGATCCACCTTCTCTGACTCTTCTCGCGATTTTCTCCTCCATTTTCATAAGTTTTCCACTCTTTCCCTTATTTCTTCTTAGTTTATGTATTGTTTAGGATAGGTTAAGTTTGTTATTTAGTTCTCTTTTTCCATTTTCCATTTTCCATTTTAGTTCCATTTGTTTTAGGATAGTTGTTTTAATCCTTTGTTTGTCTTCTATTTCCATGTGGAATTTTGCATAATAGTGCCCCATTTTAAAATTCCAAACCTATACTACCCCCAGTAACCCTTCTAGTTCACTTAATGATTCCAATTCTTCGGATAGTGATGGTTTCACTTTTGCCGAAAAATCCAAAAAAGTAGATAGTAGGTCATTCATTAAAGAGCGACCTTTCCCTTTAACTCCACCCGACAATCAATTTGTCCAATAACTATTCAACTCTCAACTTACGGGATTAGTCTAACCCCGGGATCAAGGCAACGATAAATTCGTTCATCATTTCTATACATATGCCCCATTCCATAACAATATGGAACTTAATTTTAATGGTGTTAAAGCCCCTAATGCATTCACCACAGCTAGCATTCGCTGCCACTACATCTTTCCTCCTATTCTCTGTTGCCATTACGACCAACTGATCTATAATTACCCCTCGGACAAAGTAATTCACACCCTCTGTCAAGAGGGCGCTAAATGGCATCGATTGAGGTACTACCAATTGTACCTCAAGAAATCTGATCGAGGTATCTACCTTCTCATGATTAATCGCTCAATCGATATAGCTAATGCCATTGCCTCCGCTTTACATGACTCCATCACCTCCGCAAATTTCACCAATGCCATTACCTTCCCCCATCTCATCACTAACATATTCCAGGTTGATTGAGCCCAAGTTTATTATATAAATTGACAAAATTTTCATGGTTTTTACTATAGTTCTTGGCTCTTATTTTAGATTTTATGCTTAATTTGACTCTTGAGTGTCTGCCTTTACTTTATGTAGTTTGAGAGTAAAATTGTCACAAATCATTATTAATTGTACTAAATTAATTTTCTGAGAACAATTGATACTGTAAACTATCATTTGTTTATTGTAGGAGACTCAAGAAGAAGAAGTAGAGTCAAGGGAAAGCTGAAGATGATAAGTTAATAAGTCAACAAGTCAACAGGTACAACAGTAAGTTCGCCACGGTGAAAGGATGATGTGTCGCCACAACGAAGTATGAAGACTTCCAAGCAAAACTTTTGGAAAAACTTCGTCGAGGTGTGAATTAATTCTGTCGCTGCGGCAAAAGAACCAACACTCCAAGCTAAAACTTTTGAGAAAAGTTCGCCATGGCGAGCCTTCAAATACCCGAACCATTTTTGGAAGTTTACTCACTGTGTGCAACCCGAACTATAACCTGTTTTTTAAAAAACCTATCTATTTTAGGTTAAGAAGGGAGAGATAGCTGACAGTTGAACACACACTCACTCTCTCTACCTTCGAAAGAAAATTTCTTCTACACACCTTCATCCCCTCTCATCCACTTCACCGTTCTGATCCATCACTGACAACTACTACCATGGACGTTTCCAGTGGGTTCTCGGTTGTGAAATCTCTTGAAGTTATGCTTGGCTAGGCACCTCTCTCCTTTTGAAAATGTAACAATGGCTAGAGTTCAATGGGATTCAAAGGGGAGTAGTTTCTTCCATGTTCAGCTATATTGTTATGAACTCTTAGGTTTAGGATTTGTAATTTGTAGTTGAACATTCTCGAATAGAGTTTAATCAAGTGTTGGATATTCAATGTGTTATTGAGATTTGTTGATGTAGAACTTGGAACTTGAATATATAAGTCTCATATATGTATATTTATGATCTTGTTGATTCTCTTTTATTTGCCTAGTTGTGTTTGATAAGTGAGTTGATTCTAGATCCCAAAGTGACTTATTGCATTGACTTACCCATTGCACACACTAAGAGCATTCAACAAGGTCTTAAGAAATGGAGTTCATTGATTCAAACCTTGGACTTAAAGAGTTCTTTCAGGTTTACCATTTGAAACTTAGTGATTCACTCCCATTAAAATTCATTTTGAACTATGATAGCCAAAGCTCGTTTTCAAGAGGATACTATCATCATTTGATCATTGTTTTTATCTTATAGTTTTTTATTCCCAAAATCCAAAAAAATACTTTTCATTACGTTTTCTTACAATTCATTTATTTTTGTCCAAATTTCCAAAGATTAAAACCCCCTTTTCCTTGTTAATTTGTTTTGCATATCATGACATATAGGCTAGCTTAGATCCATTCATCAGGTTCTGATTAAATGAAATGACCCGAGGTTGCATTCTATATTGCAAACCTTGGAATTAAAATTTTTTATTTGACCTCCAAGGGTAAGAACAAAAGGCTTCGAATCAAAAACCGAGAGTTCACTATAACGAAAAATTAATTTCGCAACGTTGCTGTGGTAAAGAAAGAGTTCGTCGCGGCGAAAAAAAACAAAAACATTTGAAACAAGCGATTGGCCTCAATCACCATGTTTAAAATTTCACAATACGCACAATTGACTTGCACAAGCGATTAAATGGCCAAAAATGATGCACAATGAAACAAGAATTGCAAATTGAAACATCCCTTACACTTAAACATCATATTGTCCTCAATGTGAAATAATCAAGAAACAATCGCAATTTGAATAGAAAGCTCAGGGGCATAGATAGAACTTAGAAGGGAATTATTGAAGCAGAAAACTACTAATTAGATTAAAAATGCAACTATTTTGCTACTTAGATGTGTTCTCCCCCACACTTGCTCAACAAAGTAAGACTCTAAAGCATGTCACAACTAGGTGGAAAACAAAAGTAAATAAAGAAGTGAAGGAGAGAAGGAAACTGTTGGTTACAGAGGTTTCTGGTTCTCATGATGGAGCTTCAATAGGTGGCCATTTACTTTGAGTTGGGCTCCGGTTTCTTCATGTACAAACTCTACCATGCCAAAGTTATGCACTTTAGTGACCAAATATAGCTCATCCCATCGAGTGTTGAACTTTCTATGCTTAAAAGTGAAACAAGCTTTAAATAACAAAACTTTGTCTCCTTCATTGAAATTCTTCCTCTGAAGAACCTTATGGTGCATCAATTTTGTTTTCTCCTTTTTTAGGCAAGAATTCTCATATGCCTCTAACCTCAATTCCTCTAACTGTTGCAATTAGATTTTTCTCTCTAGACTGAAAGATTCCAAATCCATGTTGCACTACTTGACTGTACAACATGCTTTATGCTCCAACTCCACCAGAAAATGACAAGCCTTCCCGTAGATTAAACGGTAAGGGGACATACCTATTGGAGATTTGTAGGCGGTTCGATAGGCCCACAATGCTTCTTCTAGGTGCAGGTTTCAATCCTTCTTTGATGGTTTTACCATCTTCTCTAAGAAGTGTTTAACCTCTCTATTCGAAACTAGAACTTGACCATTCGTTTGTGGATGGTATGCAGTTGAGACTTTTTGAGTGACTCCAAATTTAGAAAATAAGTTTCGAATGACTCGATTACAAAAATGTGTCCCTCTATCACTAACTACAGCCTTAGGAATCCCAAATCAACAAAAAATGTTTGACTTAAGAAGTTTAGACACTACTTGTGCATCGTCTTTTCTAGTAAGAACAGCCTCTATCCATTTGGACACATAATCGACAGCTAAAAGGATATACACAAAGCCAAGAGATGGGGGAAATGGACCCATGAAATCAATCCCCCATACATCAAAGATTTCACAAAATAATAAAGGGTGTTATGGCATTTCATGTCGTTTTCATACCCTTTCAAAGCGTTGACATTTGTCACATGACCGACAAAAGGTAAAGGAATCCTTAAAAAGGGTAGGCCAATAAAAACCAGAATCTAGAATTTTCCTAGATATTCTCCTTGCACTAAAATGCCCACCATAAACCATAGAATAACAAGCTAAAATTATAGCATTTAATTCTTCGTTAGGCACGCATTTTTGGATTACCTAGTCACTGCACAACTCCCATAGATGAGGAGCATCCCAAATATAATGCCAAGCTTCGCTCTTTCACTTTTGGGCCTGCGACTTAATCATGAAAGGAGGAGTTAGTTCAGTCATGAGATAATTGACTATATGTGCATACCAAGGTTCTTTAAAAACTAAATTACATAACACTGAATTAGGAAAAGAGTCGCAAGTCAGTTCAGAGGAGTCCACTCCCTGTGTATCGTCTGGTAACCTACTTAAATGGTTAGTGACATGGCTTATTGCTCCAGCTCGATCCTTGATCTCAATATTGAATTCTTAGAGAAGCAGTGCCCATCTTATCAATCTAGGCTTCGATTGTGGTTTCCTTAGGAGATACGGTACAGTTGCATGATCAGTATAAATGATCACGTGGGAGTTTAATAGATATTGCCTAGACTTTTCTAAAGCGAACACTACTACAAACAGCTTTTTTTCAGTTGTTGTATAGTTGATTTGAGCTGGATATAGTGTTTTCGAGGCATAGGTGATAACTCTTGCTAGTTTCTCCTCCCATTGACCTTGCATATCTCCTACAGCACAATTAGAAGCATCACATGAAAGCTCAAAAGGTAAGTTCCAATCGGGAGCAACTAAAATAAGAGGGGAAATTAGTTTGGATTTTAATTTGTTAAAGGTATTTCTGCAAGAATCATCAAACTCAAATTTTGCATCTTTTTGTAAAAGCTTAGAACAAGGCAATGCAATTTTACTGAAATCTTTTATAAACCACCTATAAAATCCTGCATGACCTAAAAATGATCTTATATCTCGAACACATACAGGATAAGGCAAAGAAGATATAACCTCAATCTTAGCTTTATCAATTTCAACCCCCTTGCTAGAAATCAAATGACCTAGCACGACACCTTCATTGACTATGAAATGACATTTTTCAAAGTTCAAAATCAAATTCTTTTCAATGCACCTCTTCAAAACTTTTGCAAGATTAGATAGGCAAGAATCGAAAGAATTACCATAAACTGTAAAATCGTCCATAAAAACTTCCATGCATTCCTCTAAAAATTCACAGAAAACAGCCATGATACAATGCTGGAAAGTTCCTGAGGCATTATATAAACCAAAAGGCATTCTTCGATAAACAAAGGTACCAAAAGGACATGTAAAGGTGGTTTTATCTTGGTCCTCTGGTGTAATAGGTACTTGAAAATACCCAGAAAAACCATCTAAATAATAATAATGTGATTTGCCTGTAAGTCTTTCAAGCATCTGGTCAATGAAAGGTAGAGGAAAGTGATTTTTCGTGTTGCGTCATTTAATCATCCGTAATCTATGCACACACGCCACGAATTTTACACTCTAGTGGGAATAAGCTCATCCCTATCATTTTATATCACAGTTATCCCGCTCTTTTTCAGCACTACATGTATTGGACTGACCCACTCACTATCAGGGATAGGATATATGATCCCATTACTCAACAATTTTGTGATTTCTTTCCTAACCACGTCCAAGATAAACGGATTGAGTCTCCTTTGGGGCTGCCTTACAGACTTTGAACCCTCACTCAATAGAATCCTATGTGTGCAAATGGCTGGGTAGATTCCAGGTATATTTGCCAAAGTCCACCCTATAGCCCTCTTATGTTCTTTCAAAATAGCAAGGAGTCTTTCTTCCTCATTGTGAGATAAAGTATTGTCAATTATAATAGGTAAACGCTCATTAGACGCAAGGAAGGCATACTTTAAAGTAGAGGGTAGGGGTTTCAATTCAATCACAGGAGGTTGCACAACAGAAGGAATCAATTTACTAAGTTCAAGAGAAAAGAGATTACTCCCCTTTCCTTCAACCAATGATAGCTCCAACTCCATACGGTTGGCTCTGTAACCTCCCTTTACTTTGAGTGTTGATCTCATCTTATGTTGATCTATGGTAGCAAATACCTGGGCCCACTCATTTTACATCCCTTCAATTGGACACTTTTGTTGAGGTATAATTTCTTCAGCTATCTCCTCATCCATGTCAGCCTTCGTGATGTCAAAATCTCCTGAAAAATCAACAGAAAAGCTTTCCCAATAAGAATTATCACTGATAATAGAAGATGTCAAAATCGTACATGAGTTAGAATAATCAAGTGAATTTAACTCAGAATCAAACAAATCCTTTTTGAATTCAACATTGGAGCAAGTATCATTAATAACGACATCAACCATATTAACTCTTAAAAGCGAATAATCCTCATGGGAGTGTTTCATAGCTTCATACATGTTAAAACTCACTTGTTGATTCCCTATCTTTATGGTGATTGTACCTTCTTTCATGCTAATCATTGTACTAGCAGTCCTTAAGAAGGGTCGACCGAGAATCAAGAAAATGTCCTGCACAACTTCTGAAGACATGTCAAGTATATAGAAATCAGCTGGAAAAATCAAACCATTTACCTGAACTAAGATGTCCTCTATGATGCCCACCGGATGCCTAAGAGATCAATCAGCCAATTGCAACACTACAGATGTAGGCTTAAGACTCTTAACTCCTAATGCTATATAGATAGACTTAGGCATCACAATGATTGTTGCGTCTAGAGCTAACAAGGCCCTTCCTATGGTAACTTTTCCTATTGTGCAAGGAATAGTGAAAGATTCAAGATCTTGACACTTGATGGGTATTTGTGGTTTAAAAAGGGCGGATACATTTGAGCTGACTTGTACTCTTTCATTGGGTCTAAACTTTCTTTTGTTTGTACGCAAGTCCTTAAGATATTTAGCGTATGCAGGAACCTTTTTCACTAGGTCAATCAAAGGGATGTTGACTTCTACTTTTCAAAATAAGTCAATGACATCTTTTTCATGTTTACAATCAATCATCCTTTTGCTAAGCAAATATGAATTCAGAAAGGGAAGGTCTTTTATACTTACCTCTTTATCGGTTGTTTCCTGGGTTCCTTGCTTGCTTGATTCTTAGTGGCTTTCAAAGTTTGCTTTCTTGCTCTTCAATTGCATTGACTCCCTTTCAATCAAAAATGCTTATTCCTTGGAACTTTCTGACGTCTTCACTCTTTCATGTGTTGAAGGCAATTCTTCATTCTCGATCTCCTCTTCATCTGCTCCCTCATCTTTATTGCTAAACCCCACTTGTTTCCCCCTTTGGAGTGTTATGGCGTTCAAACTCTTAGGGCTCATAACAGTGTTGGAGGGAATGGTTCCACTACTTCGTGCTTGGTTCTCACTCATATTGTTGGACAATTGAGTAACAAAAGAGTTGATATTTTTAGCTTTCATCTCCCATTGCTCCATTCTTTTTTCCAGAGCGCTGAATCGATCATTAATCTTTAAAAAGTCTTGCTGAATTAGAGAAACTATGGCATTGAACTGATTATTGTTAGAATTTCTCTCCTCCTTCATTAACTCCATCATATTGTGCAGCAGTTGGTTAGTGTCCTCATTTAGTGGGACAGTCAGGGCTTGCTATTGGTTTTGGAACTGGTTTGTGAAAGTACCAGTTCCTCCTCCTTATTGAAATCTGTTTGGACCACTTCCCTCTTCATTCCTCCAACTGAACCTAGGATTTGCCTTCCATCCTTCGATATGAGTGTTGGAATAGGGGTCCCATTTTTTATTGGTCCGACCCTGTTATACTGTAGACACCTCTTTATACTGACTGGGGTAAACACTAGATATGTGCATTACTGACCCATAAGTATCACAACTGGGTGCAATAAGATCCATAGAAGATATCGGGCGATGCACATTCATATTCTTCAGTTCTACAGTGATGAAGGATAATTGTGAGGTTACTCTACTCTCCAAAGAGTCAACTTTGGATTCCAAGCTCTCCATTCTTTTGGATTGGGCTGTTGAAGTTCCCAACTCATGTACTCCTTTAGTTTTCCTAACACTATACTGTTGATGATTCAAGGCCATCTTCTTGATAAGATCCCATGCCTCTGTAGCTGTAAGATCAATTAGAGAACCTCCCGATGTCGCATCCAATATACCTTTATCTTGACTTTTCAGTCCATCATAAAAATACTGAACTAACTGCTCATCAGGTATCTGGTGATGGTGGCATCTGGATAATAGATCTTGGAAGCGGTTCCAATAATCATAAAGTTACTCATCATATTCCTGACGTGTTGAATAGATTTCCTTCCTCATCGATGAAGTTCTGGAGGCTGGAAAATATTTTCCAATAATGCTTTCCTTAAATTTGCCCAACTATGGTAGGTGTTCGCCATATTCCTTGGAAGGCTCATATACCACTCTCGGACTCTTCCTTCCATTGATAGGTGAAAAACCTTCCATAGTACTTGATCAAGTGAGGCTCCCACCGGCTTCATACTCTGACAAATCATGGACAAAGATTGCAAATGCATGTAGGGATCCTCTCCTATCAATCCATGAAACTTAGGAAAAGAGTTAATGAGTAATCCTTTAACTTTAAAATTAACATCAAAATTAGGACAAGCAGTAGTAAATGGATCATAATTAACATCACAGGTAGTTGCTTCCCTAATGGACCTCCTTCTTTGATTCCCATTATTCTCTCCAACTTGCTCATGCTCTCCATTTCCTCCATTATTACCATTCCTAGGTTGGTTAATATGAAAGTTAGGGTTTTGGAGGAAAGTTGGGTTCTCAGCCATTATCACTGTTTCTATCGACTCACTCCCACTACTTGGCTGACTAGACTCTCCTTCAACAACTACCTTACTTCTCTATTTTTCTTTCCTCTCCTTTCTAATCTTCCTCAAACGTCTCTCAATTTCATGTTAGAAAGGAAGAAGTTTAACTCTCCGGGGCATGCATGGGAACAATTCAATTAAAAAGAAGACATAACAAAATTTACTTGCAAGCCCACAAAGTCAAATAAATTGTGAGATGTGATGGATGCAAGTGTATGGGTATGTAAAAGTATGTGTTAGAGTATGTATGCAACTAGAGTATGTATGTATAAACTAAGAAGCAATCAAAGAAATGTTTAGGACTGTGCGACTGTAAAAATACTAAGTATGAAAAATGCAAAAACGTTTGGAATCCTATTTGTTTGTGTTTTCAGAATTCTATGCTAAAGAAAGAAAATGAAATCCTATACTATTGACAAGTATGAAACTAAACTATCTAAAATGCAGTCTAAACAAAGGTTCCTAACCTCACTAAGCAGCAAAAATGACAAAAGCTAACCTAGAGAACTAATTGCTTGGTTCCTCGAAAATGGCACCATTTTGATTCGAAGCCTTTTGTTCTTACCCTTGGAGGCCAAATCAAAAATTTTAATTTCAAGGATTGCAGTATAGAATGCAACCTCGGGTCTTTTCACTTAATCAGAACCTAATGAATGAATCTAAGTTGGCCTATATGTCATGATATGCAAACCAAATTAGTAAGGAAAGGGGTTTAATCTTTGGAAATTTGGACAAAAATAAATGAATTGCAAGAAAATGTAATGAAAAGTATAATTTTTTTGGATTTTAGGAATAGAAAAGCAATAAGATAAAAACAATGATCAAATGGTGATAGTATCCTCTTGAAAGCGAGCTTTGGCTATCATAGCTCGAAATAAATTTTAATGGGAGTGAATCACTAAGTTTCAAATGGTAAACCTTAAAGAATTCTTTAAGTCCAATGTCTTAATCAATGAACTCCATTTCTTAAGACCTTGTTGAATGCTCTTAGCCTGTGTAATGGGTAAGACAATGCAATAAATCACCTTGGGATCTAGAATCAACTCAATATCAAACACAACTAGGCAGATAAAAGAGAATCAACAAGATCACAAATAGACATATACGAGATTTCATATATTCAAGCTCAGAGTTCTACATCAACAAATCCCAATAACACATTGACTATCCAACACTTGATTAAACTCTAATCAAGAATGTTCAATTACAAATTACAAATCCTAAACCTAGGAGTTCATAACAATATAACTGAACATGGAATAAACTACTCCCCTTTGAAATCCATTGAACTCTAGTCATTGCTATATCTTCAAGAGGAGAGAGGTGCCTAGCCAAACATAACTCCAGGAGATTTTAAAATCGGGAACCTATTAGAAGCATCCATGGTAGTTGCTGTCAGTGAAGGAGTAGAATAGTGAAGTGGTTGAGAGGGGATGAAGGTGTGTAAAAGAATTTTTTGCTTCCGTAGATAGAGAGAGTGAGTGTGTATTCAACTGTTGGCTATCTCCCCTTTCTTAACCTAAAATAGGTAGGTTTAAAAAAAAGGGTTCTGGATCGGGTTGCACAGTGGGTAAACTTCTAAAAATGGTTCGAGTATTTGAAGGTTCGTCGCGGCGACAGATGAGTTCATTGCGGCGAACTTTTTCCGAAAGTTTTTGCTTAGAGTGTTGGTTCTTTTGCCGCGACAATAGAATTAATCCACGCCGCGGCGAACTTTTTCCTAAAGTTTTGCTTGGAGTTCTTTATACTTCGCCGCGGCGAACTTCCTATTGCACTTGTTGACTTATCATCTTCAGCCTTTCCTCCTTGACTCTACTTCTTCTTGAGTCTCCCGTAATGAACAAATGGTAGTTTGCAGTATCAATTGTTCTCATAAAATTAATTTAGTGCAATTAGTAATAATTTGTGACAATTTTACTCTCAAACTACATAAAGTAAAGGCAGGGACTCAATAGTCAAATTAAGCATAAAATCTAAAAATAAGAGCCAAGAAGTGTAACTATGAAAATGTCACTAATTCATATAATAAACTTGGGTTCAATCACTAATATCAGGGACTGATCCCGAAATTATTTTGAGTGGGGGAAAAATATTGAAAATACTCTTATATTATTGAAAAAGATACAAATATTTGTATATTTGATAAATAAAAAATTATATCATTGTCTTGAGCTTCTTACATATAACCTATTACAATCGTTTCCTATGAGTCCTCATATTTTGATATTGCTTTAAAATTTTCTCATTGTCAATACTATTGAAGATGTCTTTCTTAATATATGTAATCAGTCATTCATCCAAAAATCTCCCATTCGATAGCGACTTTTCTCTATCTTTATTGCAAAAAATGCTCTTTCCACTAATGCAGTAGCAATAGGCAAAATCAAATCTAATCCCACAAGTAAAAACACCAAAGGGTACACAACATCCTTTTTTGTTTCAACTAGATTCTTGGCAAGATCACTAATCCCATTTAATATCGAAAATTGATCATCAGATTGCATATCAACAATATAATCATCAAGTTGATCACCAAGAGTAATAAGCTCTACTTTAGAGAAATCAGAAGGATAAAATTCAGCAAGCTGAATCAATTTTTGCTTATCAAAAGCATAAAAAGAATCTCTTGGATTCAGGCATGCCATACAAATAAGCAATTTAGTATTTACCTCATTGAAGTGATTGTTGAGCTCTTAAAGTTTCATATCAATCACAATGTAAAATAATTCCCCTTGATAATGATGCAAATTTGTCATTTTTTGTGCATTTCACCTTGACCTTCCCCGATGTACAAAATTTGCATCTATATTTGGAATGGCAATATCATGGTTCTCACAAAATGAAGATGTTTCATCAAATAAGGACTGTCACCCATCTTCCCTTATCATTTGTAGTCTTTGTTTGGAAACTTTAAAGACTCTTTTGAGCAGTGCCTAAAGAATTTGGACAAGGTACTCCAAAGATGTGAAGAATTACATTTAGTACCAAATTGGGAGAAGTGTCATTTCTTAGTGCACGAGGGCATAGTGTTAGGACATACAATATCATACCAAGGGATTAAAATGGATACATCAAAGATGGAAGTTATAGAAAAGCTTTCACCACCCATCAATGTCCATGGTGTGCAAGCATTCCTAGGTCATGCTAGATTCTATTGCAATCTTATTAAGGACTTCTAGCAAAATGCAAGACCTCTAACAAATTTATTAGTCAAGGAAGTTCTTTTTCATTTGATGATAACTGTCTATCCGCATTTAATCATCTACTTTTTTTTGCAAGAAATATAAGGACACATCCTAAATTTCGATTCCACTGCAAGTGTAAAGGTATAAAGCTTACATACTTAGCTTTTAGAGATGACATGTTATTGTTTTGCAAGGCGGAAAAAATGCAATAAGCCTACTCATTCAATCCATGAAGGAGCTCGAAGAGATATCAAAACTAAGTAGCAACCCAATAAATATTTGTTTCTATTTATCACGTGATTCCATCATAGAGGTTGCTTTCAAAGCACTAGAGATGTGGTTAAAATGGGGAATCTACCATTCAAGTATCTAGGAGTACCAATTTCCTAAAGAAGAATCAATGCATTGGATTGTAGACCATTAATGGATTCTCTTTATGGAAGAATTAATCAATGGATTAAATAGGTATCTCAGCTATAGAGGCAGACTTCAACTAATATAGACAATATTGAGCAATTAACCTCACAAACTATTGGATCAACCATATATCCCTTCCAAAGAGTTTTTAAATGAAATAGATAGAAAACTAAGGGAATTATTATGGAATGGATCTAACCAAGGCAGAAGCAAGGCAAAGATTAGTTAGAGTAAAATATGCAAACCTAAAGACCAGAGGGTTGGAAACATATTAAGCAAGAATGATTAAGAGAGTCAATGTAAAGTTATGGTAGTTGTGCAGCAAAAAGGAGGATATATGAGTGAAAATGTATTCATCAAAAGAAACAGTATTTGGATACTAAATCGTAGGTAAGATATGTCAG
Source organism: Erythroxylum brevipes (assembly GCA_027479065.1). Lineage (NCBI taxonomy): Eukaryota > Viridiplantae > Streptophyta > Magnoliopsida > Malpighiales > Erythroxylaceae > Erythroxylum > Erythroxylum brevipes. Next base: position 56,592,868 of record JANIHY010000002.1, read on the forward strand.
GGATCTTAAGGGACAGTTTAGGGACAAGAAATTGGATGCAAAACATAGTTTTTCACAAGATTGGGAATGGGGAAAACATGCTTTTTTGGTATGATAATTGGCATTGCAAAGGACCCATATATAACGTTGAAGAGATACAACAACTGAAGTCGAGATACAACAACTGAAGCCGATGATGAATCTTGAAACTAAAGTTAGCAAACTAATCAGTAATATCCAATGGATATGGCCCTACCATAACAGTAGAACTGCTAAGTTCATAATGGCTAATATATCAAGCTACCAAGAAAGTGAACAAGACAAAATTTAGTGGATAATTGAAAAATCAAGGAAAATTAGTAAAAGAACTTGCAAAATTATTCTACAGAAGGAACCAAACACAAGGGTAAGGTGGACAAACTTTGTTTGGGACAAGCATATCATTTATCCACACTCTTTCATCCTTTGACTAGAAATTAATAGAAGACTACTCACAAAGGACATGATCAAGTTCCCCATTAATTCTCTTAACAGTGAACTATGCAATGCTAATTTGGAAACTTTGGATCATATCATAACCAGATGCAAGAATATTATGAGAATTTATAGAGAATTGCAGGCTATTTTAAATATCGACATATCAGTAGATTCTTGGAATGAGTTTATCACTTAGTTAGTGAACTTTAAATTGGAGGACCAAGCTGACTATAAAGCACTAAAGATCAACTAGGCTTCAATGGTGTATCACATATGGAAAGAAAGGAATTGCAAAATTTTCAAACAAGAAAGTAGAAACACAAAGTTGTTATATCAGGAAATTATACTCCAATTCAGACTGTCCTTAATAACGAGAGGAATTGTAGCTAATCTCTCTACCAACATAAAAAAGAGATGGTTATTCGATTAAACTATCTTGGCCAAGTTGCTTGCTAGGAATCATAGCTTGTAACCTAGATCTTTTGTACTTTTATGTTCTATATTTTTTTATTTGATGAAGTCAATTATATTTTGAAAAAAAAGTATTACATGCTTTAAAAATGTCAGTCAAAATTAATGATAAAATTTAGCAAAAGAATTGATTTTAAACTTTTCATAAACAATAAGAAATTTAAAGTACATCAAATTTTGATAAATATATTTTATCCAAACTTTAAATACAAGTGTCATAATCTCTTTCTATAAATATAATATTTGAAAAGTGTATTGATAAACTTCTACAATCACATATACTTACACACAAGCATTTATTGTTAAATACAATTTAAGGTTCTCTAGTTTATTCAAATGATTGATTATTAATCTTTAACTACTTCAATGATTTGTTTTTTTATTAAATTTCAAAAAAAGTAGTTCTATTGTACATGTATAGTTCCAAAATAATATTCGCTCCATGAGAGTAATGTCCCATAAACAACTTTCAAAAGGCTGTACCAATTAGGCTACCTCTTTCCACCCATTTTTTATTCCAAAAAGTGAAAGGAGAGATGAAAGCATTAAATTAAAGAAAGAGTGAAAGGAAACTAGTTTTTCTTAATTCTCAAAAATGAACACAACTCTTACCTTCGGCTGATTTGGAGAGATGAATCAATAGTTGCTCGAGATACTCTTTCATTGCTAAAAAGTTTAACAATTTGCTTAATGCATGACAATGGATAATGAATTTAATTCTTTTATTTTATTTTTATTTTACTGATATCCAATCTTAGTGTTATATTGAATATCATAATAATAGTTGCCATTCTAAGAATGCTTGTATCTGATTGAAATTCCATTATGTAATGAAATGGGCCTTGACCTTAACAACCGTTCAAAATAGGCAAATTCTCACCTATACATAGAATTGTGAGTGAAGACATGTAAAAGGACTAATTAAGAGAACTTATATTTATCTCGTAAACAGTTCTACAGAAATTTGAGGTCGGTTTATACAATCTTGGGAGCTTGACCCTTGCCCATCTCAAGGCTTCCATTGGCGCAGTCTTCAACTTCAACAAACCTCGACCAGTACCAATGTGATTTCCACACTCTTCCCATTTCTTCAATTGGGATACCCTTTGTCTCAGGCAAGAAGTAGTAGACAAAGATGGTCATGACCACAACAAAGAAGGCAAAGAAGAGGAAAAGTCCAAACTTCAAGTGGCAAAGCATGTTAAGGAATACTTGAGCAACTGCAAAAGTGAAGATCATATTGACAGAGACGTTGATACTCTGTGCTGCTGACCGAATTTCTAGAGGGAATATTTCACTGGGGACCAACCAGCCGAGAGGACCCCATGACCACGCGAATCCTGCGACGTAAATGCAGATGAAAAGCACCACAACAATGGCATACCACTTGGGCAACTCCCCAGGATTCCCATCTATCCCAAATTTAGCGCCAATACAAGCTGCCACTACAGCCTGCAATTGTTGCATTTGCAAACAATTCATCAGAATATTTTTGCTTCTCACTTGGGGCAATTAGCAATAATTTTCACACCCAAAACCAAAATTTGTATCACAAGTCTGTAAAATTACCTGACATATCAGCATTTGAGTCCCACCCTCAAGGAAAAGAGACCTTCTTCCCCACTTATCAACACCATAGATTGAGACCAAGGTGCAAACAACATTGACAATGCCAGTGATCACAGCAGACATGAGTGAGGCATCGCTCCCAAAACCGATTGTGTTGAATAAAACTGGGGCATAAAACATAATAACGTTGATGCCTGTGAGTTGTTGAAAAAATGGAATCAGCACAGCCATGGTCAAGTGAGGCCTGTACTTCCTCTGCAATAGATTCCTCCACGGGTGTTCCACTTTCTTTGATTCTTCGCTAGCCTTTACAAGGTCATCGAACTCTTCATCAACATCATGCACACCTCGTACCTTCCTCAACCTCTCTCTTGCCTCTTCACGCTGCCCACGTTCGATCATAGAATTTGGCGTGTCAGAGAGGACCAATGATCCAACCGTTATGATAAGGGCAGGGACCATAGCACCACCCAAACTCAACCTCCACCCCCATCCGCCTTTAATCTTGGCAAAGAAATAGTTCAGCACGTTGGCTACAAGGATTCCAACTGTTATTGATAACTGGAACCCAATGTTAAGAGCACCCCTATATCTGTATGGAGCCATTTCCGAGAGATAAAGCGGCACGGACTGCAATTTCAAACAAATAAGATAATTTTAACAAAATCAATCACAAAAATGATGCAATTAAAAAGATGATTAAAATATTTGATCAGTACAAACACATGATTTAGTAAGTTTTTCTATTAAAAGCATTAGGCATCAATACAGAAAACTATTGTGGAGAAAGGTCTTACTTTTAACTTTTTCTGTTAACAAGTTGTATGAAAAGCAGTAAGCATCGAAACACTAAACTATTGTGGAAAATGGTTGCGATTAGACGTCATGAAAGCTAAGTGTGACTTAGTAACAATGGGTTAACAGAAGAAAAGTCATATTTAATAAAATATTGGCATAGTTGTCTTTTTTCAGCTTTTCTTCGAAACCAAAAAGAGCTGGTAACTTTACTTCACACACTCAAAACAGAATCAAGGATCAGCTTAAGATCATTTGGATCAGAAACAACTTTGTAACCAGAACATATCTTTGTTGCCTTCTAAGCGGCAACTTGGAATAGCTGTTCTCTTCTTAAATCAAAAGAAATATCAGAACTCTTGATACCAGACCAGATCCGGATAAAGTGATGAAGCGGAATAAGAAAGGCCACATTTTTTAAAATAGGAATAGCACATATACAGTACATCTTTTGTTCTTTGCGGACAAAAAGAATCACCAGACATTGTGGCAGACAGATCTCTAGATCCGAACAAAATTCCAACGCAGAAGGCAAGAAGGCAACAGAATGGAGAAATTAAGCAACAGAATATCTAACCTGATTAGCGAAACCAATACCAAAACCGAGCAAAATCCTGCCAAGGATTAGCATCCAGACAGCTTTGGCAAGGCCATTGATGATGGCACCAGAAAAGAAGAGAACTCCTCCAAAGAGCATGGACAGCTTCCTTCCAAACTTGCGCGTAACGGTAGAAGCTACAAGCGAAGACATCAGAGCCGCCAAATACAAAGAAGACGTGAAAAGAGTCAGCGTCTCACTATCATATTGACAGTATTGATTGATCTTTGAGTGCTCTTGTTGCTTCCTGTATACGGATGGGAAGAACTTCTTCAGAAATGAAGGCATGGTCGTAACCCCACCTACCAGCAGAACAACGTAACAGCATTAATTCCATCGTGTAATAATATTATCTCGGAAAGAGAAATGACTAAACAAACAAACACAAGCAGGCCGTTTCAAAAACATCCATTACATTCTTCTCACCAAATTATAACATCATATATGATCTGAAAAAGCCTTACCGGAAATCCCAATATCGTAGCCAAAGATCAGACCACCCATTGCAGCAACGATACATGTTACCAACACAAATGGGGTGAGGTTTCCAGGGTACTCCCTCCCAGTACCTTGGCCAATTCCTACTACTGCAGGCATCTTAAAGCAACTCTGACTAGAACTCAGACAAAAGAGAACTAAAGAGGCTGAGACACAAATCCAATATAAAATGCAACTTAAACTTAGACAAGGAGACCTCAAAAGTCGCTAATGTAAAAGATTGGAAAAGAAAGAGAGAGAGGCTGTGTATATATAGACACAAACGCCCAGTCTGAATGTGAAATGCCGAGCTGTCAAAATAACAAATAAGGAAATTCATATTATTTTCCTTCTCAATGAAATGTTTACTTATTTGAAGATAATACAGAAGTATCTTCCTTAGACGTTACTCCTTTACAGCTATCCACCGTTGGATTGGATGATCCATTGTTGTGATGGTGGGAACGATGTAAGCAAATTTAATTTAACTTATTTGGAAAAATAAATTTCGCTTTTAATTTCGGAATTTGGAAAGTAATTATGGGGTGAATTTACACGTCAGATTACAGTCATCCTCCTTAGGCAAACACTCCTATTTTGCCTCATCCAATCTAATTAACCTTATCGGGCTATGGATAATGTCGTGTGGGTACTTGGAGTAAACTCAATGACATGCAACCACTTTACAGCGAGGTTTGTGCCATGTGACACCAGACCAAGTTCCAACTAATTCTTTTTTCCTTTGATAACTAGTCATATTATCTGAATGATTCAGGAATGGGAATTTAAGTGATTAAGCAGATGATTGGAAAATGTGTAACATTTATTATTTGATCGTTCTGTTTAAAAAATGAAAAGCGTTTCATATATTCTCTCTTATTTAAAATAAGTGTCATTTTAGAGAGATAAATATTTATTAAGAAAGTTAGTAAAATATTTGATATACTTTTATTAATTACATGTTGAATTGTCTTGAAAATATAATCTGTATAATTAGAATATGAGATAAATTAAAGGGTAATTTTGACAATAAAATTATAAACATGCATGAAAAATCATGAACGATACTTATTTTAAATAATTAAAATCTCTCTAAAACGACACTAATTTTAAATAAAAAGGAGTACACTTTTATGTATCCGTAAAAACTATGCTCCAAGTCAGGGAAGAACGCTCTCAATCATGGGAAACATGAAATTATTCTTAAAAAATCAAGTCATTGTAATTAATGTCATCCATTCGTTACAAGGGAACAAACAAGGAAACACTTTATGATATAAACTTATAACCACGCCACGCCCATAGGTTGCTTGGTTGAGGGAGCGTTGCCCTAGGGTACGAAAACGGTCGATGAGAAATTAAAGGAAAAAGGAGTTTTATTTATTTTAGAAAATATTTTCATTATTTTAATTTGTTTTATAAATTTTTATATTTTTTAAGTAAATGTTGGATTTTGAAATTTGAACCTCCTCTTTGGACTTTGGAGACTAATCAAAACCCGCACTGCTCCTTTTTTCAGTGGAATCGACACCCAGGCCAGCTGTATTTTTAGACAATCAAAACCAAAAAAACTAAAATTAATAACAAGCATAAATGTCAACCTTGTCGTTTCTTGCCAAAGTCATTGAGATATCTAAAGCAAAAACATCAACGAGTTTTCGTTAACGAGAAGTAGCAAACTATTACTGAATGGTGAAGGTTGTTGTATTCAGTAAGTTTCGGCTTTCAGATAAGAGGTCAGAATCATTAATGTAAACAAAAAAAGAAAGAAATGTGAAAGTGAAGTTGTGACCGTCCAAAACCATCCAAGTCATGGAGTCCAACCTCATTCTATCTTTGGCCAACCGGAACCCATGATAAAGAACCCCGGATGGGCAGTGTGTGGTAAAATTTGGATATAAAGGGTCATACATCCCATTCCCACTTGCGCATGAGTTGCCAAGTTTCTATTCTGAAACAGGTTTATTTATAATATTGCATAAGAATACCTACGTGAAGTCATGGTTTGGCATTCAACAACGGTTGGCTTGACTAAGCGCCACATGATCGCCTTTTGTTAGCTGTTACACACAAAAGTGGGAAATCTAAAGGCCAAAAAGTAATAAGGAAAGGGAGTTCATGGCTTGACCTGAGGCTCGGTCAATGCAAACAGACAGAAACCTCCCAAGTGGGATCGGAGGCTGCCGATCTCACCCATCATTTCTAAGCCCTCTGTGTGGCCTTAGAATAGTTGGAGTGGGTCCTCACATGATACTGCTGTGTTTAGACTTATGCAGTTGAAAAAGAAGCTTTTAATTGAATTTAGTGTCTCACTTGGATAAATTTTACGTAACGCTGCCGAGGTCCCTATGTCAGACAATCGCATGCCTTTCGGTTTTTACTTGGCACCGTCACACCCACGTATCCGTAAACATTCTCTGTATGTATATATGTATCTGTTCTTTTACTTACACCCAACAAAAGGTTAGTGACATATCAGTTCACTTTAATATGATTGTATTCATTTTGTAAATCGTACTATTATAGTTCTTCTTTAGATGAAACTAACTGCATGTGCAATAAATATATTTGACTTAAAATCAAGTTAGAGGCATCGATCACAGGATTTCGAGGAGCAACCTGACACCATCTTAAGATGGGAGGCGGCGGTGATATATAGCGGCGCCGGTGAATGAAGCGGTGGGTATGTATGTGATCGTAATTAAATGTATTCATGTGTAACACCTGAAATTTATGGATAAGATCAATTGCCCATGGAAGGGTCTTTAAATGGTGACTTGATCTCACTTTACCCCAAAAGTCTCCAACTCTTAAATTCTTACCACTTTAATGTTCTATTGGTGGTCCTCCAAGCATTCCCATTTATTGGATAGAAAGTTGGAGATGGTCTCTTGACTCTATACTATACACTCCTTACGAATAAAGCAAATTCAATCTCATGTCTACGACTCTACTTAATGTAGTATACCTAGATAATGGTGCACCAACATATAATTATGTTTCTATGTCTCATTAAATACTTCATCTTATCTACAATAAGTGTCATTTTAGAAAGATACACACTTATTAAAAAAGCTAGTGAAATGTTTGATATACTCTTATTAATTGCATGTTGAATTGTCTTGAAAATGTAATATGTATAATTAGGATGTGAGAAAAATTAAAAAGTAATTTTAGAAATAAAATTATAAACATGCATGAAAAATTGTGAATGACAGTTATATTGAATAATTAAAATCTTTCTAAATCAACACTTATTTTAAATAGAAAGGAGTAAAAATTAGCTAAATATAAAACTACAACCCAACAGCTGGTTCGTCGATAAGGATTACAAATAGGATAAGATAAAAAGAGATGCATAAAAGTCAACTAATGTGCGTGTACGTTAGATAAGAGTTGACTTGACTCTCACAGTATGTCCCCATTTTCCTTCGGCTTAAACCATGGCTAGAATCAGGAGGGCAGGCATGGACCAACAACTAAGCAAGTACCTCATTCGATTTTGTAGTGAACATTTTAAACTAATTAATTTTTCAGTTTAATTTTTAATTTTTTTGTTAAATTTAGTTTAATAATCTTTGTTATTAAAATTTTATCAATTTATTAATTAATTAGTTAATTTTTCTAAACTAATTATTTATAAACTAAAA
>JANIHY010000002.1:56605609-56618319 GCA_027479065.1 Erythroxylum brevipes
AAAGTTAATTGATGATATAATGTTAAAATTATCTTAATTGATAATAAAAATATTATAGTGTACATAACTTATGTTTATAATAAAAACATTACAGCGTATAATCCTAATATATGCACTGTGGCTCGATACTCGATGACTTCATTGGTTTGCGTTGGTCTAGTAGACGCTGCTATACTAGACATGGAGAATTATGAATAACATGTGTTTGCAAATAAACCTAGCCTGAATATCCTTCCACGATGGTCCCTACTACCCACAACATTAAGATATGTCTGAGTCTCATCAACAGGTTGTTCCTCCTGAGACTGTCGTTAAATAGTTTGTTGTATTTGGTCATATTAGGAAGTAATGTTTACATTAGTAAGGGATTATTATTAAGAAATAATAATAATGCATTAAGTTCACATACATTTAGTTCTCTACATCGGCTGTTGATGAATGTCATACCGTTATGCTTCTTTGTGTGAGTGTGCAAAAATAGCTGAGTAGGTGTAGGCTTGATGCCTAATGATTTTTCTATATGTATAACCTAAATTGTTAGATGTGAACTACAATTTTTAAAAATTTCGGTAGACTTTTCTCTATTTTATGATATTTCTCCCCTGTTGAATAAAGAAAATAACTCAACACAGTCATATATGGTACCAAACATTTATATCATTATCATTATCTATAATACAACAAAACAAAACATTTACAAAATAAGTGTGAAGTTTAGATACTTACAAGTCTATATGCATGCTCGTGATGGGTTATTGATCCTTCTGTATGTACGGAAAGACTCTCGCCTTTGGGCCTCCACATCTATTGGTGGATTTACACCTTGGGATGAACATTGTCTCAGGTGATGTCCAATACTCCTGCCAATGACTCTATAATTCTTCTGAAATATAATGCGGTCGTGCATCAGCCTTGTGTATCGCACCAATAAAGTCACGATAATGTGTACGAGCTCGCTTCTCCCATAGTTTATGTATTATGGCGTCGAAACCAGAATCTTAGAAAAATTCTTTCTAAAATAAGAAGGAAAAAATTAAACTACTATATATAATGTAATAATATTTATCTAATTAGTGTATAAAAATCAATATAAAAAGAAAATAAATCTTTATTGTACCTCAAACTCCTGAAAGTAAAATCCTTTTGTAGCCTCAGAGATATTCTTCCACACATAACCCTCATGATCAATCATTTCTTTAAATGTAGAAGTCATATTTCTGGAACACGGTCTAGACAGAACTAACCTAATATAAGAAGTAATTTTATACAATGAAAAAACTAATAAACATATAACCTAATTATAAACAAATAGTTTTAAAGTGATTTCACTTACAGATTATTGACAATTATTATGTACTCTCTTTCATCAGGTCCCTCAGCTCCGGGCTGGCGTACATCTCCTCCATCAGATAAAGTTGGATGATATATGAGTTGAGGAAGGGGATGATGTAGCATGAGGAGCAATAGGTGATGCCTCATCTGCAACTGTAAGCGCTAGAGGGGGAGGAGGAGCGTCAGTGTGAGCTGCAGATTGTGACGATCCACCTTCATAGTAAGTACCTCAAAACAAAATTCTAAACTTGGGTTGCCGTATCTCATGTTGTCTCTTTGGTCTCATATTTTTACCTGAAATTCATTGTTTATCGAATTTTCTACAAATATAATAATTTGAATTCAATATTTTACACAATATACAGAAAAATAAATAAGACAATTTGTTGCATATTATATTCAAGTACAAACAACAAAAATGAAGGTTAACAATTGTTAAAGTCTGAATAAGAACAATAACATCCTACATTTAATAGGACGCAAGTTGACGTCTAACTAGTAGGGAAGTTGTTTAAAACATTTCTACAGATACAACAATAAATCAACTTTAAAGCTTAGTCTAATGTATTGCATCGATAAATCACAATGATAAAATTGTTTTGTTTGATTCCATATGACATGGGAGTTAGTAAAGGTAAATGAGTCCCCGATGTTTGGATTCCCGAGAAGAGTCCTGACATGTTCAAACGCACCAATTGAAACAATGATACTTTTTCTACCAGGTGTAGGATTTTGAATACCTTCTTACAATAGCATTTTCGCTATAGCTATACTTGTAGAGGAAATTGTGAATGAGTCGCCACTCTTAGTATGGAAGACTAACTCTCCATACTAACACCCTTCAGAATTCCTAAAGAGAGAAAAAGAAAATCTTCAAATTATGAGATGAAGCCAAATGAAAGTGAGAAAGAAGAGAAATTTAACATAATAAGTGGAAAAACCAAGCAAATCTAGAAATCCCATCAAGAAAAGATATTAAATTTTCAAACTTTTAAGTCATGCCCTCACAAATTCCTCAAGAATCAAGCAGAAGCCACTAGTTCAGCTAAAAGAAAGCACTAGAATCCACTTTCCCCGATCAAACAAGAGGTGCAGTCCATATTAGAAAGAAAGTTATGCACATTCCACCAAGAAAATCTTACCGGGAAACTGAAAAAGAGTGAGAAGGAACAGAGTAACTTGATCACAGGAGCTCTTTGAAATGAAAGTGAGATCAAATAAAAAAAAGGTAAATACAGACTAATCAAGAAAATTAACTTTTTGTAATTAATGTGATCTAACAATAATTTATTCAATTAGCTTTATCTTGAACATTCTGGTCAAAACAACGTACTCAACTATAACTACTCGACCACAAAAGCCTAAAAAATTTACCGAACACCATTAGCTGAACACAAGTCACTTCGGTCGGCGTCAATGGTGCGAATCCTGAGATGGGTATTATAGAGATTAAGGTCCATGGGGGCGAGACTAGGAGAGGAAGAGATAGGTGTCTGGAGAGAAGCTCCGGTGAGACCCTCGTAGGACAAGAGCCAAGCCTATCACACTCGTTGAAGAGGAAAAGAGTCCAGGTGGTGAAGACGAAAAGAGTCAGATTTGGAGAGCTCTGACAAAGCTTTGTTTGAGATGAGAGGAGAGAACTCCAGAAGAGTGATGGCCGAGGAGGACCACCACTAAGTGGCCCAAGAACCGTTGGATTTGCCTTCCATGAAGAAAAGAGCGAAGAAGAATCCAAAGGAGAGAAATGAGACGGTAGTGATGAAGGCAACATCAACATTAATAAAAAAGATTTCGGTTGATTATACTGAAACGCTCCTTTATAGGAGCTTATCCAAAATTAGCCGGTTGGGTTGAATCAGCCAACCCAACCATCTAATAACCAAACACTTCTTATAGCTTTTTCCTAAAGTCAATAAGCTGAAATGAGTCAAACAACCAAAAAAGAGCTTATCAACTCTTTACCAAACAAGCCCACAAGCCATATGTCCTCTCCCTAGCTAGCACACATGTTCTTCTATGAAGCTACCAAATGTCAATGCATTAACTATGCCAAATGTCACTAACTCATAGGCTTCGTCATTCCAATTTTCATGTACCAACTTATCTTGCTACTTAACAGTTTTCTTAATCCAAATGTACATTTTAATACCTCAATTCTCTAATGATATCAATTAATTCCAATTTACTAAGTAGGATCTATTAAATCCAAAATTCAATTCAAATCCAATTCTCAATCATCTCAAAATTCTTAACACCTAACATATATATACTTTTATAAACATGTAACATTCCAACTATAGTACAATTTGGGGCCTTACACACAAGGTGAACCTTTAGTTGTCCAAAGTGTAGTCATCATAATAAGCAACATTGAAAGTAACAACAAGTACCTCTCTCTCTCTCTCTCTCTCTTTCTACGTACACGAGCACGTATTTGTGTTTTGCTTATTACAACAACCAATAACATTAGAATAAGTGTGCAATATTGTCCTTTATTGTTTATCTTTTATTATATAATCAACCATACAAGAAAGTTCTTTAAGGAGTTGATGTACTTAAAGTCCTATCAAATAATTTACAACTAAACAAGTTTATTTTTGAAGTAGAGCAATAAAGTGTTACTCCTAACTAGTCATATAAGATCTGGCTCCAATAGTCTTAAGAAACATTAATATACACAAGATGATATTCTTTCTTCTTTCAAGCTAATAGAATATGATTTACGGAAGTTTATTATTTTTGAAATCGAAGGCATATGTTTATTGCATGGAATTGTATATTCTTTTTAAGAAAGAAAGATGAAGCTAATCATACATCATTTGATGAAGTAATAGTGTAGCTACTATTATTCCTTTTTTGGTTTCTAATGTTTATTAACTTAGTGCCTTTATATAGCCTTTTGTGGCTATTGAAAGATGTTACATCGGCTCATCCTAAATAATTAAACACTTATATTGAAAATTTGACATGTGGAATGGTTACCAATGGTATGGAGAACCTATATAAGCTTTAATTTGATGCTAAACGTGACAAGGTTAGTGTCTTATGGCATACACTAAGAGTTAATGATTCAAATCATGGGTTTATAATGGAAGCACTTATTTTTCTGTTGGAATTGATTTCTCTTGAAACATTAATTTAAGTACTCCTCAAGTCCAATTCAACTTATTTTGGTAAGTTCACGTTAGAATACAGACAAAGACATGCTTATGTTAATAAGATCATCTACAACATATTTAGTTCTAGAAAGGAACATGGGAAAAGATACACTCGTGTGCTTGGTTGTGTCTAGATGAAGAAAACAAACATATACATGCTTATAACTTAGATCATGTCATTTAAAGAAGAATATATCTTGAAATGAGATCTTATGTTAGGCCATGTTCAAGCTGCCAAATTAAGACAATATTGATGCTTAGAGAAAATGCTAAAATGGCTTAGAGAAATTCAAATAGATCATGCCATATTGAGATTGAATAAAATAATTTGGTTATTTTTTAACTTGTTTAGATATTGCTCAAGTAACTATAACCATTAAAACTAAGAATTTGTAGCTTAGTTACGTATTGGTATGGTTAGTTAATCTATGTACTCTTATGCTAACAAAAGCATGTTACATCTTATAGATGACTTTTGCTTGTTTATTTGGAAAATTTTATTGTGTTTATGATAAGGGAGTGGCTACATATATGCTCTAGTGTGTATTGCATATGAACTCATGTTTATGTAATCAAAATACATGGAAGTCTTTAACCCAAAAAAAGCTATTATCAAGTTTTTCTTCCTCTTCCTTTATCATAGTTTTATAAATTTATTTTAAAACATATAAATCAAGTAAAAGTTAAAATGGTATAACCTTTAAGAAACTTGATAGCTTTATCAGTGAAAATCAAGAGAGGATAGCAAAATGTTTCTTCCAAATACATTAAAAAAACAAGAATGATCTAAATATACTATAATAATGGTTTCAACAAGTTTTTCTAGAACTTATCTTCCAATGTTCAATGGTGAAATCTATAGTATGTGGGTTATTAAGATAACAAATTTGAGAGCCTTTGAACTTTATAAATCAGTTAAGATAAAAGTTCCACCGCCTTAAATCCTACAAAATCTAATAATCAATTAATTGAAGAACTATAGTAAAGACAAACAAAAATATATAAAGCTTTGATTCCATATTTGCTTCATTTTTAGAGGAATTTTTTGCAAGGATCATGACTTATGAGACTGGAAAAGAAGCTTAGGATAAGATTTAAAAAGAGTTTCAAAAGGACGAAGCAACTTCAAATTCTCTACCTTTGGAGGGAGTTTAAGTTATCAAAGATGTAAGAATATGAATATATGAAAGAGTTTAGTGAAAAACTCATAAAGATTTTAAATTAACTAAGGCTACTTGAATAAGAGTTAGAAGACAAAAGAAATTTTAGTAAAGTCCTTGTAAGTGTCCCTAAGATATTTGATGCAAAAATCCCAATCTTAAAGGAATCCAAGGATATGTCACAGCTCATAATGATGATCTTCAAGATTAGGGACAAAAAGGCTTTAGAGGCAAGTTTGGACAAAATCTTGTTAGTGTGGGTCCATTAGTCGACAAAGGTTGTATCATACACTTTTCTAAAGATGGTTGCATGATATTTAATCCAAATGTAGCTAACATGTTGAGAGTACGAATAAAAAACAAGTTATTCTATATTTCAAGTTAGATAACTAATGCTAATCTATTAGATCATCCAAGTAATTTTTTTTTCTGGAGATATAACACAATCTAAATTAAGAATTCCATATGATCCTAATGTTACATGTTTTGGTGTATATTCTATTGGAAATTTTCGTATCTTACTATCTTTTCTATAATATCCAAAGTGATTTAATTCTTTTTGTTTAGTCAGTCTATAATTAATTACCATTCTTCTTTTGCCTCATTTTTTTTTCTGAATGGTTATTTACATAGAAGGCTGGAGCAAAATGTTTACTTGTACCTGGTGCTATTAATTGTTTGTGTAATAATTCTAAACATTTAGTGATAAATTCTTTAACATCTTGTTGTGTATATAAGATATGTTTTTTTAATATTGATTTCCTGTGTAGGATCTTATTGATAATCCTCCAAAATATGACTTTGATTGGGATCTCATCAATCAGCTCAACCTACATTGCCTCGAAGGGGTTTACAATCAATGCATCAAAATTAGCCAAGAATCAGTGATCAAGTTGAATTACAAAGGACCTTAACTTATTGATGACATCGAGCTATAGGACAAATATCTCCAAAGATTCACTTTAGATTATCAAGCAAGTGGAAGAATTAATTTCAACATTATTAGGAGCATTCACTACTCTATTAAAAGATTGGAAAATTACAATTTGTCAACAATTCCATCAAGAATTAAATCGCTTTGGATATTACAAAAAAGATAGTAAGATACAAAAATTTCCTACATAATACACGTCAAAGCATGTAACATAAGAAAAAAGTTTGAAAAATAGGTTATAATTGTTATGTTTGATAAAAACACACCTAAGCACAACAATAATGATGCTAATAATTTTGAAAATTTGTAAGAAAGAGGCTAAAAGTAAAAGTTTGAATAATGTTGAGTTGTTAAACTAATAGAAATAAAATTGGTGAAAATTTTGAAGACTTTGAAAAAAATCAAGTCATAGTCTGTTTCAAAAGCAACAAAAAAGGTTGTGAATCTTGATCCTAAATTTAATAAAAGGATCAAGGTAGAGGAGTAAATTGTTTAGTGAATATTCATGATAAATGTAATAAGAAAAGTTTAAAGAAATTTCGTTATGCGAATATTGTCAAAAGGAAAATGTAGAATGCTTGCCAAGACTCATATGTAAAGATAACAGTCAAACAAAAAACAAAAAGAAGTTGAATGGTGAAACAAAGTTGCCCTATTGCTAATCAAAGGAGCAAGCTGTAGCCATGATAAGCAAAGTCCTTTGAAGCAGATATGCAATTTTGAGAAAAGAAACGTAATGTTTCAAGTAAAATGATCAAAGAGGAGTGTTGAAATTGATGCTTTCTTTTGAAACGTAAGTCTAGGATTCCCCTGTTTCATGTGTATATGTGGATGCAGGTGCATAATCTAAGGGATGGGTATTGGTTTGAAAGGGTAGCTGAGCGTATTGGCAATGAAGTTGGGGAGTACATGGAGGTTGATTCGGCCAGCTTTAGGAATCAGGTGAAGACCTTTATGCGATTAAGGGTTAAGTTCGATGTCCGGACACCAATCTGTAGTGGTATGTATCTCAGGCGTCAGGGAGATCCAGTTTTTTTGCCAATTTCCGATTTGAAAAGCTCCCAAATTTCTGTTTTCTCTGTGGTTTGATGGATCATGGAGAGCGCTTTTGTCCCAAACTGATTGAAAACTATGGGAAACCTGTTGAACGGAAGTTTGGGCCGGAGTTGAGAGCTGATCCCCGTCAGAAGTTATATAATATTGGAGATCGGTGGTTGCGTGATTCCCCGCCGACTGCGGAGGAGATTACTGCGGTTGTGGGCAGGAACCCTAATCTAGGCAATCCGAACGTTCCTCCTGAAATTCAGGAGGATATTTGGTCATCACATCCAAATTTGAATGGAGGGAAGGGCGGCGATTATGACGGGGATCGAGGGATTCCAAATGAAGCAGGGGAGTATCCCAATATGGAAAATGGACCTCATAATGGACAGGCCCCAGAGTTTGTGTTCACGGATCCACAACGACGAAGAATGAGACAGGACAATGACAATTCGCAACCAATGGAGCATGACATTTCAATAGATGAGTCAGAGCTTCCAAAAAATGGACCAGCGGTGGGACTAGTGAACCAGTCCCGCCGTATACAATGAGTTGCCTAAGTTGGAACTGCCGTGGCATCAGTAACCCACGTGCAGTACAAGTGCTTCAAGAAATTGTTAGGGACAAACGCCCTTGTTTTATTTTTCTTATTGAAACTCGTTGTTCTTCTTCTCGCATTAATGAAATAAAGGACATTTTGGGGTACGATGGTTGTGTAAATGTGGACTCAATTGGTCGTAGTGGTGGTATTGCTTTTATTTGGAAAGACATTATTTCTATTTCTCTTTTGTCTTCTTTTTCTTCTCATATTGACTTGGCTGTGGACTTGCCTGGGCTTGGGTCTTGGAGACTCACCGGTTTTTATGGCAGTCCACAAAGAACCCATAGGCATGAGTCCTAGCAGCTATTAAGAAGGTTGTCATGTGAGAGTGATTTACCATGGGTATGTATAGGGGATTTTAACGATGTGTTGGCCCATCATGAGAAGAGGGGGGGCAGAGCCTAACCTACTAGACTCATTAATGGGTTTCGGGCAGCAATGGTGGATGCGGGGTTATCTGAGTTCAAGCTGTCGGGTTATTCATTCACCTGGGACAATGGGCGATCAGGAGAGGACTGGACAGAGGCTAAACTGGATCGTATTCTCGTCTCAGATCTATGGCGGCATAGGTTTCGGTTCTCTACCGCAAGTGTTTTGGATTTCTCTTCTTCAGATCACTTACCCATTATTCTTGAGGTAAAGCTCTTCATTCCAAGAGATAGGGTTCATCTTTTCCGTTTTGAAAATAGCTGGGCAAAGGAACCGGAATGTCGTCGGTTAGTGACGGAAAGTTGGGTAGGGGTGAATCGCGGAAACATCTTGGACAAACTGGAGCAGTGTGGGCTACAAATTAATTCTTGGGGGCAAGGGTTGTCGAAGGAATACAGAGAGGAAATCGATCTTTGTAAGAAGGAGATCAAGCGGATTAGGGGTCGCAGGGACGTGACCAGTAAAGAGCAGCTTGCCAAGGTTAACGCTCGATTTTTCGAGCTCTTGGATTTGAAGGAGAAATTTTGGAAACAAAGGGCTAAAGTACATTGGCTTCAAGAAGAAGACCGGAATACCTGATATTTTCACTCGGTTGCTACTGCTAGGCAAAGGAAGAACCGAATTGACGCTCTTTTGGATGACGAGGGTAATCAGTATGATTGGAGCTCGGGGTTGTCGGACCTTATGTTGTCTTATTTCTCTAATCTTTATAAATCGAGTGCGGTGGATCCTGCTTCTGTCATCAACTTTTTACCTCAGTTAGTGTCGGATGAGGATAATCATTCTTTGCTTGCTCCATATACTGTTGAGGAGGTGCGGGCTGCAATTTTCAGTATGAAAGTGGATAAATCGCCTGGGTTAGATGGCTTTAATCCGGGGTTTCTACCAACAATTTTGGGGTATTATTGGTCCTGCAATTTCAGATTTTTGCATTGCCAGCTTAGCAGCTGGGACTATCCCTGCCCAGTTAAACGACACAGCTATAGTGCTCATTCCTAAAAAAGCTACCCCGGTGAGGATGATAGATCTTCGTCCCATTTCTCTGTGTAAGGTCCTCTATAAAGTTATGTCGAAAATGGTTGCAAACCGGTTGAAAACTATGTTATCTGGTTTGATTTCTGTGAATCAGAGTGCGTTTGTACCGGGCCGAAATATCCAAGATAATAGCATTATTGCTTTTGAGGTTATGCACTACTTTAGTGGTAAGAAACGGGGCAAGCTTGGTCATGGGGCTTTAAAGATAGACATAAATAAGGCGTATGACAAGCTGGAATGGACCTTTCTGCGGGCAGTACTATTGAAGTTGGGTTTTGATTTAGAGTGGGTGAATTTGGTTATGGCTTGTGTGTCCTCTGTTCAATATTCTGTCTTATGCAATGGCAATCTAATTGGCCCGATTGTTCCACAACGTAGGCTGAGGCAAGGCGACTCACTTTCTCCATATCTTTTTATCTTGTGTACTGAAGTCTTGTCTAGGATGATTGGTGAAGGGGTGGAGAGGGGAATGATTCATGGGTGTAAAGTAATTCCTGCTGCACCTCCCATCTCCCATTTATTTTTCGCAGATGATAGCATCTTTTTCTTTGATGCTAAAATTGAGGAAGCGGATTTCTTGAAGAAGTTACTTGACAAGTATGCAGCAGCCTCAGGGCAAAGCATTAACTATTCCAAGTCCCTGATCTGTTTCAGTTCTAATACAGTGCAGGATAAGAAGCAAGCCATCTGTCAGTTGTTCGGGGTGGAGGAACATCCTGATTTGGGAAACTATTTGGGTTTGCCCACTGTTGTTGGTCGTAATAAAAGGCAGGTGCTGAACTTCGTCAAGGATAAAGTGTGGGCACGATTGAATTCATGGAACAAAAGACTGTTAACGCGTGCAGGGCGTGAGGTTCTTTTGAAGTCTGTGCTGCAAGCCTTACCGAATTACGTTATGAGTATGTTTCTGCTTCCAAAGATGTTATGTGCTGATATTCAACAGGTGATGGCAAGGTTTTGGTGGGGAAAAGGTAAGGAGCATTCGGGGGGTTTGCATTGGTTAGGGTGGGATAGGCTTGCTTTGCCGCGAAAGTTGGGAGGACTCAGTTTTAAAAAGATCTATCAGTTTAACAAGGCTATGGTGGGAAAGATTGGCTGGAGGTTGATTACTTTTCCAGAGTCTCTGTTGGCCAGGTTCTTGAAAGCTAGATATTTCCCAGAAACAGACTTTGTGAATGCCACAGAGAAGTCAAACGTTAGCTATGTTTGGAGAGGTATTTTAGCTACTATTCCGATGTTGCGATCTGGCTTATTCTGGAGGATTGGAAATGGTAGACATACTTCCATCTGGCTAGATCCGTGGCTACCTTCACTTGAAGATTTTAAACCGACTTCAGATTTTGATTTTCGGAATAAGTGTTTTCAGGTTTCCGACCTCATTCTACATGGTTCATGGAATGTCCCCCTAATTTCATGAGTGTTTAATGAGGTTGATACCAGGGCTATCCTTTCAATTCCTTTAGGACGATCTCAAGTAGATGATGGCTTATGCTGGAAATTTGATCGTAAAGGCGGATATACAGTTAAGAGTGCATATAAAACTCTTACATGGCAGGGACAGAATGACTAGGTGTCGGCTCACTCGTCTTATTGGAATATAATGTGGCGGTGTAATGTTCCTTCTTTTTTGTTGAATTTTTTATGGCGAGCAGGAGTTAATATTTTACCTTCAAGGGAACGCCTATTCACAAGGCATGTGCCTGTTGTTGATGTGTGTCCGTTTTGTCAAAGGAGTTCAGAGACTATTCTACATATTTTGGTTCAGTGCCCTTATGCACGAGCGGTCTGGCAGTTGAGCCCTCTTGGCTGGTTTAATCCGCAGGTACATTCATTTCTGGATTGGTTGGATGTGTTTACCTCCTTATTTAATAAATGGGATATGGCTTTGGGGATATATGTTTGTTGGCACATATGGCAGAGCCGTAATAGATGGGTTTGACAACAAAAGTTCACAACCCCTATGCATTGTTTGGAGCGGTCCAAGGGTGAGTTTGAGGTGTGGCGGTCAATGCTAAGGAATGATGGCACAGATCATGGTGGGGGGGAGGCTAGACGCAGGGTCGTACAATGGAATCCGCCGCCAGCGGGAGTGTTGAAGGTGAATGTTGATATTGCTACAGCCTTACCCGACTTGCAATTTGGTATTGGGCTGATTGTGCGGGACTCGGAGGGTGGCTTTGTCGCTGCTAAAAATGTCGTTCAAGATGGAGCTTTTTGTGCGAGGGATGCTGAAGCAGTGGGTGTGAAGGCAGCGTTGAGTTGGATAATGGATAATTCCTGGTCACCAGTTGTGCTGGAAACAGATTGTTTGGAAGTAACGACAGCAGTTAATGCTGTTTCTTATATTGATAATTCCAGTTTTGGTGTAGTGATAGCTGATTGCAAAGCTCTTTTGTCAGAGATGATTCATGTGAATGTCTCTTTTGTTCATCGATCTGCGAATGTTGTTGCACATCAATTGGCTGCTGCAACCCGTTCACGTGTGGATCAGGGGGAGTAGCATGTTAATCCTCCCTCTTTCTTGTTTAATTTCTTTCAAGTCTAATACAAATTTCATATTAAAAAAAAACCATTAAAAATAAGAATTTGTAGCTTAGTTACAAATTAGTAGGGCTACAAATTACTAGGGATGATTGAAGCTTAAATACGCCTATGACAATAAAAGTATGTTTTATTTTGTAAATTGCTTTTGCTTATTTATTAGAAAAAATAGTGTTTATGCGATAAAAGAGTGGTAAGATATGTATCATACTCTCTAAAAGTCAACATACTTACTGCACAAGGCTCTTCGCTTTGTGGAGATATGGGGAGGGTTAATAATATGCGTAGCTTTCCCTTTGTAATTTTATAAAGAGACGCTTGTGACCTTATGGTCATAAAAAAAATAACTTTACTAGTTGTTTCAAGGTACACCCTCATACTCTTTATTATATGTAAATATATTTTATATAATAAAAATATATGCAAGTCTTTAAGTCTAAAAAAAATTGTGGTAAACTTATTCTTCCTCTTCTTTTATT
>JANIHY010000002.1:56662329-56676381 GCA_027479065.1 Erythroxylum brevipes
GATAACAAAAGTAGTGTTATAAACAAAATAAAGTGATAATTAATTTTCAACAAATAAGAAATAGGAAATAAGTAATATCTGGAGAAAGTTTTCCTCTTTGTCGAATAGCGATCGACATTTCAAAATCTCCATAAGACAACTTATAAAGCTCCATTTGTGAGCTTAAAATATCTTGCATTGAGTCATGAAGAACAATCGTTGTAATTGTGAAAAGCATTCCTCTACTAACTTCAGCTTGCTTTTCAACATCTAGTCTAAAATACACACTAGGATTCAAAAATGTCCCAGCTGCAAGCAATGAAGAAAAAAGTTGTCTTTCCCTTCTCTCATTAATGATTGAGAGATATGGTAGGTATAAGAAGGCCTATTTTTCATATTGGCCTTGATTGCTTCCTTCGCTCTCTCCATAGCATAAAAAATATAACCCATTGTTGGCTCTTCTTCACTATCAGACAACTGAAGCATCCTCACCAAAGGCTCACGGATAACGAATTGACATTGCGACCAAAATTCTCTATCTTTCAGTATGATACTACAAACCTCCGTTCCAGCATTAGACCTAGCATGCTAAGATGCAACCCACTTATCACTTATAAACATTTGCCTTAACTCCTTCTTCATAGAAACAAAAGACTGAAGTGATAAAAAATCTGTTGCAAATCTTGTCATAGCATAGCGACACAGATTCCTACCATTGGTAAATTTCCTTCTCATCAAATTCAAAATCCATGCACGATTATAAATAAAATTTGCCACCTTTTTTGCCTTCTGCATAGTCTCATCAATAAAAGAAAAATACCTAGGATCTCCTATATTCTTCAGCATTAAGTCAATGCAATGTGTAACATAAGGAGTCCAAAAAAAATTAATTTTAGGTACTCTGAAACCTTTTCCCTGCCACTTTATAAGTGGATTCATTGTCAATAATAAACTAAACAATGTTTTCTACCCCTACTTCATTCACAACTTCATCAAATATCCCAAACAAAGTATCAACATTTTAATAAGGCCATATGCATCAATAGATTTAAAAAATATAGAGTCATTTGAAGAATAAACCAAAAAATTTATAATAGGCTCTTGTCTCCTATTTGTCCAACCATCACACATAATTGAGCATCCATAAATACCCCAACTCACTCTTCTTTCAGCCAAATAAGTTCTCATTTCAGAAATAGCACAACTTAAAAGTTTACCTCTTAAATCATCAATTGATGGCCCTTTATATCCTAGGCCATAAGAGGCTATTGCATCTATCATAGGTTGATAATAATATGATTGAGAATCATTAAATGACCAACCTATATCATACTACCATCTAGTTACTGCCATATCCACATTGTGAGCCGCATCTCTTGATTACATTGCACTACGAATTAAAGGTTGTGCTCTAAGAGTTGTTCGTGATGCAAAGAAACCAGACGCCTGCCTTCTTCTCTTCCTCACATCAGATTCTTCAGGATCCTGAGGCTGAGATGGAACACTACCAGTATCAGTACTAGTACCACTTCCACCTTCAACATTTCCATAATCACCATGGATGTTGGGCCCCGATTCCTTTTTCTTAATAAATAAGCTTGTTTATTTTATTTTGAGGTTTAGTTTGCTTAAATTTTATTAATTAGAATAATTTGAGGTTTTAATGCTTAGGTGGATGGATTTTTAATGGAGGGATTAAGAGTTTAAATTAGAGTTGATATGGAGTTAGAAATTAAAGGAATAAGAAGAATGGGGGTAATTTAGGAAGTTTACTTATGGTTTTAAAGTTTAAGGCTAATAAGGAGGGGTAATCTAGTCTTTATAAGAATCAACAAAACAAAAGGAAGGAAGCAAAAGCTTGTAACTGTATGAGTCAATGAAGAGAACGAAATTGCTTGTAAAAAGGGAGAAATAAGTGAAACTACATCGTTTGAGCTTCGGCTTTTAAAGTAAAGAATCAAATTACTAAGTCTTTGGAGGGAGAAGCTACGAAACTTACAAGGAAAAGAAAAGGAGAGTAAGTTTTTGGTGAAGAGAAGAAGAAGAAGAAGAAGAAAAGAGGTTAGGGCTTTGTGTTTTTCTTGCTTTAGAGAGGTGATTGTAAGAGTTCATTAACAAGGAAATAGGAAAGCGAAGGATTAAGCTTCCATTAAAGGCAAGAAGAGAGAGTCGTGAGTGGCTTATAAGGTAAGGGAATTTCGAAAATCTTTTGAAATTATAGATGAGTTTTGGTTCTAATAGCTTAGGAAAGGCATGGGTAAGGTTATGTAGGTTTTAATTCATGCTTTCATTTCCTAAGAATTGCCAATTTTGACATCTCATGTTCATATGGGATTTTTGTGTTTGATTAAGGTTAAGAGAGGCAATTGGAGTTAGAGGAAAGGCAAATTGACCAAGCCTAGAGCTAAAGGATTTAAGGTGGGTGATATTTTAATAATTGAGTTAATAGGCATGTTAAAGTTTTTATCATAAATGCTATTTATTGCTTTCCAATGATTTACCAATGTTTGTATTTATTACTCTTTGGATTGGTTTAATTTTGTATTATGTGTCTTTTGCATGTCAATTCAAGGTGAAAGTATTTTTGTAAAAGTGTTTGTGAAGTGAAAAAGGATTTGAACATGTGATTTTCGGAAAATGCCATTTTGGGCATTCATATGTGAATTATGTGAACAGCATGTTTATATGGGTTTGAGGTAGTCCCTTAAGAGTCAGGTGCACTTGTCTAATTATAGGCTTCTCCCGCCTGCCCGTTAGTGGCATTGGACCTCCTCACGGACTCCCATAAATTTACGGCTACACATGACCGCTTTGAGGGAATGTGTAGTACGTTCCGTTTGGATCCACCCAAATCATTGCCTATGTGTTTATGTGACATTGCTTTGTATTTGTTGATTTGTAAATGTTGTGATCAATTGAATCATGATGAGTATTTCTTTATGGAAAAAGTGTTTTTGGTAAAATTGCTTTGAAAAGAATTGCTAAAGGATTTTGCATGTTTATTCTTGATTATTAAACTATTACCCACAAAGCCATCGAGCTCACCCCCCATTTTCCCCTCCACAGGCGATGAGCGAGAAAATGAGTAAAGGCACCGGATTGAGGCATTACTCCTGACCATTTTTGCTTTTGAAGGCATCTTTTAGAAAACAAGACTTTAGATTGCATTTGGAGAAATGACTTTCTTTATATTTTGACATTTGATACTCTTGATGTATTACGGCCTAAATGCCCTCTAAAGCTTTGTCATAACTTCTATCGTTATGTAAATGCAAGAGTTTTAAGTTTCAATGTATTTTGTGCATTTTGTATATGTTTTATAACAATGTATTGTTGTATGGCTTGAATTTGACAAAATTAGGAGGAATGTGTTGCCTTATAGTTTGGAAATGATTAGATGTATAGGAGTGTGGTTGTTGCCATTTGAGAATATATATGGATTGGTTTGTGTATGGAGATTGGAGAATATGGAGATTGAGGTTTTATGCAGGTGCTGGAGATTGGATTAAGGATTAATGTTTTTGGCTAGTGAGATTTTAGGAGAGATGCTGTCAAATTTTCTTAAAATGGGCAGATACTTTGACAACATTTATGACTAATTGAAATGTAACTCTAATTTCAATTAAACTTTAATTATACTTATAATTAATTATAATTAAAAATTAATTGGATTTAAATAGATCAAATATTGGTTCTTTTTTATCAAATATATTATATTTAATCTTAAAATTTTTCAAAATTTACAATCAAATTCAACTCGATTAAATTGCATTTTTCTCTATTTAATTGTCTTTATGTGGGACTTATTAGGTTCTCAAATATGCTGACAATTGATATAAATTATAATCCTAAATTGTATTTAACATTAGAGAAATTAAACTCCTTTAATTTTATATATAATTATCTAATTAAATAATATATATCCCTATGTCAAGATTGATATCTAACAAAACATTATGGACCGCCTAAATATTATTAATCTCAAAGTGAATTTGATTAAATTTTTTTAATCCTTTCATCATATAATGTTCTAATTAGATGTAGAACATGAAATTAATATCTAATCATATAGTTATATGGTATGAGTAAGTGATTTAATTAATGATATTTGAAATTTATTTTTAATTGTTATTCTACCTTAGCCAAAAATTTCTAAATCAATACTAATAAAGAACAGTAAAATGGTAACCTTAGTTTGACAAAACTTATATTGATCATTAAATTACTTTCATATAATTCATATCATATCTGGTGACCACTAAGTGAGCTAACATTGACTATAATATGTCACAAGTAATATTAAAATATAACAATTCATATAAGAGATATTTTAAAAATCTTAAGTTAAACTATCACTTACGCAATTATAGCAATAAGAATTTCCATAGACATATAAGTAATGCTCTATATAGAATTCTTATATCAGGTCAGTTTAATAAACTTGTTCTCTAATAAGAAACTGCATATATATTTAAGTATCTTTACATATTATAAAATTGACTATTTCTTTCATAAGAAAGAAATATAAAACATATATTAGTCTTTCACATATTAATATCCAATTTTAATTGAACAATGACTAAGAACAAATTAGGAATAACGTGTAATGTAATATGAATCTTTTAATTATTATCCTATCATAATTTTATTTGCAAAGTATATTTATCTCATAGATTTTATTTTATATTGTTAATTAAACAAAATACATAAAAATAAAGATTACTCTTAATTAATTAAGTCATAAAGATTATAATCAACTGATTGAATATAAGTATAAACCAACAACAAGTAAGATAACTACTTACTTTCACCACTAACTCCACAAAGTGAGTATGGAAATAATACTTATTCTAATAATTCCATTAGCTTTACTAAGTTAGTGGGAGTTACACTCTTTAGGCCATTAACTCCACTAAGATCTTAGAGAACATGGTTTCTGAACATATTTACTTCATAGCTATGTCATCCGACTACTTTTTACTACTTGAAGAACTACTCTTATAAGTAGTGCTTCACTTTTTAATTCTACTATTTCATGTTCTTATCATGTGTCATCATATCATTATTGTTTAAACTAATAAATGCCTTAATAAGTCTTTGTGTAGTCATCCCGAATTATTTTTACATTGTCCATCTGAACAAACTCATAACGAAATCATATTGTTTCATGACTAAGTAACAATCCTTGTATAATATAAGTCTTTGTGTAGTCATCCCGAATTATTTTTACATTGTCCATTTGAACAAACTCATAATGAAGTCACATTGTTTCATAACCAAGTAACAATCCTTGTATAATAGGCCTTGCAATTTTTTTATATTTTCAAACTTGCTTGTTGAAATTAAGTTCCATTCTTAAATTTTTAACACATTTAATTACATTAATGATCTTTAGTTTTACATCCAAATCTCACTTATCGTTAAAATTTTATATTATTACATATTAACTTGTAATAACTTTTACCTATGCTTGAGATTTCATCAACATTACCCATTTGTTTACCTATTTAGAGTCTTTGCCTTATTACCTTTGATATCAATGTTAGAATATTAAATGACTCATGTGATTTATAATTTGAGTCCCATAAAATGAACCCAAGATAATGGTTATTAGGTATTAAATAATAGAACTCAAATGGGTCAACGACTCTTTTCCTCTCTCTTTTAATCACCAAACGACATGTTGGTTAGTGGTGTTATATAAGTTTAAAAACTTATCGCATAGTTATTCTGAACCATTGAAGAAACACAATAAAGAAAGAAGAAGAGAGGAAATCAACATCTTACGAAAACAAAAACAATCATGGATGAAAGAAAAATAAAAAAACAAAATATCCCCTCATCTAAAAGGACAAATAGTATTTGCATTGGCTTGTGGCCTATAACCAATAGTTTGATTATATATTCGTAATATAATTGATTAAAAACTTTTTTTATTTTATGCATGTTTGTGTAATTAACTAACTTATAAGATAAAGTTCATGAATAAATATACTTTAAAAATAGAATTATGATAAGATCATAATTATGTAATTCATATTGCATTTATATATTAGCACTAAATTGTTCTTATTTTTTACTCTATTAAGGTTGGACACAAATAGACTATAAAGATTGACACACATTATATCTTTACTTTGAAATAAGTAGATGATCGTAGCTTAAAATATAAAGATATTTAAATAAATGTGTGGGTTCTTATTAGAGAACAAATTCATTGAATTGACTCAACATAAGAATTTATTGTAAAACATTATTTATAAATTTATGAAAATGG
This sequence comes from Erythroxylum brevipes, assembly GCA_027479065.1. Taxonomy (NCBI): domain Eukaryota; kingdom Viridiplantae; phylum Streptophyta; class Magnoliopsida; order Malpighiales; family Erythroxylaceae; genus Erythroxylum; species Erythroxylum brevipes. Next base: position 56,668,586 of record JANIHY010000002.1, read on the forward strand.
TTATTGTAACAATTGTATAAATAATCATTTAACCTAATATCTCTAAAATATCTCATGTAGGAATTGTTATATTTTGAAGCTACTTATGGTACATTCTTGTTTATTGGATATAATATAAACTAAGTGAAGGTAGTTGAATGATTAATATTCAATTTTTCTCAATTACTATTGATCTTAGAAATCTTTAACTAAGGTGGATTGGAATATTGAAAATAATTTTCAAATATCATTAAAAGAATCAATTACTAATGTTAGTGAGCTAATATGGTTGAATTAAAATAGAATAGATATTAATTGCATACTCATGTGTAATTGAAATATTATATGATAAAAGATTTGAATTATACAAAGAAATCATTTGTATATAAAGAATAGTCAATATCAATTTGACATTCTTAATATTTGGGTAGTCATGATACATTGTTAAATGTTAATTTTGATATGTGGATGTCAATTGTTTAATTAAAGAATTAAATATAAGTTACATGAGTTTAATTTATCTATTCTTGGATATAATTAGGATTGAATATATCTATTATCAACATATTATGAGCCTAATAAATCACACACAAAGAATGGTTAAAGAGAAAATATAATTTAATCAAGTTGGACTTCATTATAAAAATTGAAAAACTTTAGAATTGATATAACATATTTAATAAATAAAGACTAATATTTGATATTAAATTTTATTTGAACTTAACTGATATTTAATTAGGATTAGTTATAATTATAATATAAATTTTATTGAAATTACAATTATAATTACATAAGTCTTATTATAAGTAAGTATAGGCTCTTCAAAGACTAATACTTTTAATATACCTCTTTTTACATCATTTATAGAATTCTCTGAATTTATTCACGTGAGTACCATTAAACAGCTGAAGACATATGCTTAAATTAGTTTTCAATAATCTATTTAAGAAATTTGTTTTGCAAGGAAGTCGTTAAATAAAATTCTAAATTTTATAATAAAATATGATCTATAATTTATAATTTTTGTGAATTAATCATATTATAAATTAAACGAAATCATAACTTGAAAACTCGTAAAAAAAAATTTGTTTCTTACAAGGATTTCCCAATAGATTGGGACTAAACCAAAAAGCCTCAAGCAGATTATGATAACCAATTCTGCTAAAGAAACAAACAAAATATTATATTAGACATGTGCAGAAACAACTTAAATAATCCTTAGCGGCAGCTGCTTTGTTATTGCACATGCAGGGAGGAAGATGACAAAAACAAAATATAGGGAAAGTAATCGACCCATGAGATGAACAAAGTTGGATTAACAGTGTCATCTTTCGTGACATAAGGGTCATTATTCTGCTTGTCATGGATCATTAATTTTATGTAATCTTCTCATAAAGAGTGTACTGATCTACTCCAAAGTTTTATGGCTGGAGTGGTTATGATTAACAATAATTAGACAGTCTAGTTGGAAGACACGTGTGCAAAAGTCGGCCTTAAGTCCATTTATAAGAAAATGTTTCCCCACAGAGCATTATCTTATCTGCACATGCCCTCATTCCACATCTTCAATTGTTAAAGGACACCAGTCACAAAGTTATGCTTGCATATTTACCATTCTCAAAAGAAGTGGGGTCTTGGCATTAGTAAAAATAAGCACTTGACGTTCAGTCGCTTGACACATATCATAGAGGGTTGTACGGATGGTTGGCAGATCACGGGATGGTCATGACTTCTGTTCAGCTTCTGTTCCTGGTTGATTAGGAGATGCTGGAACTCACTAGGTTTAGGGTTGTTGTGTAGTTAGCAAGCTAGCTAGCCAGATGAGGAAGAACACTAAAGGCATAATTTTACTTCGGTTGGTTTTTAGCACTATGAAGCATTAGGTACAAATGGCATTGAGATGGCAACGCAAGCAGGTGATAGACTGATAGCTTTTAGACAACTTTGAGTAGAGAATAAGGAAAGTCCAAGCGCAAGCATACTGCTACAAACTATACCATGCCTTGGCTTTGAAGAGAATGTCAAATGCAGCAATTTTTCATGATCGTTCACTCCATTGCAATCAAAACATCATATAGTTTCGAATGAGAAGAATGCCTAATGCAAAAACTTGTTCTAAGATCATCCAGTTTTGATGTTTAAGAAATTGCTATTGACATATCTAACTATTACACAATCATAATCTGGTCTTTAGACCCCTTTGTTTGATTAAAATTTGTTTAATTGCCACAAGGAAGGTGAAGCAAACTTCAAAAGGTCTCTGATTTGTCAGCTACACTGGGTATTCGATAATTGTTACCATTGGATTAACATGCCTGAGAAGTCACATGCCCAAGAAAACTTATACCCATGTGCTCAATCCTAAAATCATGGCGACTGAATCTATCCAACTACCTAAAGTTACAAAGTTTGGCAAGCCCTCTGTTGTCACCATTAAATTAGCTCAACTTTCTTAACTTTAGCAAGCCCTCTTTTGTCACCATTAAGTAAGCTCAACTTTCTCTGTGTTGAATTTGCACAAACAGGTACTATAAGACGTGTTGTACGAGCAGTTAAATCTGGAGACTTGGACCAGAACTGTATCACGGTGACCGAAGAAATAAGAGCTCAACCTGGCCCTTTGAACCATCTTCACTGATGATTACGAGTTACGACAACATTGAATTGTGTAGCTTGACCTCTACGACTTTACAGAAACAATATGATGTGTCGTGAAGGTGTTGAACATGGGCTTGCAGCCTCTGAAAGACCGATATGGTTATGATTGGTTTGCTTTATGGAATGAGACATCTTAACAATGCTTTGCCTACACGTGCTCTTTAGTTGGAAGAGTGTTCCTTTACCATTGCGTCGTGTTTAGTCCAAGGCTAGAAGCCTAACTATGAGTTTAAAAATGACCATACACCTGCACATTCTGTAGGATCAACTAGCCAACACCCGCCTGGATGTTTCCAAAAAGACACCGTAGGAGTCTCATTCGACACCCTATCATTGATGTTGTTTATTCAGCCTCTGTGACTCTGTATGTTGATTGCCTCTTCAAACTTGCACAGTAGATGGCATATGGTCTTCAGGAATTGGGGGAAAACGCCAGAAGCAGTAAATAACTTTTTATGCAATGGCTCAATCTGCATAGCAGTTGGTGACTTTCTGTGTGTTTGTTTGATTGGAGCCTTCGGAATCAAAAAGGGGCCACATCCTCTCCTAATTAAATTCAGAAAATACGTTTGTTTATTCTATTTTATTTTATTTTTTGCAAGATTATATTTATACCTCTTCTCTCTTTTTCTCTTCCTTCCCTTTAGTTTGTATTTACAAAATTGGCAGTTAAAAGAATTTTAAGAAAAATAAAAAACAAACTTTCTTTCATTATATTTATTAATTATGGTTAATTTTACTAAATAATATTTTTTATCATTTTTCAATATTTGTAGTTCATTTTTTCATTTCTCTTTTTCTTCTTCAGTAGTTTTAATTTGAATTGAATTCTATGGTAGGTAAAGAGGTGTTATAATGGTTTGAAACAATTTTTTTTTTGGTCACCTATTTAATTTTTGTTTGTATCAAGGTATCAAATACCGTTCTGTACCATACCGTACCGGCCAAAAAATAAAATGGTATCATCATGTTTGACAATAGCTGGTATCGGGTATTTTCGCGAAATAGTTTAATAAAACTTGAGGACCTTTTTGCAAAAACTAAAAACAACGCGAACCCTCTCCGACGATCATCTTCAGATTTTCCTTCACAATCCAAATCCGTCGCCATCAAGCCTCTTCCGGACCTCTATCAACCTTCATCCATCCTTCATGGGACTACCAATGCACCATGCCACCATCATCTGCTCTCCTCTATAGCTCATGCTTCCACAGCTATCGAATATAGGAATAATACCCAGATCTAAACCTGACCCGACCTGATTTGAAATAATACTGATTGTGAATTTCCGTTTGGGTGTGTTTTCACCTTTTTTTTTAATTTTCTAGTTAATTGCATTTATGTTGTGATTGTGAATGGGAAGTTGAAATGAAATTATGAAGCATTTGTGATTTGTCGTTGGTTGGATTTGAATAATGGATTGAATTTGGAGTTGAATTGAATGAAAGGAGTATGGTTTTGGTTCATTTGTGGTTCGGTTGATTGATAATTGATGACTTGATTTATGTTAAATTTTTTGGTCATTCACGACATGCATTAAAAGTTAGAACGGATTTTAATTTAGGTTTCAACTTAACTTTATGATGCATGATTTAAAAGTTAGAAAGGCTTTCAAATTTCAACTTAACTTAAAACTAACAAACCAAGAATGTAAATTGGAAAGACTTCATAGTAAATAATTAATTGACATAATCTTACAATTATTAAAATGGTATTTGGATATTGGGTAAATAATTAATTGAGTATAATAATAATCCGATTGTGGTCTTATGGAAAAGCCGAATAGGAACTTTTGTAATTGTAATTATTCTATATCTCTAAGTTGTCTTTAATTTTTATTCCAAAATTAGTCCATCTCCTTAAGGATTCCAGTCTCTTGCATATCAACCTTTATTTATCCTAAAATTAGCCCATCCTATAATCTTTGCATATTTAAAATATAATTTTCTTATTATTCCATTTTTATCTTATTTATAGTACTTTGGAATTAACTCTTTGAATTTTTGGATACGTTAAGCCACTATCTTAAATCTTTGAATGATACTTCAATTTTAAATTTAGCATGAATTTACTACTCTTCAATAGAAAAGTATCTATTTCTAAATTTTACTCTAGTTTTAGGAATCTTTACTTCTTTAGGCTTAATATAAAGAGTTAAAGACATTATTTATGTTGCATTGTGTAACAGCTCAGATCACCCGCTCATAGATATTGTCTGCTTTGAGCCTTGACCCAACGAAGCCCTCATGGCTTTGCTTTTTCCAAGAACTTCCCAGGAGGTCACCCATACTAATATTACTTTTGCCTTAGCACATTTAAATTCGAAGTTCTGATAGGATCCGATACATCAGAGCATGAAAAACTCATTTGTAAGGGAGAGGTATCCGTACTCTTATAAGGCATGCTTCGTTCCCCTCTCCAACCAATGTGGGATCTCACACTCTCCACCCCCTTAAGAACCAACCCTTTTTAGGGTCCAATTTAGCTATCACAACGATTTGGGTATTGGCTCTGATACTATTGTAACAACCCAGATCACCTGCTCACAGATATTGTCTGCTTTAGGCCTTGCCCCAGTCAAACCCTTACGGTTTTGCATTTCCCAAGAACTTCCCAAAAGGTCACCCATCTTGGTATTACTCTTGCCCTAGTTTATTTAACTTGAAAGTTTTGATGGGATTCGGTGCGTTAGGGCATGAAAAATGCGTCTGTAAGGGAGATGTATCCGTATCCTTATATGGTGTACTTCGTTCCCCTCTCCAACCAATGTGGGATCTCACACATTGTCACATGAAGGACTTAGCGTTAACACTGCTAATTTTGTTGATGAAACTACGAAAGGATTAATTTCTTACAAAACTAATATCTTCATTTTTTGTTACAGATAAATGGAAGGAAGTTCAACTACTCCTTATTAAACTACTTCATGAAGATATAATGATCCAGCGTGAGTTCATGCTACATTGATCCCAGGTATGAAGAATCATACAATTTGCTTGTTTTTTGTAATAAGAATTTAAAAAGTGGAGGAATCACCCGATTGAAAAAGCATTTAATTGGGGTTAAAGGAAGAATCCTGTAAAAAAGTAAACTATGATGTGAAGTAGCAAATGAAAACATTACTTGAAAAATATCAATATAAGAAAGATAAATGGGAAAGGTTGAATTTTGAAATTGGTAGTGGAATTTTATTTTTTGGTTTTCATGGTGATTGTGGAAATGTTGAAGGTAATAGTGGTAGTGGTACCGATACTGGTAGTATTCCATCACAAGCCCTTGAAGAAGTACCTAGACCTGATGTGAGGAAGAGAAGAAGGCATACTAGTTTTTTTGCACCACTAACAACTCCTAGAGCCTAATCTTCAATTCATAGTACAATGCAATTAAGAGATGCAACTCATAATGTCAATATGGAAGTGGCTAGATGATGGTATGATACAGTTTCATCATTCAGTTCTTCTCAGTCTTATTATTATCAACTAATGATGGATACAATAGCCTCTTATAGTCTGAGATACAAAGGTCCTTCGATTGATAACTTAAGAGGTAAAATTTTAAGTTGTTTTGTTTATGAAATTATAAGTTATTTAGCAGAAAGAAGAGTGAATTAGGCAACTTATGGATGTTCAATCGTGTGTGGTGGTTGGACAAATAGGAGATAAGTGCCTATTATTAATTGTTTGGTTTATTTTATAAATGACTCTATGTTTTTTAAATCTATTGATGCATTTGGCCTTATTAGGAATACTGAGACATTGTTTGCGATATTTGATGAAGTTGTGAATGAAGTAGGTCTAGAAAAATTGTTCAATTTATTATTTACAATGATTTCGTTTATAAAGCGGCAGGAAAAGGGTTGCAAAATAAGTATAATTCTTTTTTTTTGAACTTTTTGTGTTGCATATTGCATTGACCTAATGCTAGATAATATAGGAAATTTTATGTATTTTCCTATTATTGATAAGACTATGTAGAAAGCTAAAAAGGTGACCAAGTTCATCTATAATCATGCATGAGTATTGAATTTAATGAGAAAGGAATTTACTACTAGTAGAAATTTATGTCGTCCTACTATGATAAGATTTGCAACAAATTTTTTATCTCTTTAGTCTTTTGTTATGATGAAGAAAGCGTTAAGGCAAATGTTTACAAGTGATAAGTGGATTGCATCTCAATATGTTAGGTCTAATGCTAGAGTGGAGGTTCATAAAATTATACTAGAAGATAGAGAATTTTGGTCTCAATGCCAATTTGTTATCTGAGTTTGTGAGCTTTTGGTAAGGATGCGTCGTTTAGTTGATAGTGAAGAAAAGTCAACAATGGGTTTTTTTTAATGCTATGAAGAAAACGACGGAAGCAATCAAGATCAATCTAAAACATAGGCCTTCTTTGTGCACACCATATCTTTCAATCATTAATGAGAGAAGGGAAAGACAACTTTTCTCTCTGTTGTTTGCAGCTGAGACATTTTTTAATTCTAGTGTCTATTTTAGACTTAATCTTACTAAGCAAGCTGAAGTTAATATAAGAATGCTTTTAACTATTATCATAATTGTTGGCATTGACGTGATGCAAAATCTCTTAAGCTCACAAATTGAGCTTTATAATTTATCTTATGCGGATTTTGGAATGTCGATTGCTATTTGACAAAGAGGAAAACTTTATCCAAGTATTAGTTGTTTTTTTCTTATCTGTTTGGAAATTAATTATCACTTTATTTTGTTTATAACACTTCTTTTGCTATCTTATGACTTACAATTTCTTGGTGGGATCAATTCAGAAATGGTGTTCTAGAATTGAAGAGGTTTGCAATTCAAATTTTAAGTCAATGTGTGAATGCAACAGGCTGTGAACGAAACTGCAACACATTTGAATTTATCTATTCTAAAATTTGTCTTTTAATTTTACTTATATTTGATGTTTATCTTAAATTCTATACAAGTCATATAATTGTAAATATTTTTGTTTCATGTTTAACTTCTACTTAATTGTTTCCTCATCATGAACTCTTGTCGTAAATTGTAATAGTTTGAGAGTTATGGATATTTATTATTTTTTATTGAATGCTTTGATGCAATTATTATTTATTAAAATAATGAAATTATATTATTATAATATTTTAAATACTTTATATTATTGTTAATTTTATATTTGTATGA
>JANIHY010000002.1:56737297-56747709 GCA_027479065.1 Erythroxylum brevipes
ACAGTGTTGGGAGAGGTCTGCAAGGGATGTGTGATAGTGATTGATCAGGCAGAGTTGAGTGCAGACCTTATAGTGTTGTCTTTGAGAGAGATTGATGTGATCCTAGGGATGGACTAACTTACTGCACATAGGGCTGTGATAGATTGTTATACCAAGAAGGTCGTGCTAGAATCTCCTGGTCAGCCTAGAGTTATTTTTCGAGGTATTAGTCAGGCAATGCCAGCTAGGATGATTTCTTTTCTGAGTGCCCTGAGATTGATGCCATGCGAGTGTTTAGTGAATGTTTCGATTCGTAGCACTTCCTTGCTGTGGGATATGCGTCGGAACGACCCATGGGCGTCCCGGTGTGTACCCTACGGTGAGGGGGCGCTACAAAAACTCTCTTCCTAAGTATATTAAGCAGATATACACAATGGCCTTAGGACTTTATGTGCAAATCGTTTGGAAATAAAAGAATTCTAGGATATTTGCAACTAAGCTCACCTCAATTGATTCTCTCACTATGTAAGTCATTAATGGGATCAAGGAACTTATCTTGCTGAAGAATATTGCAAAAAGCTGCTACTTTAATATATTATCTTCTTTAAATATTTAACTAAAGTATTTAAAATTTAAACACCTAATTCTTGGTAGGCATATGCATTGAGTTTTGTAACATGTCAATGGGTACCCCCTTAATGCTATATTTTGGTTATAACACATTCCTTTATCAATGATATTTAATTTCTTAAAAAAAAGGTAAAAACTTTTTAAAAACAACTTGAGGATTTTGAAAATTGTAGGTTAATTTCAGATTTTGTTTTAGAGGCTTATGAAGCTACCAAAGCTACACCTATAGATGTCAAGAATATTCTTCAATAAAGAACTTGGTCATTCATATTTCCAAGAGAAGACAACATTCAATAAGATAGCTTGTAAGTCTTTCTCCTCACTTTGAATCACGTTTATTAGTCAATTGTATGATCATGACTTTCTCAAACATTCACAATACCATTTTTATGATTACTTATAAATCGTCATTTTAACTTGATGGATAATATACTTACTATTTGTTCTCACCTATTACATAAACATGGTATAGAGTAATTTTTCCACTTAGTTTTAAACTCAAGAAGGTGAAACTATTTTTTATATAAGGAGAATGAGCTAAGTATGGTTTTGAACCAAAGATTTCGAATAAAGTATAGGTATCGGTGTTGGAGACTTATGTTGAGGTAGTGACAAGTAAAAAGCATAAGACAGGAGGGCTTTATTTGTAGGACCTTTTTACAAATTGTGATAGCCAGGAAAAAAATCTACAAAAATAAGATTTTATAATAAGATTTTTTTAATAAAACATTGAAAAGATTTTTAAAGGTCATAGGAAGCGATCGACCTTAAAATTGTGGAGAAGGCTGGGAAGGTTGGCAGAACACCTGGTTCTAGTCAGTTGAGTTTTAGGAGTACCAAAATGGTAAGTGTAATGGACATAGACATGAATAATACAGGGAAAATTCATTACATAAAAAATAAAAAGGCCTTCTCTTGGATAATGGAAGTTTTAGGGGTTGTTTTTTATGGTTTTATTCCAAAAAATATGAAAATAAATTAATATAATACTGTAGAAGCTAGAAGATATTGTGGTATTATATATTATGTAATATATAATTTATATATTATACGAGGTATAGCGTATTATCTTAAGGATAGGAAATTATGTAAATATGGGTAAGGCATACGAAGAGATATATGTGCCTAGAGATGGTAGCCCGAGCTTGAGCCCAACTCGATGCTAAAAAATAACAGAAAATTGACATTGTCATGAGTAAAATGGCATTGTTTTCTATTTTTGATTTAAAAATAAAAAAAGTCAACTAAACTTTGAGCTCGACCCCGAACATAATTTTTTAGGTTAGGTTTGAGTTTAGGCATCCCAGCACGACCCAACTAATTGTCAAGCCTATTTGTATAGATATACATTTTTAAAAAAGGAACAAAAAATTGGGAGAATCTAAAACTCTTCGCTTTTCTATATGGTATCCAAACCACAATAAATAGTTTAAACACTAAATTGATAAATAAGCGATGGTTGGAGGTGACAATAGGAAAGATTTGAAGAATTCAAAGAAAGAATTGGTAATAATGCCCCCCTTTTACTTATACCCATCAGACTACCTAGGAACAATTATTTCCTCCAATTGAGTGCAAAGAATTATAGAGTGAGCATGATTTAGGAATAATAATTTAAAGACAAGCTTGGATTTATTTATGAAACTATATCCAATTTAAGTGATAAGTCGCCTAAAATTTTGATGATTGGTGGATGGTGAACTCCATGCTCATAGCCTGGATACTCAATATGATTGAATTGAGTCTGCATTCTATAATAACATAGATGGAGAACATGAAGGAATCATGGGAAGAACTTTACAAAGATTCTCTATAGGCAACAAATCACAAATTTTGCATGAGCTATGTAGATTTAATTGCTTTTGGAAAAATTTGAAGTGCTTAAAATTATTTAATTTTTTTTATGATTGCAAGACAATTTAGCAAACAAGTTAAAATAATTCGAAGTGATAATGACAATGAAATTTATTGTATGAAAACATATTTTTTAGAAAATAGAATTGAGCATCAGACCTCGTGTGTGGGAACATTCCAACAAAAATAAGCAAGTTGAAAGGAAACATAAACACATATTAAATGTGCTACGGCCTTGAGGTTTCAAGCAAAATTACCAATATAATTTGGGGACTAGCGATGTGCATTGGTAGTCGGATACTTGATAAATAGGACACCCACTTGGTTGCTTGATGGTAGAAACCCCCTATGAAATATTATTTGGAAAGCCTGCTCAATCTAATTTGATAAAGGAATTTGGTTGCTCATATTATGCACAACATTAATCACGTATCAAACAATTAGGAAGTGTTTTTTTAGAATAAGGGGTATTTTGTATCTAGAGATGTGTTGTTTTATGAAACAATATTTTCCTTTCAACAAAATGACACAGATTCAAGTGGATATCACTTTAGGGGACATTTGCTCCAAATAGAGGTTGCTTTAAAGAAGAAGACTTTCAAAAGGCCCATAGAAATATTCCTAATGTGGAAGACAAGGAGAGTAGTGCAAAGCAAGGTGACCATGTTAGAAGTGATGAAATCAAGGGAGCAAAGAAGGGGCCATCCCTATTCAAGATACCAAAACCACAAGTTTTCAAGTTGGGCAAAGTGTTGTGGGAGATATTAGCATAAAGGTGAGGAGTAAAGATGAAAATATGGAGAGTACGGTGTAATAAGCAAAATTTGGAGAGGATAATGAAAAAAGCAACTACCAACCAAATTTGAAGACTATGTGTTGTATACCACTCCTTGTATAAAAGACCCTTGACACTTGCTACAACGCCATTGAAGACCTCAAGCACTCCTTATGCTATAGGTAATGTACAATGTTCTTTTTTTACAAAACACTAATTTTCTTAGTTACAATGATGATAGGAAATGAAATACTTTAAAATAGTGAAAAATGGAAGGTGGAGCGAAAGAAATATGGTTTAAATAAGTGTACAAGATAAAATATCACTCAAACAAGACTGTGAAATAATATAAGGTTTGCTTGGTAATAACGGGGAATTGGCAAGTTGAAGGGGTTGATTACAATGAGACCTTTGCTTCAATTGCTAAAATGGAACCCTCCTAGCTGTGGTAGTGGTAAAAAGGTGGGAAATACATCAAATGGATTTGTATAATATATTTTTTCATGGAGGCTTGGATGAGAAGGTGTATGTGAAATTGCCCTCAAGTTTCACAGGTTTTGGAAACAAATTATTTGAACTAAACAAATATCTCTATAGACTGAGATAGGCAACAAGATGTTAGTTCTTTACACTTTTGATCACCATAAAACAATATAGATTCACTCAATCCTATTCATATTTTGTTTGTTTGTTTATGTTATTGATGTTTGTTTATACGTGTTTTATATATATTGGTGAATTGTTTATTGCAAGAAATGACTTGGAGGCAATAAGAAACTTCAAAGGGTATCTCATTGATTGTTTTTATATGATAGACTTGGATTCATTGAAGTAATTTCTAATAATAAAGGTGACATGTGGACTAAAAGGGATAATTTTGTGCCAAAGAAAATATGCTTTGGATATTATCTCTGATTTATGTTTGTCATGGTCAAAGCCTACTACATTTCTTATAGAAAATAATCATTATCTTGCTTTGACAGATAGACCATTTCTTGGCAACCCTAAGAGGTACAGGCATTTGGTCAAGAGACTTATTTACTTGACTATACATGCCCTAAATTGAGCTATATTGTTCATATTTTGGCTTATTTTATGCAAACTCTGAGATAAGATCATTAAGAAACAACTCTTTGAATGCTTCGATATCTGAAAGGAAATACTAATCAAGGTGTTTTTCTTAGTTCCAACAGTGATATGTATTTTAGTTAAATAAAATCTTGCATCATATACATAATATGCAAATAGAAACTACATTGAATAGCCTTAGTTGTTATCTTGCATATACTGAAGAGAACATCACTTTCCATAGAATCAATGATCAAATATGTAATTACTTTATTAATAATAAAACATCTCTTAATCATTCCTTTTATATAATTCTTGAATGGTGGCAGTTCTTCCTAAAAATATTGTTTGAAATCCTTTTTTTTTTCTTTAGCTCAAGTTAAGTAGAAGAACGCCTCTAACTAAGTAGTTCATAATATCTATATATCAAGGAATAACTATAACTACTAACAACTTATCATTGGAATGCTCTAATTAATGAGCGTTACTTTTGTCATCACTAGCTTCTCCAATTGAGATATATGACTTGCAACCAAATTTTATGATCCCTTTTTATCTATAATCTCAAAGATCAAATTCTTATAACAATAATATCCAACAGAACAAACATGCTTTTACATTCTTTTTTGTTAGTAAGTACATGCTAGTTATATGATTTGTGTAAACTATCCCCATAAAACCTACAAGATTGCTTGCATTACAAGGTCACTAGTATCATGCATCAATACAAATGGAAAAAATCCAATTTATTGTTGCTATAATTGGTGCTAACACTAATTTCTTTTTAACCTATTGAAAGCATCCAAGTAGTGTGAATCAAAGTTAAATGTTATATCCTTGTTAACATAATTGCATAGAGTTTAGAAGATCTTGGAGAAATCTTAATGAATCTTATATGAAAACCTACATAACCTAAGAAGTTCCTAATTCCCTTCTCATTGGTAGGCGGTAGAAAACTTTCTAATACTTTTATCTTTGTTATGTGCACCCCAAGACAAAGTATTCTGATCTTGGGCTAAGAACTATGCCTTTCTAAATTATAATATGACATTTCTCCTAATTTAAGAACAAATTAGTCTCCTCAATATAGTGCAAAATCTCATTTGGATTTGTTGAGCAATTTTCAAAAGAGTTACCAAAGACAAAATAATAATCTATGAGGACTTCATAATTTGCTAAAAATTTAAAATATATAGGCATCATGTAATATCAAAAGGTAGAAAGTGTATTGTATAAAACAAAAGGCATCATATAAAATACGAATATACCATAATGATATATGAAGATAATCTTTTTCTAATCCTCTAATGCAATGATAATTTGGTTATAGCCAGAATCCATATAGAAAATAATAGTATTCATACCTAATATGTCTTAACCATTTGATTAAGGAAAGGTAAAGAAAAGTGATATTTCAAGTAGTAGCATTAAGTTTCCTATAGTCAATCTCTCCAACCCATTATAATCTTAGTATAAATTAATTTATTATTTTCATTATGTACTATCATTATACCCTTTTGAGGTATAACATGAACTAAACTCAACTATGAACTGCTAGCGATAAGATAGATTATCTCATCATCTAACCACTTGAGAACCTTAACCTTTACTACTTTTATGTTAAGATTTTTCCTTATTTGATTTTTATCAATGTTTTTATGATTTTCTTCTATCAAAATCCTGTACATAAAAATAAAATGTTGATCCCTTTGAGATCATATATAGTCTATCATATTTTGTTCTTTCTAACCTTTAATATATCTAATAATTTATTAAGTTCAACATTGAATAATAAAGCATTCACAATAATAGGCAATGTCAATTTTCCATCAAGAAAGAATACTTAAAATGTGAGTGAAATGGTTTTAGCTCCAATTAAGGGGACTATATACTAAAAAGAGGAGGAAGTGTCTTATCTTTACGCAATCTTCAAAGCTTTTATCTCTTATGTTAAAGGTTGTTCTCTTTACTCAAGCTAGTATAGATGCTTAATCATCATCATAATGATTAATCATAATTGTATCCATGAAAAAATTATGATTCAAATACCTCTTTATTAGCATATCATGACAATCAACCTTATGATCATGGTAAAAAATGATATTTACATAAGTCTTTTCAAGTTTAATAAAATTAGTTCACCTACCATGTTTAGTGATAGCCTACCATCTTACATATTAATTACTACACCTATAGTGACTAAAAAGGTTCTTAGTAGAATTATGGGAAGTTCAATAACCTCTTCTTCTTATAAATCTTGAAATCTTGAGTATTCACTTAAATCTTGATGGGTTTTAAATTAACTTGAAAAACATGGATTATGTAACACCCACATACCTCCTGGGAGGATATGCAAATGCTACACAAAACAAAACCAAAATGATCTAAAACATACCAAACAATCCCTTACATGCATTCCCAAAAACTCGAGCAAAGATACATTACATGTCATTAAATGTTATTTTATAAACTGAACATATCATACATGTTGTACTTATCTAAATACATGTCATAATTTCAAAAGACAACTTGTATCAAGGTTATTACAAATCACTTATAGGACATTACATACCTTATCCACAAATATACAAAATATCTCATTATATTGAAATGCAACTTAAACTTAAACACAAATAAATACTCAAACAAAAACAACTTCCAAATAGAACACATTTTTCTTGGCCACTATGGTTGTCTTTGTCCCAATCTTTAAACCTTTGTATCAAAACCTACAAGTAGGCAAAACCGTCGTGCTAAGCATATAACTTAGTAGAGAATAACTAAACAAGATATAATCTGGCGACTATTTTTAACAATCGTCTAACATTTATATAAATTGAATCATTGTCAAATCACATCCAAAATATAACATATCAGAATAGGACATACTTGCTTAAGAACAAATCTTACAAGTATCTGAACATAATACCATAATATCAAAATAGAACTTTAAGGTATCAAAATAGAACTTGATTGTGTTAGAACAGAACTTGATTATATCATAACAGAATTTAGTTGTATCAGAACTGAGCTTTGCTTATATCAGTGAACATATATCAGAACACAAAACAAGTTAGACTACTAATCCTTTTTACAGAAGTGGGCAATATAACTAGAACAGAAGATACTATGATTGGTATCTCAAAACAAGAGAGACTTATGTCTTAGTATTAGAAGACACTGTTGTGTCAAATATCAGGAGACATCGAAGTGTCAATATTAGGAGACACCTTAGTGTCATAGGAGTAGTTGTAGATCCTTCTAGGCATGCCTATTTACCCACAACTACAACTTAATAGTTTTAAAACAATACATGTCAGATTTTAGAATTCTCATGTAAAGGATCCAAGAGCAGCTATAGACCCTTCTAGGCATGCCTATTTACCCACGACTAGGACTTAACAGTTTTAAAACAATACATGTCACATTTCAGATTTGTCACGTAACAGATATCTTGCATATCATGCGACTTATTCCATTTTGCTTATATTGAATATTTTCATTGATATTTAATCAAACTTAACATGTTTTATAAATATAAACTTTTTCAATAATGTACCAATGGATACATTAAGTAATTACACTTTACATGCACTCATCTAAGTTCCCAATTCACAAACTTTTATAACTAACACATCACTTATATCATTTAAAACACACTTGTGTTCATAAATATACTTCATTTCTTTAATAAGTTATAAGTTCCAAAATTAGATACTTTGTTATCTAATAACACCTCCTTAAGTTATTACTTTAATTAAAAATACAAATCTTACTCAACCTTTAATTAATTATTACTTAATTAATTTAACATAATATAAGTTCATTTTCAATCAATTAAGTCCATTTAAACCATTATTAAGTACCTTAACTTTATATAGTCCAACAATTGTCTAAACCCAACATTATCTACATCCTCATTACTTCCCACAACCATAGGAATAAACCATATAAATCCCACGATGTTCACTCACCCACAACCTCCAATTTGTTTCCAAAACTTGACTTCTTCACTTCCATTTGACACATCTTCACCAAAGTCCATCAATTTCACTTTCATTCTACCTCATTCATTATTCAATACCTCTTCAAATTCATGTCCAAACTAATTTAAAAATCATTCATAAGGCATCTCACAATCTATAATCTTTCATGCATAAAAATCCAAAAGCAAAAGCCATCAACAACTATCATGTTCCAAACCTCAATTCATCATCAATTCAACACTATACTTATTCAATCCATTTCAAACATCACGTAATTCATAGCACAACATGCTATCAAGTTTAGAATCCCCCTTACCTTCTTAACTTCAAAGAACAACTCCAAAGAAGCAAACCACCTAGTCTTCCAAGTAACCATACACAACTCTTCTTTGAGCATTTTTTTTTGTTAAGTTAAACTAAACATTTAAAAGTTTAAACTAACTCTTCATAAAGAGGATGAAATAAAATGAATTTGGGTTATAATATAATAAAGGCATCATGCATTAAAAGTTATAAAGAAGTTAGATGACAATGGTTACCCTTATTAAAAACATAATAAAATGATGTTTTATACTACATTACAAAAAAGGGTAATGAATTAAGCCATTGAAGGCAATCAAAAAGTACAAACTAAGCTATAAAAAGCTATTAAGATGTTTCATAGGATGAAAACAACTTTAGTACGTCCCAAGTTCAAACCTACTAGAAGTTGGAGAGAATTACAAACTACACATTCCATAATTTACCATAATAATCAACATTGTGAAATTTGGATTTGTATAAGCTGATATAATATTTGATTTGTAGAAGGATCTTGTTGTTAAATTGTTACTTAGTTAGGCTTCTATCCTAAAAAATATGAGCGTTCCTCTCATCCCATGCAGCTTTGACAACGAATGATAAAATCAACAATATAACCACTTGATTATGATATCAAGATGTTTAGTAGTGATGCATCACTGTAATAGAATTCCAATCATCTGGAGCATTTTAAATCTAATATTTGTGTAATAGTAATATCCAAATGGTTGCAAAAAAATCACATTGAAAAAATAGATGGTTATTGTTTTCCTTAGCTCTTTTATGGAGAATACACTAGTTAGGAATGTTGAGACACTTTCCTAGCTTATCAACAATTGGTAGTTTATCCATCATATCTAACTAAAATGTAAGGGAAGCTTGGGGATGTAGGTCCTTAAACCAAACAATTTAGGTCCAAGGTATCCGGCTAAGATGATTTTGAAGAGTCGTTACAACTTTTATACACAAAGAAACAAAGAAATACTAAGGTTTATTATGTTATACCTTTGATATGTTTACAACTTTATAATTTAAACATTTTGAAGTCATTG
This sequence comes from Erythroxylum brevipes, assembly GCA_027479065.1. NCBI lineage: Eukaryota > Viridiplantae > Streptophyta > Magnoliopsida > Malpighiales > Erythroxylaceae > Erythroxylum > Erythroxylum brevipes. Next base: position 56,746,942 of record JANIHY010000002.1, read on the forward strand.
CCTTTACAATTGTCATATGATTAGCTATGATATGTATTACTACTACTATTACTATTACTATTTTTTTTCTTATTTTCAAACTATTTACTCAATTCATAAGTACATTTATCATTGACAAGTAATATAGTGATAAATAGGATATTGATCCCATGAAATAGTTTAGAATACTCTCTTACCACTAACTAATTAATAATCAAAGTAAAAAGATTAATTAATTGATTGACGAAATAAAATAAAACAAACCTAAAGATAATATTAGCCAAAAAGACTTTAAAACATTTAATCAAAGAAAAAATTTGAAAATGAATAATGCATAAATAACTATTTTCTCTAGTATTGTCTTTGTAGTCATGATTCAATCAATTTAAAAGGCATTTATTACCTAAAGTAGTGGAATTCTCCAGACTATAAAATTTGTCTGCCGTAAGGTATAACCACCGATTCTTAGTTTGATTAATCAATTACCTCTACTTAATTAAAAAACCCAAGAACTTACAATTTTTGTTGGAACCCCTCCCTGGTGCGACACGTGTTCGACGTCCTACGTGACATCTGAACGCGCATCCCACTAGGAAGGGATTTCCTCACCACGCAAGAATCTTCGAATTGAACTTAAGTGTACGTCATCCGAATAAACCTTGATAAATTTGCTCTAATCATCCTCCAATAAAATTTGATCTGCTTAGGGCCTATAATTACTCCTATGCCTAAGCTAATCCAAAATCCCATGCCTCTAGGTCAAATGAAAACAGAAAACGCCTCATTCGG
>JANIHY010000002.1:56762495-56782976 GCA_027479065.1 Erythroxylum brevipes
AATTCCATTAACTCACTACCTAACATCTTTAATGCTAACTCATACTAATTGATGTCAAGTTAATTAATGCTAACATATTTTGCTTAATTAATCTAATCATGCTTAATTAAATAAATTTTTTTTTTTGGGGCTAACAATAAGGATTGTGAATTATTTATTGAGTGTGCTAAATTGGTAATGGATTTGCTAATGTTGGAGTTAAAGGGTCTAGATGTGATACTAGGAATGGATGTCATGGAGAAATATAATGTGAAGTTGGATTGTGGCCATAAGGAGGTGGAATTTGATCTGGGCAACAATGAGAAGGTGACTTTCAGATGGGACAGAAAAACACCATCACCAAGAATTATTTTAGCTTTACTAGCTGGCAGGATGATGAAAAGGGGATGTTAACCCTTCATGGTGCATATTGTGGAAGTTGATGTGAACAAAGGGAGGTTAGAGGATTTTCCGGTTGTAATGGAATTTCCTTATGTGTTTCTAGAGGACTTACCTAGTTTGCCACCAGTAAGGAAAATCGAGTTTGCTATCGACTTGATTCCTAGTACCACACCCATCTCTATACCACCTTATAGGATGACTTCAGTTGAGCTAAGGGAGCTTAAGGAACAGTTGGAAGAACTGTTAAAGAAGGGGTACATAAGACCAAGTTCGTCACCATAGGGAAAGCTAGTTCTGTTTGCTAAAAAGAAGGATGGAACTTAGCATATGTGTATTGACTACCGAAGACTCAATAAGGTGACTATTAAGAACAAGTATCCTCAGTCCTAAATGGATGATCTGTTTTATCAACTGCAGGGAGCAAAATTCTTTTCCAAAATTAATTTTAGGTCAAGCTATCATCAACTCAGAATCAGCGAGTCTAATATAAATAAGACAGCCTTCAGGACACGATATGAACATTATGAGTTTTTAGTTATGCCTTTTGGATTGATCAATGCTCCAGCTGCATTTATGGATCTTATAAATAGGGTCTACAAGAGTATCTGGATCAGTTTGGCATAGTATTTATCGATGACATTTTGTTTATTCTAAGAGTGAAGAGGAACATGAGAAACATCTCAGGATAGTTTTGCAGACATTGAGGGAGAGGGAACTTTATGTCAAATTCAACAAATGTGAATTTTAGCTTCATGAGATGGTATTCCTTGGACATGTAATTTCTGAGAATGGAGTACATATTGATCCAAGAAAAATTGAAGCAATGGTGAAGTGGTGTGCACCTAAGATAGTGACAGAAGTGAGGAGTTTCCTGGGTCTGATAGGTTACTATAGTAGGTTTATGGAAGGATTCTTCAAGATAGTTGCTCCACTAACTAGGTTATTGAGGAAGAATAAAAAATTTCTTTGGTGTGATGAATGCCAGAAGAGCATCGAGTAGCTTAAACACAGATTGACAAGTGCTCTTATTCTGACTTTGTCTATGGGAGATGAGGGTTATATGGTTTATAGTGATGTTTCAAAAAAGGGTTTGGGTTATGTGTTGATGCAAGGAGACAGGGTGATAGCTTGTGCTTCATGGCAGCTAAAGCCTTATGAGTTAAATTATCCGACTCATGATCTAGAATTAACAGTAGTAATCTTTGCCTCGAAAATTTGGAGACATTATCTGTATGGGGTTCAGGCGAGAATTTTTACTGATCATAAAAGTATCAAGTACCTACTGAGCCAAAAAGAATTGAATTTGAGACAGAGAAGGTGGTTAGAGTTGCTCAAGGATTATGACCTACTGATTGAGTATCATCCAGGGAAGGCAAATGTAGTGGCAGATGCTTTGAGTAGAAAATCCTCAATAGCCTACGTTCAGATAGTTTATCTACCATTATTAGAAGAGATGGCTAAGCTTAGGATAAGTTTGAATTAGGAGGAACCTGATTATATTGTTGCTACTTTCAGAGTGAGACGGATACTCAGAGAGAAGGTTAGGGAGTTACAAGCACAGGATGCAGAATTAAGTAAGCTTTGAGAAGAACTTTAGAATGGCAAGAAATTTGAAGTGGTAGTGAGGGATGATGGACTTATGGTTGTAGGGAACAGACTTTGTATCCTAAATTTCAAGGAAGTAGAGGATGAAATACTTGATGAGGCACATAATACGCCTTATGCCATACACCTAGGTAGCACTAAGATGTATAGAGATTTGAAAGAATATTTCTGGTGGAAAGACATAAAGAGGGATGTAGCAGAATATGCAAGTAATGTCTAGTGTGTCAGCAAGTTATAACTAAACATCAGGCACCTTTAGGCAAGTTAAAGCCATTGTTTATTCCTAAGTGAAAATGGCAATGGGTAACCATGGATTTTCTGATGGGTTTGCTTAAGACTAGTAGAAAACATGATGCCATATGGGTTATTGTTGATCGTTTGACAAAGTCAGCCTATTTTCTAGCAATTAAATAGACTGATTCTTTGCATGTCCTAGCAAATAAGTATATTGATGAGATAGTGAGACTGCATGAAATTCCCAACTCTATAGTTTTTGACAGAGATCCTCAGTTTACTTCAAGATTTTGGGGAAGCTTACAAGAGGCTCTAGGAACTAAGTGGAGTTTTAGCACAGCTTTTCAACCTTAGACAGATGGTCAATCTGAGAGGACCATTTAGACCCCTAAGAGAATGCTCAGGGCATGTGTAATGGATTTCAAAGGAGCTTGAGACGAGCATTTGCCATAGGTCAAATTTGCTTACAATAATTCATACCACTCAAGCATTCAGATGGATCCTTATGAAGCACTGTATGGGAAGAGATGTAGAACTCCTATATGTTGGGATGAAGAAGGAGAAAGGAAACTAATAGGAACAGAATTGATTTAGATGATAGTCGACAAGGTCAAGTTAGTTAAGCAAAGGCTTAAAGCGGCTTAGGATATAATGAAAAGCTATACTGATGCACACCGAAAGGAAATATAGTATGAAGTCGGTAAGAAAGTCTTCCTTAAGATATCTCCTTAGAAAGGAGTCATGAGATTTGGCAAGAAGGGCAAGCTAAGCCCAAGATATGTTGGTCCTTATGAAATTCTTAAAATGATTGGATCATTAGCCTATAGGTTGACTCTGCCACCAGAATTACCACAGATTCATGATGTCTTTCATGTTTCCATGTTGAGGAGATATAGATCAGATCCCTCTCACATTATTCAAATCGCTAAGGTTTAGTTAAGAGAAGATTTGACTTATGAGGAGACTCCAGTTGAGATCTTGGATACTAGGTAAAAGACCCTTAGGAACAAGACAGTTCAACTAGTAAAGGTCCTGTGGAGAAACCATTCTATAGAAGAGGTCACGTGGGAGCCTTGGAAGCCATGAAGAAGAAGTATCCATACCTCTTTAATGACTCAGGTAAGAATTTCAAGGACGAAATTCTTTTAAGAGGGGAGAAATGTTAGCCCCTGATTATTTTTTTTAGTTAAGCATGATATATATAATTATGAGATTTAGATAGGTGAATTTTTGGGAGTTAATTTTTTTATTTATGTCTATGTCAGTAGAATTTATTTCATCAGCTAGTTGAATTAAAAGTGTAAGAATGCATAAAGGGGTATTTTGGGTAGTTTACTTAAGGTTAAAGACACTAAGGCATTAAAGGAAGGGCAAGGTGGGCTTTTCTCAATTATCAAGGGTAAAATGGGGAAGAAGTAGTGTTATCTTCTTCCTAAAGAAGAGAAAAACGAAAATAGGAGAGAAATAAAAAGTGAAATACGAAAACAAAAAGTGAGCAAGAGAAGTTTCGGTGAAGTAGTGAAAAAAAGGGAGTTTTGAGCTAGGTTTCATCTTTTCTTAGTTTTAAAGAGAGAGTTTGAGGTTGCTCAAGAAGGGAAAAAGAAAGAGGAAGGGAAGAGCTTTCTTTAAAGCCAATAATCTCATAAATTGGTGAAGATTTAAGGTAAATTTGACTTTTATACTTTGGATATATGGAAGGGTTTTGGTTCATAAAGTTTAGGAAATACATGGGTTTAAGCAATCTAAAGTCAATTTTAGTGAATGTGTTTTATGGTTTCTCAAATTTGAATTCCTATTAAATGAAAATTTTGCCATTTATGAAGGAAATCAAGAAGGGGATCAAGAGAGGCAAGAGGAAAGACACCCTTAAGCCAATTTCGTAAGCAAGATATTCAATGTGGGTATATGTTTATAATAGAGTAAATAAGTCAATAGTGTTTTCTTTGAATCAAGGAAGTTTAATGATTTCAATTGCATCATAAATGTTGCATTTATTGGTTCTTGAATAAATTGAGAAATTGCTATATGTTTGATATATGAATTATGTTGATGATTTGTGAAAAGACCTTGAAAATGAATTATTTGTAAAGATTACATGCTTTGAAATCATGTTTTTGGAAATGGTTTTTAAAATATCTCATGTTCCTGAAAAACAAGTTTCCAAGAATTTGCCATTTGGGCAAATGGTTTTCAATTCATGAATTACATGTTATGTGTTTTTGGTGTAATCCATTCAAGAATGTCACGTGCACATTGATCAAGTTAAAGACTTTTTTCGCTTGTTCGCTAGTGACACGGAGCTCCTTCATAGGCTCTCTCAAGTTTACGTCTGTGGAAAATCACTATATGGGATTGTGATAGTACGTTAAGTTTATGACTACACAGGACTATTATGTAGAAATGTGTAGTTCGTCACGTTTATAGATCTACCCAAACTATTTTTCTGTGCTTATGTGCTTCTGAGATGTTAACAAGTTTGATGCATTCAGGATTTGTAGTTTGTGAATTTTGGTTATGAATTTGAGAATGTTACTTTTATCAATTTAATTAGAACTTTGTATTGGCAAATGAACATTTCAAAGGTTTTGCTTATTTTTCCATTATAAATTGTTACCCACAAGCTTTAAGCTCACCTCCTCCATTTCTGTCCCATCTTCAGATGAAGAGCATGAGAACGAGTAACCAAAGGTCAAGGCATCACTCCGATGATGCATACTTCTATATTTTAAGCTAGTTTTGTAACACAAGGCTTTAGTTGCATTTTGAGCAAATTATTGCTCATGTATCTTTTGTATTTTGGGATTTTGAGATATCAATGTATTGTGGATCGAAATTCCCACCCATTAAAGCCTTGTAAAACTCTTATCTTTCGATGTTAATGAAGTATGATTGTGTTTTGTGGATGAAATTTCCAAATTGTTCTTTTCACTTTAAAATTTTCCATAAGGGTAAGAATTTGTGTTTTGACGTTAGGGGAATACTGTATTGATCTAGGTTGAATTTGACAAAGTTTTCTGCTTGAAAATTGTAATTTCTCTTTCTATCTTTCCAACGCTATATAGTATGAAATTTTTAGACATTGGTGTTGAGAGATATGATCATTAGAATTTTGTAATGTTGCATAGGATGGACATTCAGGACAGTTGTATTGATTTGCAATTTTAACCCTTTTAGAGATAAAATATCTTTTCTAAGTCTTCATGGAAGTTGTAGGTTTAGAAGTCCTCTTAAAAACGTTTGATATTTGTAGTAAATATTATGCCCTTTTTACCAATATAGGTAAAGAAGAAAAGCAGGAAGGGGAAGGTCGCGATCGCAATTGCGTAAAAGTCGCAATCGCAACATCACGGCAGTGCTCGCGTAGGTCACGATCGCAACCCGTAGCCCCCCCTACTGCCCCCTAAAACCTGAACATATTCCACTCTTTTGACCATAAATTTGTTGTCTAACCTTCAAATGACCTGATTTTTCAACCAATGGATTCCTAACTCATTCTTATATCTCTCTATAAAAATTTATAGATTTTGGTATTGATTCAAAAAATATTGATTGAATCAAAGTAAGGGTATCAGCTGGAAAAGCATGAACTAGATATTTCACTAAACATATTTCGGTATTTGGATGATATCTTGAACTTTAGAGTTCCAAATAAGATGATTCTTATTTCTAAATAAACTAGAGACATAAAACTACAAAATAATCTACAAAAACTAAATTTTAATTCAGTCTCTAAGACTTTCAGTTTCTAGATGGAAGTTGAGTATAGTTTATTGTTTTAGTTTAATAACAACCCGAAAATGTTTGGGCTATAACTTTCAGATTTCTGAAACAAATTGAATGATTTTAGTATCATTAGAAACTTAAGACAATGGTTAGCAAATGTTTTAAAGAAATCAAATTGAAATTTTGGTTTGAGATTTCCCAAAATCTGTTCTAAAATAGGAGAAATGAGTTTGTTTTTGATGTTTGACTGCTGTGGGCACGCCATTTTGTGAGATGCACGTTTAGATGTCACTTAGTACGTCAAGCACGTGACTCATGAGAGCGAGGTCCCAACAAATTGCTTCTGCAAGGCACTAAAACTTGGCACGTATAATTGATTATTCTTAGTAATGAGCAACCCATCATCATCAAGCCAAAATTGTCGCACATTACCCTCCTTTACTTGCTTTACAATTCAGCTATAAGTGTTGTCTAGTGGAACTGCTAATTTAATTTCCTCCAATTGGTTCGATTCCATTCGAGTAATCACATACAAGGTTGGAAAGACTTTCTTTCTGCTTAATGCCCACCACATTGTTATGTCTCCCCAGTTTGTGATCCTATATAAAGTCATATTCGACAAGAAACTCTTGCCACCAGGCTTGCCTTCTAGATGATTTCTTTTGGGTCTTGAAAAAGGTGTTAGCCATGCTATCTATGTGAACAACAAACCTAGTACCAAATATGTAAACCCAATAAGCTTTAAGGTAATGTCGTACTATTTGCATCTCCTTCTTCTGTGGCGAGTATCGTTTCTCAGCACCATTAAGCTTGCAACTTTCAAATTCTATCTAATTTCCTTCTTATATCAAGACTTCACCAATAACTTTGTCTGAAGCATCCGTGTGTATCTCAAAAGGAAGATCAAAGTCAGGTAACTTCAACACAGGTTCAGTTGAAATGGAAATCTTTAACTTCTCAAAGGCTTATTGGCATGCTTTTGACCAACGTCACTCTTGTGTCTTCTTTAACAAGTCGATTAAGGATGCTGCTTTCTTCTAATACCCACAAAAAATTGGTGATAGTAGTTCGCCAAGCCAAAAAAGCTCCGAAGTTCCTTCACTATTTTTGAAACTTGCCAATCAAAAATAGCTTGTACCTTTTTTAGATCCATTCGCACTTAGCCCTTGTTTAACAAGTTTCCCAAAAACTTTATTTCCAGTTGCACAAATTCTCACTTCTCCATCTTTATAAAAAGATTATGTTGTCGGAACCTTTCAAACACCTTCCTCAAGTGTTGTATATGCTCTTCCATATTAGTGCTACAGTTGTCTAAATAGAATACCACAAAATTATCCAAAAAGTCATATAGCACGTCATTCATCAAGTTGCAAAAAGTAGAAGGGGCATTAATCAAGCCACTTGGCATAACTAAAAATTCATATGAGCTATACCAAGTTACATAAGTTGTCTTTTGCTCATCACTTTCGACAATATGTACTTACCAACACCAACTTCATAAATCTAACTTCGTGAATATCGCTGCCCTTTACAATCTGTCAATCAAGTCTTAAACTAAAGGAACAAGATATTTATTTTTAATAATCACCTTGTTCAATGCTCGATAGTCGACACACATCTATAAGACTCCATATTGCTTCTTTTCGAACAAAATGGAGCTCCATATAGGTATTTCGATGGTTGATGCATCTTGCTTCCAACAATTCACCAAATTGCTTCCGTAGTTCTACCAACTCTAATGGTGACATCCAGTAATGGGCATAGGTAAGAGGTATTACACCAGTTATATCTTATGATCAATTTCAAAACAAGGAGGGAGTGTTTTTTATAACTCCTTCAACGTCACTTCCTTGATTCCCTCAATACTTTTTCCACCACATCCGAGACTTCTACCACACGATTTTCTGCAATTTCTCACTTGATTGCATGGTAAGTCTCCATGTATTTTTTAAGGCCCTTCTCAATACTTAAGGAAAAAACAGAGCTACAATTCCTAAGAAAGCTCTATCGCTAGACCTACAACAATTGATGTAACATGAATTTTAATCATTCATAAACATTATAGCTCTAATATGTGGGTATATCACCGCCTTTTCCATCTTAAGAAAGTTGATGCCCAAATTCAAATCAAAATCCTTGAGAGGTATCCCCATCATGTTACACTTCCCATGCTAATTTCCCATACTCAAAGGAACATTATATGTAGCTCCTACCATTGCTTGTGTTTTCACTGTGGTAGTTTTCATTTTGTTAGGGGTCTTACTAATCTCCAACTCAACTTTTTCACTAACTATTTCATAATAAAGGAATGAGTGGCACCCATGTCCATCATAGCAGTGAGTTCCTTCCTATTGACCTGTATCTTAACATACAGAAGGCCCTCAAATGGACTTACTTCTATATTGACCATATTGAGTAAGCAAATAGGATTTAACCCAGCTTTAGAGTGATTGCTTTCACCATCCGCATCTATTATTAATGTATTCAACTTCTTTCTTGGGCAGTCACGGGTATAGTGAGGGACCTTATTTAGGTTGCCTAGTTTGTTTTATGATCATTCTCCTTTTTCTTGCCTTGGTCTTTCTTCTTCTTTCCTTCACACTTCTCTTGGTAAATGCCTTTTGATTTTTTAGAAGAGAAAGAGGCCTTGGTTTCCTTTGGCACTCTGAAATCTACCAAAGCATCCGCAACCGCAATCGCATTGACAGCATCCTTGACATTTTGGCTTCGCAACTCCATTTGTGCCCAAGGTTGTAATCCCAACATGGAGTTAAATAGCTCTTCCTTATATGACATATTCTAAATATCAAGCATTAAGGAATTAAATTTCTTAACATAATCCCTTACCGGACCATTATGCTTCAACCGTATTAATATCAACAAGAGAACGATCGAAACTAATTTCGGTAAAAGTTTGAGTTCTCCACCATAATTTTGCATTTCCATTGAGGTACATTGTCCAGACATTCAACTTTTCAACATTCGGCACCTTAGCAGCTGCAAAATATTGCTCCATATCCTACAAGAAGTTCTCAAGTCCCTTAGTAGTCCGAATGCCCTCGAAAACTTTTGGCTATAGTTGCAATCGCACATATAAGAATAATCATTTTAGCGTCCTCTTGTGCTTTAAGCAATTCAGTGACTTAATCTAACAATGCTTGGATTCGCTCTCCCAAGGCTTCAAAACATGATGCATAAAATGGGACTTTTTCTTCACCCGTAGGTAAAGGACCGATGAGCATTTTCACCCTCGTGACATGCTCCGGAAGATTGCTACCACCCGCCATTGAATCACCAACACAGCTCTGATACCAACTATTACAAAGACTCCACAAAGAACTTCAAGTTCTCTTACAAAATATGCCAAAATCTAAGTAAGGTAGTTGAACTCTTGCAATTCAACTCAACCTTACCAATCCCCCGTGCTTAAGTTGTTTCCCATAAAGGCAAAGTATGCTCAGGAAATTCATTTAACCAACAAACTAGAATGGATAACAATAAGAAGAGAAATATGCACACAACTTTACAGCAAAATTCTCAATCTTTATATTACTCATAATTGATACAAAGGATACATATCTCCAACTCTCTCTAATAAATGAATCCTTGCTTAAATGACCTATTTATATGCTCTAGAAGACTTGTTGGGAAAGAATACAAGAAAGCGTTCTTAAGGCCACTAAGCAATTAACTTAGTTGGTGGTTAGCATCCCTAACCACTTTAGGCACTACTTTAGTAAGAGTTTATATAACTTACCACTATCTCACTCCTAAGTCAAAGCAACATGTGTCAAATGCTTACAAGACATCTCATTCATGTTCTTTGCCATATCATTCCACTTTCTTGATGATTCATCCCATTAACTTTATCACATCATCCATGATCTTCATACAAAGGTGAAGGTTAGCCAACTTTCAAGCCAATTCGCGCGTGATCCAACTAATGTACACCAATGGTCTAGTCCATTCACCCATAATTCATCATTTGAGCACGATTTCATCCTTAGTGTAATACCCTACTCTTGCAAGACACATGCCCAACATCTTGAGTAATATCCGATACCGTGCCCCGCGAGGGTGGCTTGCTAGAGCACTTAATCAGTCAAAACACAATATAAATTTTTATTTTCATGCGTATGCGAAAATCAGTAATAAAAAATTTGAGCCCATTCTTATTCAAAAATATTTTCATTTACAAAAGTTACCAACATTTTTCAAATATCAAAATTTCATTAATCACTAGGGCCCATTTCAGAAACAAAACATATTACACTTTGATTAATCTCTTTTGGAAAACCTTTTTCCAATTGGAAAGTTATACACAAGAAATATATTCAAATACACAAAATATAATAATTTGTGGAAAATACAATTCAGTACAAAAATAAATAAATACAATGCAGATGCGAACTGATCCCGACCTTTATCTCTCACTTGTGTGTAGTAGGTATACTCCCGTTTGCCTAACGGGGTATTCTTCTGATTCCAAAAAATATTTGCAAATTTTGGGTGAGCTTTGCTAACTCAATGAGTGACCATCATCGATGGCTCACCTAGTCGCATAACATATAAATCACATTCACAGCATTTCACATTTCACAATCAATACAATTTAATCATTCATATTATGCATATGTAGTGTACTTGAGACCCACTTTCCATTTATTACTTTGTCGTAACCGAGTGCCCAAACTATCCCATATAGGGCTCATTGATAACTGTCCTATATGGGGCCCATTAAGCATTAAACCTGAGGCTTTGAATCACTTTTGAGATTGAGGCTCATTATCACTTTGTTGGATCCCGCTTTATTCCAGAATCCAACTCTTGCTCTGATACCATAACTGTTGGAATCCTGCTTGTTTTCGGAACCCAACATTTGTTTTGATACCACACAATTTTGGATCCCATTTTTGGAGCCCAACATTCGGAGACCCTTAAAAAATGTGAGTGCATTAACCTGTAAGGTTATTTCATTTAACCCTAATTAGCCATCATTGATTCCTCGTCATTTTCATAACATCTCAAGCCACAAAGGTGAGCCCACACAACGAAATAACAATAACTACAATTGAATTCTTCAAAAAAATGGTAGCTCTATTTCTCTAGTTCATTTTGGAGCAAGAACCAACTCAATCGGAGTTCTATAGATGAAGATATGCTTAAGAAACCAAAGTCTGTTTATGGCCCAATCATGCTCTCCCAACCGACCCCTTATTTTCTTTCAATCAAACTTTTACAAAACAACTCCAAAAGATCCCAATTTTCATAGGAGATAGATACATGTGTTAGGAAGCTATTTCTTTAAGAATTACCTCAATCGGAGGTCGGACGAAGAAGTTATGGTCAAACGAATCCAACATGTTCATGTCCTTACTCATATTGTACATGCCTTGACACAATTTTCATAACTTCTGCTATAGAAGTCGGATTGACTTTGTTTTTAAATGGTTTGAAAGAAGACTTCTATATATACAACTTTTGTGAAGACTCTGAAATGAAATTCTATCATTTGGAGGGTCAAAACATACGAACCGTGTGATTTTACATGGGCAGGCCGTGTAACCTTCGGGTGAAAATGTGCTCCTGTGCTGGAAACACACGGCTCATGTGATTTTACACGGGAAGGGCATATAACCGTTTACACAGGTAGGTCGTATAATGGTTTATATGGGCAGGCCGTATAAGCTTCGGGTTTTTAAAAAAATTTATCCTCCAGGACTCCTCCAAAAGATCCTAAACCCATTCTCTCATCCCTTTTTCTCATAATCTTCCTAAATTCAATTTTTCTAATGCGATATCACTTCATATAATCTAATTATTCGGGATACACGTCCTATGCAATGTCACCTATTCAACCAATCATATCTCTCAATTTCGATATCCAAAAATCACATACTTTATACTGTTGGAAAGCTAAGAAGATAAGCTACAACTTTTATGAAGGAAACTTTGGCTAATTCTACCTTGACCAATTCAGTTTTTCCTTGGAATTTAGAATACACATGTTACCCTTATGAAAAACTTGGAATTTTCCCAACTTCACTTCCTTTATTACAACATCATTCATGACAATTCAACTTCCAATTGGAATTCATCCAACTCTCAACCTCAATTCATTTGGCTCCTCATATTCAATAACCTCTCATCATTCACCAAACATCCTATCTTTCTTTTCCATAATATATCACTTATATATATAACAATAGTTCATGCTCAAGACTCATCATCTCAAGTTGATAATTTCAAACATACCTAGTTTCACTTAACATCATCGATGCACAATTCATATTTCATTAACGTCATAAGATAAATGTTTACAAAACTTTAATGACATTCCAAGCCATATTACATCATCAATAAAAAAAAATCCAAAATACAATCAAAGATCCAAAATCCCATAATTTCTCAACATATGTCTAATGTCTTATTCTTACATTAATCTAACTTAAGATACAACATATGCATAATTAAACAATGCCTCAACTTTCTTTCACCTGATCTCTTTCTCATCACCTGGAGATGAGAATGAAAGCGGGGTGAGCTTAAAGCTCATAGATAACATGCTTATAACAGAAAAATAAGCAAAACTATTCAAAAGTTCATTGTTATAGAAAATTCTTGTTGAAATCCATAAAACACTTGTTTCTCAAAATCTAATCATGTAGTTACATTTACAAACCACAAAACATGAATGCATCAACTTGTTCATATATCCTAAGCACATAAGCACATTAGAATGGTTTGGGTAGATCCATAAACATGACGCACTACACATTTCCACATAGGGGTCCTGTGTAGTCGTTAATTCTTAAGGGAGTCCCTGAGGAAGCTTCGTGCCATTAGCGGGCAGGTGGAAGAAGCCTTTTCTTGGTCAATGTGCACGTGACATTTCTTGGATGGACTACCAAAATCCACATAACATGTATTTCAAAACTTGTTGCCCGAAATGGCACTTTTCGAAACTTGATTTTTTTCATAAACATGAGGTATTTCGAAAACAATTTCCAATCCTTTCAAAGAAATCATTTTCATAAATCATCACACAATTCACATATCAAACATGTAGCACTTCCATAATTCATTCAAGACACAATTAATGCAACACTTATGATGCAATTTAAATCATTAAATTTCCTTAATTTAAAGAAAACAAAAATCGCTTATTTACTCTATTATAAACATGTACCCACCTTAACTTTCCTTGCTTGACAACGTTGCTCAAAAGCCTTTACTCTTGCTCCTCTTGCCTCTCTTGATTTCCTTCAACATTGACAAAATTCTCCAAATCAATAAGGATTCCAATTGAGATACCCATAAGACATATCTACTAAAATTGATCTTAGAAAACTTAAACCCATATATTTCTTAAGCTTCATGAACCAAAATCTTTCTAAAAATTCAACAAATCAAACATACTCTTACCTTGATTTTTCATCAAATGAAGAGTTTGTTGGCTCTAATGAAAGCTTTCAACCTCCTCTTCCTTTTTTCCTTCTTGAGCATCTTGAAAATCCCTCTTAAAAACCAAGCAAAGATGAAACCTAGTTTCTCTTTTTTCTTTTTCTCTTCTCCACGATCTCTCTCTCATTTCTCTCTTCTCTTTGTTTTTCTCTCCCATTTTCGTTCATGCTTCTCCTTTAAAAGCCAAACAATCCTTCTTATTACAATTATGCCATTAATGAGTGCACAAAGACCCTTCTACCCTTCCTTATATGCCTTGCAACTTAAATGGCTTAAGTGATCTTCCCAAAAAGCTCTCATACATGTACATTCTTATTACTTAATTCAATTAACCAATGTCATAAAGTCTTGCTCATATTAACATGCTAATTAACTTTGCAAAGTGACAAAATTGATCTATCAATACCTCAAAATTATTTAAATCATGTAACTCCTTCCAAAAGTCAAGACCTTTTTTTAATAATGTAATTGAAGGAATTTGAAAACACTTCCTTCTAAAAAAATTTTCCTCATTGTCTTAATTTTCCAATGATACCAAAATCATTCAATTTGGTTCGAAAATCCGAAAGTTATATCCCAAACATTCTGAACTATTCTTATACTGAAACAATATTCTATGCTCAACTTCCACAGAATAAGAAGCTTCTTGTAACATCCCGTTACCCATGTTAAGGTTAAAATAGTAAATGTGAGAGATTCACTGAGAGATTAGAAATGTGTTTCATGCTCATGCATTATGTGATATGCTCATGCATAGGAATATTGAATCTTTGCACATGAAAATGACTGTACATTTCGAAAATAATTGTTTACAAATGTGAGTATATTGAGAAATGTGATTTTATGTGTTAAAATTAATTTGGAGAGTGTAATTGTTGATTTAGAATTTTTGGAGAATTTTAAGAAAATTTTTGAAATTTTGGGGTAATTTTTAGTCTAGAAAAAATGCAAAGTGGAAAAACAAATGATAAATGGTAGTAGTATGTACTATCAAATGGCAATGGAAATTTTGATAAATGACTTTAGGATTTATTGACAAGTTTCATTAAAAATTGGGAGACAATTAGAATAGAAATTGGATTTATGTTATAATAATTGGACATAAATAATGTCACTTGCCAAACAATGTCTTAAGTCCACTAAGCATTTAAACCCTTTTTGTTGCTCTCCCATGATGCTTTTTATTTAAAAGTCCATTAGGTGTTGTTCTTGCTCTCCCAATCTTTCTCTTCGTGGCTCTCTTGTCTTTTTCTTCATCATTTTCGTTTTCTTCAATCACTACCACATCAACTTTGAAGATCACACTTTCCTTCATTTGCTACTAGCATTTTTACTATCTTCTTCCTTATTGCCACAAGAAAACCTATCCTTACCTCCTTCATGAAGAGGATGAACATGTGATGTTTGGGAGTTAGGGCTAGTGCTGTTTTTAAAGAATCTGAAGTGAAACCAAGTAAGTTATGATTTAAATGTTATAGGTATTGTTAAATGAAACTAGAATGATGAGAAATGTGGGATTGATGACTTGATTTGTTGAGTGGGATGTGTGTGATGTGGATGGTGAAAAATCTATGTAAATGTCTTGTTTTTGTGATTATGAATGATCATTAATTCCCATAATTTGTTATAGAGATGTTTTGGAAGTTAGATGATCCATATAATAGTGTTAGGATGAGTGTACTTAGTGATTTAGAACTTTTGGTGATGTGAGGAAGACCCCGTAGAAACCTATCTTCTTATGTACTGTTGAAACCTTCTGTATCTTCTATGGTTGACCATCTTTATCTTCTATGGTTGACCATCTGTATCTTTTATGATTGACCTTCTGTATCTTGTAGGGTTGAATTTCTGTATCTTCTATAGTTGACCTTCTGTATCTTCTAAGGTTGACCTTCTGTATCTTCTAGGGTTGACCTTATGTATCTTATAAGGTTGACCTTCTGTATCTTCTGGTGCCCATCTTCTGGTGCCTATATTCTGGTGCCCATCTTCTGGTGCACATCTTCTGGTGCCTATCTTTTGGTGCATATCTTCTGGTGCACATCTTCTAGTGCCTATCTTTTGGTGCATATCTTCTGGAGCACATCTTCTGGTGCCCATCTTCTGGTGCACATATTCTAATGCACTGTAGATTGAAACTTCTTATATACATTGAAGACTGAAACTTCTTCCATACACTGTTCATCTTACATCGTTTGGTCCAATTTGGACCCTTTAGATGATAGAATCTATCTTTAAGATCTTCATGAAAATTGTAGATCCTTAAGTCCTCTTTTAAAGATTCCAAGAATAACCTTAATTAGACATCTATAGAGAAAGTTACGCTAATTGTTCCAAAATAGGTCTTAGACTAAAACATCTTCTATGCACTGTTCATCTTACATCGTCTGGTCCAATTTTGGCTCTTTGGATGATAAAATATATCTTCAAGGTCTTCTTGAAAGTTATATATCTTGAATTATTGTTTCAAAACATCTAACAATGACCTTGATCCAATATCTCTATAGAATGTTATGTTGATTTTCCCGAATCAAGTTCAATATGATTGAGGACGAAACCTTGTTTGATTCTTTTGGCCATAACTTTGTTATCCGACCTCCAAATGACTTGATTCTTAAGCCAATAGATTCCTAAAACATTATTATATCTATCAAAAAAATTGTTAGCACTATAAATTGATTTGAAAAAGATTGATCAAATGAAAGTGAGGGAATCTGTTGGAATAGTGTAAATAGGAATATTTTACTGAACACATTTCAGTATTTTGATTATATTTGGATCTGTAGGATTCCAAAGGAGATGATTATTAATTTGTGGTAAACTATAGATATAGTCTTACAAATTATCTGAAGAAGTCAAATTGTGATTCAGTCTTTAAAATGTCTGGATGGAAGTTCTGTATAGTATATTATTTTAGAAATAGAACAATCCAAAAATGGCTGAGGAATATCTTTCAAATTACTAAACCAAATTGAATAATTTTGATGTCAATGGGAACATAAGACATAGAGGAGAAATTTTCTTAAAGATAATATGACCAAATTACATCATTTTCACTTTCTCATTGAACGTGAACAGTAAACCCGAAAGAGTGTCTTGGAAAAACATTCTGAAAGTAAGCCCATAAGATATGAATTATGATTTTTAATGGTTTTTGTAGCACTCCGCTTTCGCAAGATACATACCCGACATCCTAAGTGATATCTGAGTACAAGCCCCATGAGGGTGGCATGGTATCACAGTCCGTCAGTAAAATTTCCTTATAAAAGTTTTTTTAAAGCACAATCATACGCGAAAATTATCAAATCTTATTTCATAAATATTTTCAATCACAGTAATAGAAGCATCATAATTTCAATAGCAATTTGCGCCCATTACAAATGCAAAATACTTGTAGTCATAATTTTATTACATTTCAAAGTCATTTACAAACCTTTCTAACTAGGAAGTTATTACAAACAGAAATACGCAAATACACAAGTTACAACAATTGTAGAAGACTCAATTCGATACAAAAATAAGAAAATACAAATGCAGACATGAACTGATCCCGGCCTCTATCTTTTACTTGTATGCAATGGCTATAATCTTGTTTGCCTAACGGGCTACTCTTCTAAACCTGAAAAATATTACAAAATTTTGGATGAGTTTTTGCAAACTCAATGAGTGACCATTTTTGATGGCTCACTCAATCACATAACACGCATAATTCATCAATTCATTATATCAAGTCACATACATTACACATTCACTTAAGCATATATCACTCGATCATTCATTTCACATTTCACATTCAACATAATACAATTATTCACATCATGCATATGTAGTGCATATGAGACTCACTTTCAATTTATAACTTTGTTTTGACCGAGTGCCTAACTGTCTCGTATTTATTATAGATACTGGGCTCATTGATAACTACCCTGTATCAGGCTCATTGATAATTGTCTCGTATTTGTTAGGGATACCGGGCTCATTTTACATAGTGAACCTTTGGCTCTTATACATTTTCTAAACTCTAGGCTCTTTTTCACATGCTAAGCATTAAGCTCTTTTTTGGTGGCTACTCCTGTCACAACTACCTTTGTCTTTTATGGATTTATGTAATGAAATGTATCACATATATTTAGTCAATTGAAAATTCTCAATATCACATAATCATATTCACTATCACATTCTCATTCACATTGTCATTGGACCTTAGTCAGGCATTCAACATTTAAGTTGAGAAAATAGTTATTCCATCTAATTCACATTCAATGAGCACTTCAATACCTCATTCACATTTCACAATCATCGGACCTTCTATCCAGAAATCAACACAATTCAATTCACATTCACAATGCATAATCATTCAATTCATAATATAAACAAAGCAAACAATAAAGTAAGACCATCTAGGTATACTCACAGTATGCTCTAGATTAGCATTTGCTTCCAAGGTTTGGAAACATCTAAATGATGGCGCTCTACATGTTCCTCTATATCATGCAAAACATACACATATCAAAATTTTGCACAATTGTATAAGTGTCTATTGATGCACACAAATGCATATTAAATACGTACAATGCATGTTCAATGATATTCCCGGGTGTATATCCTTAATACATGTCTCATATCCAATTATCAAGATCTTTGAATCATTCCCTAACACCCATAGCACTCCCCTTACATTAATAACTCAATCCTACTTCAATTGGGCTCCTTTAATATCACTAGCAAGCCTAAACATCTCATTGTACAACATTGATAAGTCAATCATTCATAAAAAACATCTCTTAGGAAAAATGCCATAACTTTTGCTGTAGATCTCTGATTAATGTAATCTTTGGACGGTTTCGAAGAGGACTTCTAGACCTACAACTTTTGTGAAGACTTCGAAATGATATTTTTCCAAAACACACTGCCATGTGAATTCACACGGGTAGCCCGTGTTTCTTTCAGATCTGGTGATATTTTTGCATAAAAAACACACGGCAGTGTGAATTTACAGTTCCTGACCGTGTAACCTTCAGGTTTACTCAATTCTCCTTCTCCAAAACCCCTCCAATGGATCATAAATCCATTTTAACATCACTTCCACTCATAATCTTCCCAAATTCACCTCTTCTAATGTAATTAACACTCCATAACAATTCAAACACCAGTTAGATTTGATTCACTCTCAATTCTCAACTCATTTGATTCATCATCTCAAGTGAGTGAATAACTCCTTGAAATATACCCAATTTCAACTCAGCATTGTCCATGCACATTTCATATTCTCCACTTGATCATAAACACCCAAAGTATAACACATTCTCATAAATTCAAAACAAAAAACAACATATACATTCATCCAACAATGTACTATACCTAGTTCTCAATTTCATGTCAAATTTTTGGATTATTAAAGACAGAATTTAAATTTGATGTCTTCATTAATAGTTTAGCCGTATGTTTCTAGTTTAATCCCAAATTAAGAATCATCTCAATTGAACAACTATAGAAGAAGTTATGGCTAAAAGACTGAAGCTTACCCAAAGATCATGTTGCTGCAACATTTTCCAGCTCAACTACCAAATTTTGTTTCCAAATCTTACCCTAACACAACATATAACAAGATCACCTTTTCTACCCGAACATTCCTCATTCTCATCCGCATTTAAAATCCAAAACATTCACAAATCAATTCATGATCTATATTTGATCTACATTTAAAGCATAACTTACTTGGTTTTACTTCAAATTCTTCGAAAACAACACTAGCCCTAGTTCCCAAACATCACACATTCATCATCTTCTAAAGGTAGTAGAGATAGGTTTTTAGTGACAATGAGGAAGAAGATAGCAAGAATGCTAGTAGCAAATGGAGGAAAGTGTGATCTTCAAAGTTAATGTGGTAGTGATTGAAGAAAACAAAAATGATGAAGGAGAAAAGAAGGGAGCCACGAAAATGATGGAGGAAACCAAAATAAAACACCAATTTCCCCTTTGTAAAGAGAAGCATCGTGAAAGGCAACAAAAAAGGAGCTTTTAATATTAAAAGAGTAGCGGGCTTAAGTCATTGTTTTGCAAGTGATGTTTGTCACTTGCCACATGTCCAATTTCTAAAACATTTGATTGGTTCTTTCATTTAACTAGTCCCATCAATTTCAATTTCTACTCCAATTGTTCCCCAATTTTCAATGGCACTTGTCAATAATTCCTAAATTCATTTATCAAAATTTCCATTGCTATTGGACAGTAATTTTTACTACCATTTAATAATTATTTTACCACTTGGCAATTTTTCTAGTTCAAAAATGCCAACAATTTCCATAAATTTCTCCAAAAATATCATAAATTCTAAATCAAATTATACACTCCCCAAATAAATTTTCAACATATGAAAACCACATTTATCATTATACTCACATATATAAACAATTATACCTAAAAATTATCAATGAATGCATGTACAATTATTTTTATGCGCAAAGATTCCATATTCATGTGTAAGTGCGTACCATGTAATGCATGAGCATGAAATGTGTTTCCTAATTTCTCAGTAATCTGTCACATTTACTATTTTAGCCTTAACATGGGTAACGGGATGTTACAGTTTTCGTAAGGTATAAAATTAAGTATAAATTGTACTTAGAATTGTCTTGATATGGGATTGATTTTATGATGACACTAATGGATAAATACTCGGGGTTGTCATGAACATGCATTGTACATATTTTATTACATACATGTGCATTGTTAAACACTTATACTTATGCAAATTGTGATATATGTGTATATTATTTAATATAGAGTAGCAACTGGAACGCCAATTTCTAGACGTTGTCGGAACTTCCAGGCATTAGCTTTGGGAGCAACTTATGAGTAACTTAGATGGTTTTACTCAATTATTTGTTGTGTTAGATTATGTTTGAGTTGCTTCATGAATGTGAGTTGAATTGTGTTGATTTCCGGACAGAAGGTCTGATAATTGTGAAATGTGAATGAGATATTGAAATGCTACTTGCATGTGAATGTGGCAAACTAAGTGTTTCATGATATGATTGACTGAAAATGTGAGATGCATTCCATACATGAATG
>JANIHY010000002.1:56786016-56801776 GCA_027479065.1 Erythroxylum brevipes
AATAAATCCACACAGCTCAGCATATGAAAAGATAAAGGATATGATGCAAATCAGAAGGATCGATTGAAACTATGAAGGGCATTAGTATTACCACATTGTGTTGGAAGTAGAGTGGTCTCTTATAGGGTGATTCTGACGATGGGGATGTACTGCTCATGTGATGAATATGACGAGAATGGATGTTGGGATTTGAAATATCTTCTATTTCTCCTCCTTCTATATCATCGCCAAGATTTGCTTCTGAGCCCATCCTAGGAGTGCCTTGCCTTACGACTGAACCAGAATCATTAGTTACATCTAATTGAAATGGAACAGACGGACGGTTCACCATTCCTTGCATACTATGACGTCTCTTTAATTCCTCCTCTGTATTCAAGATCTTTCAAATAACAAGAATAACTTCCCAATTCCCAGAAATTCTCAAAAACTATAACAAAAAGATTGCAACCCTAGAAACAACCGAGCAAGTACCTCGACTTGGGTTTTGTCCTATGAAGATGAAAAATGACATGGAAGGGAAGATTTGGAGCAATCTGACAGGACACAAACTAGTTATTCATGTCAGATTGCTCCAAATGTTTCCTTCCATGTCATTGTTGCCTTCATTGTCCCTTTGCTTCTTACTTGCTTCAACTCAAGTATTAAGGAAATGCTTCTCATTCTGTATTTGAAGAACATCCCATCACAGTTGGAAAAGAAAATGGTGAATTAGAAAATTTTCTTTTTTTAATAATAAAATATAAAATTTCTTATTACCATGTTTTGGAGAATTCCTTGTGTGGGCTTTGTGGTCCTTCCAGAAGTAAATAAATGAATACAATATATGTATATGACAAAAGTAATTAAAATAACAAGAATGGACCTTCCCTTCCAAGTCCAAAGACAAAATTGTCCTCTTTAGCTATTAGGTTTTCATCTCTCTGTTGCTCTTCAACGCCCAAAAGACCTTCACACTTTGAACCGAAAGCACGACTTCTTTCTCTTTAAGGTCCAATTAGCTCCTCGGGTTGGCTTCTTCGTTTGTTCCAAAGCCCAATCTCTCACTTTCCCGAGAAAAAAAGAACCTTGGACTGGCTGTGACGCCGGTGCTCCCTCACCGAGCTCCGCTGTACACCGTCAAGATTGTATTTTATCGCTCGTCGTGCAAACCCGGTGAGTACCCTTTTCTTGTTTCCCAAACCTGACACTAATATATCGAGCTTTTGATCGATTCCGGTAAATACCCCTTTTCTTGTTTTATAACTCTAACCCTAATTCTTCGAGTTTTTTTCTGGTTAGCAATAACAAGATCAATGAGCAAATTAAATTCCAAAAAAAAAAAAAAGAGCAATGAGCAAATGAAGAGAGCTAAAACCCTGAAAATAAGTATACCCGGCAGTAACAAGAACAAGAGTAATGAGAAAAGTCTACAGTGTCCTAACGCTACATTAATTATTTTCTGTACCTTTTTTTTTGTGCCTCTCTGTCTTCTGCCGCGCAGGACTTGAAATGGCTTCAACGGGACAGGCAGCATCTCTAAAACGGCGAGATGGACCGACGACAAGAGAAGGAGATCAACTAAGTATAATACCTTTGGGAGCAGGCAATGAAGTGGGTAGATCTTGTGTGTACATGTGCTTCAAGGGCAAAACTGTGTTGGTAAACATGGGGGATTGAACCTTTTATTTAACACTTTTTTGGTGGGAACTGAATGTTTTTGTTAATATTTTGTTCTCCAACTTCCTTTTGCCATATGCAGTTTGACTGTGGCATTCATCCAGCCTACTCTGGCATGTCTGCTCTTCCATATTTTGATGAAATTGACCCTTCAACAATTGATGTTCTTCTTATCACACAGTATGTTCATAATTTTCCTGGCTTGCTAAATGCGGTTGCTTTGGTCTTTAACAGTTTTATTTTCATTGGTACTTCACATTGGTTGATAACTGGCTAGTAGGTGTAATTTACTGTGAAATGCTACTATATGAAAAGAAATATGGTACAACTATGTTTTCTAGTTCATCAGTTTATTTTGCTCCTCACGGAGTTCAACACTTTTGCATTCTTTGGGTATCCCTTTTATATCACAATACGTTTTTTTTGCTAATATTTTCCTGTTTCATTGATGTAATGTTAGGATTTCTTTTTCTGTGCTTGGGTTGAGAACGAAGATATCCCATTTTGGTGTGCTTCATAATTGGGTTGGTTTTGAACATAAATGAAAGGTTGTGGACTAGTTACTTACAACATATTATGGTCATTGGGGATTGTAATGCAAGTTTGCTAAGTGTCCTATACTTTTCATTTGTAGGCCTATTATGTGGAGTTTATTGTACTCTTTTTTGGATGAGAGTCTGATGTTGGAAGTTTTGCTTGTAATTCTCAAGTATTTTTATGTTTGAATTTTCTTATCCATAAACTAATTTTTTTCTTTCTTCCATTTGTGGTGAGTAATATGATGTTTTCTATCTTTATTTTTTTAGAGTTCTCTGCCTTGGTAGGTTTTTAAATCTTGAATTGATGTGCAAAACGTGCATCTTTGTCTACACATGCTTCACTTGCCCTTTATCTAACATGAGAAGTATGATTCTAATCAGAAAGAAGTGACTAAGATTCATATTGCATACGGTTTTTGTTGTGTGCAGCTTTCACTTGGACCATGCTGCATCTCTTCCTTATTTTCTGGAGAAGGTTTGTTTTCTTTTCTATCGAAAAAAATTGCTTACAGTCAAAATTTAATGGTTGAAATCTTTCCCAGACCACATTTAGGGGTCGAGTTTTTATGACTCATGCAACAAAGGCCATCTACAAGTTGATGTTGACAGATTATGTAAAAGTGAGCAAGGTATCAGTTGAAGATATGTTGTTTGATGAACAAGACATTAACCGGTCTATGGATAAAATTGAGGTTTGTTTCTCTTATTATTGCATTCCTATCATTGTTCTTTGAGATCTTGCAGCTAGTGGTAACTGGCATCAGAGAATCCATGATATAATATCATAAAATGAAATTAGTCTTTGCATAACCGAATGTAATTTGTCACTGTGGGTATCATGTCCAATATGGCTTGCAGTGATGGTCAGCTCTTAGTAATGCTTGCCTTTTAGTTGTATACATATCGTATGTTTGAAGTCTTGATGCGGGCAACGATTGATGTTGCCTTACATGATAAATTTTGTCCTGATATGTTCTGATCTGCAAGGGTTATGAATCTGTTTAATAGTTGGCAACATAAATTTAAATCTATATAAATTCTTTTTTTTTGAAAAAATTAAATGGAGTAATATATTGAAGATGAGTTAAGGCATAGTTCTACAACCATCGGAGTTATATTCCTTTGTCAAAGCCAACCAACGACTAGTAACCATATTCATAACAAAATATGACTTCATTTCTGGATCCCTGCACTTACTACATGACAGCCTTTGTTGATTGCTGAGGGTTTTGATTAAAGAGCATAATTCTATATAAATTCTTTTTAACAGAGATTTGAATTAATTTTGGTATTCTTGACAATATTCTTTCCACTTAAGTGTAACTGACTTTTTGACAAGGAACATTGCAGTTTATATGGTTGTTGTAATTGTTTCCTGCATTTTATTGTCCTTTTCTGATATAATATCTGTTGACAAAAAATTGATATCATAAATGCTTGACTTCTGTTTTTAAGTATGTAGACACATTGGCTCTAGCTTGATTGTGGATAGTGCTTCCATGTATATTTCTTTTTGTCAAAAGTTTCACCCCAGGTACAAGTCTCTAGTTATAAAACTTAACATTTAAGATTAAACAAAACTTATGATAAGCACCAGAGAATTGATATTTCTATTTGCTTTATAGTAATTGATGCTTTTTGTGATAAGAACATGGTTCGTTTTGACTTCATCTAGGAGTTCTTCTCCAAAGAAATCCAAGGTGTAACATTTGTGTTATGCTTTGACTGCTGTGTTGTGTATTTTACCCTTTTAAGATTAAAGGAAAGTATGTTAATGGCATGAGGCTTAATATCTGTGTTTGCTTCAAAGTGATTGATTGTTCTCCAAAGGGACACGATTTTCTTGTAGCTCCTTTCCTTCTCAAAAGGCAATGCAAAGTGTAGCTTCTTTGTTATGTTTGTGCTGTTTTTTAACACACGTGATTGTTTCATCAGTTGTCGTTGTGGATTTCTGAAGTATATCTTCTATTTGTTTCTAAGTTGTCAACTATACTTGTATTATAGGTTATTGACTTTCACCAAACTGTGGATGTGAATGGCATTAAGTTTTGGTGTTATACTGCTGGCCATGTTCTTGGTGCTGCTATGTTCATGGTGGACATTGCTGGTGTTCGAGTACTCTATACTGGAGACTACTCACGTGAAGAAGATCGGCATCTTCGTGCTGCTGAGATGCCACAATTCTCACCTGATATTTGCATAATTGAATCCACTTATGGTGTTCAGCTCCATCAACCTCGTCATATTAGGGAGAAGCGCTTCACTGATGTTATCCACTCTACTGTTTCCCAAGGAGGTCGCGTGCTAATCCCAGCATTTGCCCTTGGTCGTGCTCAAGAACTTCTATTGATCCTCAACGAGTATTGGTCAAACCATCCAGAACTCCATAATATTCCCATTTATTATGCATCCCCCCTTGCAAAGAAGTGTATGTCTGTTTACCAGACATATATCCTTTCTATGAATGAAAGGATACGCAACCAGTTTGCAAATTCAAATCCCTTCAAATTCAAACACATATCTCCTTTGAATAGTATTGAAGATTTTACTGATGTAGGCCCATCAGTGGTTATGGCTAGTCCTGGTGGATTGCAGAGCGGGTTGTCAAGGCAGCTATTTGATATGTGGTGCTCTGATAAGAAAAATGCCTGTGTTATACCTGGCTACGTTGTCGAAGGGACACTAGCGAAAACTATTATCAATGAACCCAAGGAAGTAACACTCATAAATGGACTAACTGCACCGCTCAACATGCAAGTCCATTATATATCTTTCTCTGCCCATGCAGATTACGCTCAGACAAGTACATTCCTGAAAGAGCTAATGCCACCAAACATAATTCTTGTTCATGGAGAAGCCAATGAGATGGGTAGGCTTAAACAGAAGCTTATATCAGAGTTTGTTGATGGAAACACCAAAATCTTGACTCCTAAAAATTGCCAGTCTGTTGAAATGTACTTCAACTCTGAAAAAATGGCAAAAACAATTGGAAAACTTGCTGAGAAGACCCCAGAAGTGGGCGAAAGTGTAAGTGGAATACTAGTTAAGAAAGGCTTCACTTATCAAATTATGGCCCCGGAGGATCTGCATGTATTCTCGCAGCTATCAACAGCAAATATTACACAGAGAATTACCATTCCATTCTCTGGTGTCTTTGGTGTCATAAAACACAGGCTTGAGCAGATATATGAGAGTGTGGAATCTGGCACTGATGAAGAATCTGGGGTTCCAACATTGCTAGTGCACAAGCGAGTGACGGTAAAACAAGAATCTGATAAGCACCTCTCGCTTCATTGGACTGCAGATCCTATAAGCGATATGGTGTCAGACTCAGTTGTGGCTTTAGTCTTAAACATCAGTAGAGAAATCCCCAAGGTGGTGGTTGAATCAGAATCCATAAAAACAGAAGAAGAAAATGGAAAGAAAACAGAGAAAGTTATATATGCACTCCTAGTTTCTCTTTTTGGGGATGTGAAGCTTGGAGAAAATGGAAAGCTGGTGATAACTGTTGATGGAAATGTGGCACATCTTGACAAAGAAAGCGGAGATGTTGAAAGTGAAAATGAAGGACTCAAAGAAAGAGTCCGGACTGTCTTTAGACGAATTCAAAGTGCAGTGAGGCCAATTCCTGTGTCTGAATCCTAAACATTTTGTAGATTTTCTGTTGCCTTTTGGTTTAGGGCATTTTTCAATTGTCGGGCCTCAGAATATATCACCAATATGGTGTCTTATAACTTAGTATCCTCAATCGAAGCTGAACTCTGACATGGGAACCTCTTGTTTGATCTTCTGTAAAAAATGGAAATTTACCATATAGCATCCTCAAGTGGAGCAGAAGTCTGACATGGGAACCTTTTGTTTGATCTTCTCTAAAAATGGAAATTTACCATGTTCTTACTTTCTATTATCTGGTTCCTACTTAAAAATTATGGCCAGTTATACTGAATGTTATCTTATTTTAATTTTCTTTCTTCGGTCCTAGTGTTCTTGTAATCTCCAAGAGTCATTTAATATAGGTACTGTTGCAAAACCCCTTCATTTTGGTGGCATGTTAAGGTGTCTTGCAAGCCGTCTCCAATGCGATGGAAAATGGTTTTGCAGCCCCATAGCAGGTAGTGCCCATTCTACGGATGTATCATATAAGCAGCGAAAAAAATGAGCAGATAGCTATAAATCATGGTGGTAACCTTGTTGTTACAGGCCTTCGACCTATTTCTGGTTAACCTTTGTTGTTACAGGCCTTTCTCCGATTTCTGGTTACGGGACATTGTAAAATAAAATCATTGCTAGCCGTTTGGAGAAAGCTAGGAATAAAGGACGAACTAAAGTTTCAGTAGCTGTCTCTCATGCCAGGGAGATTTAAACAACTACAAACCTCAAGTGTTTTGTAGTTGTTCTTCAATTATTTGTCCTCTTCTTCTTTAAAAATTTCATGAAATTTTTTGTGATGAGTTTTATGTTATCCTTATCACTAATCTAATCATCAATTTCTCATCCTTGAAGACTTCAAACACCATATTCTACCCGATGGATCCATTTTTTTCTTGATATAATTCATTCATCAATATATCATGGGTGAGGAGGGATCTAACTAATTCTTCTAATGGCATATTAATATAAATAAAGTGAACATAGAAATAGATTCATTATGTTCTGTATAAAACAACTGATATTAATATACTTTTTCTCTCTTTGTCATACATGAGACTTCCTCATGTATAATTTAAAGACTATGCCACATATCTTATGCTTCTATCTGGCCCTGATATTAAATGCACTGAGTCTCTTATCATCATTTCTGTACTCACTTTCATAATTTGGTCCTTATTTTCAATTTATCTTACAACTATTTTCTTAGTTAGGATGTAAAAACCAGTTTTACATTCCCTAAAGATTAACCTATTTGGATTCAAAATAAAGTATTTCATCATAGCATTGTATGGTAGCATACAAAGGACAATGGAGAAGCTTGTAGACATCAGCGGAAGGAGGTACTGTTGTTAACAAAAACTAGCAAAGGCCACTAACAACAAGGAGGAAATTGATGAACGTAGAGCCAAAAGTTTATGTTTTTGTTGTGATGATAAATTTACTCTAGGAGAAAAATGGAAAAAGGCATCAATTCCATAAGCATGTAAAGGGCAAACTCAATGCATAAGGTTCTCTGCTTTATGAGGATTGGTAGACAGTCGTAATTTGTAATTAGAGATGCATGTATGTAGTTCAGGAAAATGATGAAGATGCTTAGAAGGATGAAGAAGAATTTATAGACTCTTCTTATGTCATATCAATGTAGGTCATGACAGGTATGAATGAAGTAGAATATAAGTAGACAAAGTGAAGGGCTTTTTAAATGGAGAAACAATACAAATATTAGTAGCTGAAGGAAGTACTACAATTTTATTAATGAGTTGTTAATTAAAAAAGGAGAGGGAAACATAGATAATATTAAATCAGTGATGATTATAGTTGGTGGAGGAATATAAATTTAGTGTACTCAAGTTTATAAGAAAATGTAGTGGGTAATTAAAGGTCATTCTTTTCATTTAGACACATTGATCATTAAGATTGGAGTAAGTGACAAAGTATTGGGGGTATAATGGTTGAGCACTTTAAATGATGTGGTGTTCAGCTTCAAATAAGGTACTATATTCCCTCTAAGCAAGTGAAATTGTGTGTTAATTCAAAAGAAAAAAAAAAGATGGATGATAAGTGAGCAAACAGATAAAAAGAAAAAAATGTGATATTGTATGCCAATTTTTACTACTGAGTCAAGAAGAATTGAACAGATGGGAACAATCATGCAAGATTGAATATGGCTAAGATGAGTGAAGATAAGTTGTACATGTTAGAGGATGAAGAATTACTAAAAAAATATTGCAACAATAAGCAAATTTCTTTGAAGAACCAATAGGATTATCACCAAAGACGAAGCATGATCATCATAAATTATTGAAAGAAGGGTTTGAGGCTATGAATAAGAGACCATATCAATATATGGGAATAAAGAAAAGGGCCTTTAAAGAATTGGTATAGGATGTGTTGAAATAAGGAATCATTCAAGAAAATGTCAGCCCATTTTCATCACTAGAGGTATTAGAAAAAAAAAAGACAACACTTGGAGATTATGTGTTGATTATAGGGCTCTTAATCACTTCACCGTTAAAGATAAATTTCCTATCTCACTTATAGAAGAACTTATGGATGAGTTAGAAGGAGTTAGTTATTTTTTCAAGTTGGACTTAAGGGCTAGTTATCATCAAATTAAGATTTTTGAAGGGATGTACAAAAGACAGCTTATAAAACTTATAAAGGTCACTGTGAGTTCTTAGTTATGCGTTTTGTTACCCAATGCTCCAACTTTTTTTCAGAGCCTTATGAACTCTATTGTCGAGTCGTATTTGAGTAAAATTGTAATGGTATCTTTTATGATATATTTATCTACAACTCCTCTTTTCAATAACATTTATGTCGTCTTGAAAAAGAGTTGCATATTTTTCAAGGACAACAACTATTTTTGAAGAAGAGAAAGTGTTCTTTTGGGGCAAGTACTATAGATTATCTTGTTAATTTTATATCTAGGTAATAAATTTCAAAAGAATCAAGGTAAATTAAAGCTATTCAACAATGACCTCAACAAAAAATGCTTAAGTAACTTCAAGGATTTTTAGTTTAGTAAGATATTATAAACAGTTTATCAAAGGATATGGTGCATTAAGTAAGCCTTTGATATTATTGTTGAAGAGAAACACTTTTAAGTGGGAAAGTAAGGTAGAAGATGCTTTTTAGAGAATAAAACTGGCTCTAACTTTTACTCTCATTCTTGCACTTAAATTTTGAGTAAATGTTTATTATGGAATCTAATACTTCAGGAAATGGGTTAGGAATCATTTTAATGTAGTATGAACATCCACTAGCTAATATGAGCAAAAGTTCCTCTAAATATCATACCTATCAACCTATGAAAAAGAACTATTGACTTTCATAATGGCAATTCATCACTAGTCACATTACTTAACTAGTAGACGCTTTGATATACAAATGGATCATAAGAGTTTAAAGTGCTTGCTCGAACAAAAAATCTCCACTTCATTTCAGCAAACGAGGTTGCTTAAATTTTTAGGATTTTATTTTAAGATCAAATAAAAGGGTTAAGAACAAAGTAACAAATGGTTTATCTCAAGTTGAAAGTGTTGAATTGTATTCATTTCTAGTATCTTCAATTCATAGTTAATTCTTAGTGGACTGTAACATAATTGGAGGAGGGATTCCAAAGTTATGAATTTAATCAAACAATTTGAAATACGTCAGAAGATCAATACTCCTTATACTTGGAGTAAGGAATTGTTATGTTGGAAGAATTGATTAGTAGTAGGGATGATATGTCGTTAAGATAGAAAATCATTTCTTTGTTTTATAATCCTACAGTTTGAGGGCATTATGGTTTTTTGACAACTTATAGAAGACTATATTCCTATTTTGATTGGAAACGGATGCAAGTGTACATATACGAGTTTGTTCAAAAAAGTATTATGTGTCAGATGAATAAATATGAACCAATTCTTCCACCTCGTAACCTATAGCCTTTGCGCTTTCTAAATAGGCGTGCACGAATATAAGCTATGACTTTATTGGACGTTTACCTAAGTTGGATGACTACATAGTTATTTTTTTTGTAGCGGATCGATTTATAAACTATGCCTATTTCATACCTTTAACTCATCCTTACACTATGACAAAAGTTAGTTATGTTTGCATGCAAATTGTTTATAAATTATATGGTATACCAATTACTATTATTAGTGACTTTGACACTATTTTCTCAAAATTTTGGCAGGAGTTCTTTCACCTTAATAGATGTGTATTTTATCATATTTATGTGACAAAAAACAAAGATTTGAAGCAAAGAAGGGATACACGGTACATATATGGCCGTGTAAGTCTTTTAGGTCGTGTATATTCATGAATTCTGGGGATTTTTTAGTATACATTGTCTAGTACACAACTGTCTATTAGACTATGTATCACCCAAAAATCCTAAAATTTACCATAAAAATGTGAGCAGATGTAAAATCAAAGGGCAGACTTTTAAAGACATTTTGAAGCAATTCCAAATGTAGAGATTGTTCAAAAGAGGCAATTTTGATCAAGAGAAGTAGAAAATACAAAGAAATCATCGACAAATCTAGTAGAATACATCATCAAACCTCTATATTGCAAGAACATTCGATAGGAGATAAAGGGAAAATTAAAATTATGAACTCTTTTTTTATTAATTTTTTTAGATTATGTTTGATTTCATTGTCTATCACATGTAACTAAAAATCTTTAGTGTTTAGGTGAGATGAACCCTAGTTTGTGCTATAACATGTTTTTATTCTATTTAATGCAATTCTTTTGATTGATTTATTGTGATTTAATTATGTGTTTAACATATGTTTTAATAGATCCAAAATGTTAGTTCATAATTTGATTTCATACTATAAAGATTCAGAAATCCTATGTATGAATACATCTTTCATAATTGAAAGAAGTTAATTGCAAACCTAGAGATAGGTTGACATAAATCCTCTAGATTAAGGTTAAACCTAATAGCGTAACTTACAAATCGGTAAAGCAAACTTAGTACCTTTAACCTGAATAATATCAGTTGATAATTATAAGATTAGTTATTAATAGTCTCAAGTGAGTTATTAGCATATGATGGAAATTTCCTTAGTCTAATCATTAATAAAACAATTGTATAATAAAAGTCATAGCAGACAATAGCAACTGGTCCCCAACCTGAGTCGCATTTACATAAGTCAAACACATGAGTATTTGTTAAAAATTTGAGCTGATAGAAATAGTGAGAAGAATGATGATCTATCAGAATGTGATCAGAAGTGAGAAATAGTATATGGTTAGATATGACAAATAAAGATTTAACGCATTTGTATTGGTGGATGTATTATGGTATACGACATCAATATTATACTGTGGTGATGTATCCCTGAATGTGAAGTAGATATGAACGTATTATCAGGGATTGATTAAGGGAAGTATTGATATAGATATGAGTCATGAGATTTAAAGTGCACCAGCCAAATCAAAAGATAATAAAATTTTCTATGACCTTGAGAGGTTAAACTTAGACTTGAAATGATTGTTGTTAAATGTGCTTTGTGAAATTGAGATTGGAATTTTAAGCGAATTATGCATCTAAAATTTTGAATTGATTGCGAACATACATTTGTATGACAACATATGTTCTTAAAACTCTTTAAGAACACCAAGAATCCCTATCTTCACATACAACCCACGATCATCATCTTGAAGGTTGCAAGGTTTGTGTTTTCTTATGAAAATGAAGAAGACAATAAGGTGAGAGTAGCACGTGAAAGATGAGTGAGCTAGGTTCAATGTTGGTAGAGGTGAGAGTGAATGGAGAAAACGAAAACAGAGAAGAAGAAGAAAACAATAGGCAATCATCAGAGATAATCAAGATGGTCATTCAAATTAAAAAAATTTTAGGGCTTTAAGACATGGCTTGGCGAGTGACACTTGTCACTGGCCACATGTCCAATTTCTATGAACTCAAACTATGTTCTCTTATTTAACTAGTCCAATCAATTCCAATTCTTACTCCAATTGTCTCCCAATTTTCAATGACACTTGTCAATAAATCTCAAAGTCATTTATCAAAATTTTCATTGTCAATTGATAGTAAATTCTACTACTATATTTATCATTTGTCTTGTCACTTGGCATTTTTCCTAGTCCAAAAATTACCCAAATTTTTAGAAATTTTCCTAAAATTCACCAAAAATTCTAAATCACTAAATACACTCTCTAAATCAGTTTTCAACATATAAAACCACAATTCTCAATATAATCCCATTTATAAACAGTTATGCCTGAAAATTGTTAATGAATGCATGTACAATTATTTTTATATGCAAAAGTTCAATATTCACGTGTATATGCATATCATATAATGCATAAGCCTGAAATGCATTTTCTAATCCCTCATATATATATTGTTCTAGCCTCAACGTGGGTAATGAGATGTTACAACTGATATCATGACTTAGTTGAAATATGTCCATCAATATTTTACTTCATTGTTGAATATTGATTTAAATTAGTATGCAAAAGGATGATAGTTAGAACAAAATTAATTTTATAATTTATATTTTTAGTATTCATTGATATAATCAAATTGAATAAAATTGCATATATATATATATATACCTATCATTTTCGTAAGCTTTTGACCCTAAAAGCAAAATTTTCAAAATTTTAAAGTTTTTGTTATTTCTTTCTTGTGTGTTATAGTGCATAGTCGAACAAGTTTAGAACTTGCTAATTAGAATCATTGAAGTGATAAAGGCATTTAGACTCGACAATTTTTTTAGCCTATTTCTTTGATAATTACCTTAAAATTATCCTTTAGAAATAACCAAGTTGAGCCTTAGCCTTTTTCATTGTTTATACCCAAATATTAACCCTTCTGTTATTTGTCTTTGAAGCCTTTTTATTATTTGTACCTTGAAGATTATTTACATTATATGCTTGTTTGAAAACTAAAAATCTTAAAAGCTTGATTATTTCTTTAATTGTGATATTGAATGCTTGAAAAAAAAAGTTGATTGATAAAAAAAAGCATGGAAAAGAAAAAAAATATAGTACTGTTGGTTTTATAATGAAAGTACCTGTGTACATAAAAATTGAGAAATCTTGTGTATGTTATAATGAAAGTACCTGTGTACATAAAAATTTAGTATATGTTATAGTAGATTCAAATTATTAATGCATAATTTGATTTCACAACATAAAAATTGAGAAATCTTGTGTATGAATAAATCTACCGTAATTGAAAAGAGTTGATTGTAAATCTAAAGATAGGTTGACATAAATCTTTTAGATTATGGTCAAGCATAATAGTAGAATTCACAAATCGATAAAGAAGTCTTAATACCTTTAACCTGAATAATATTGATTGATAAGTTTAAGATTACTTGTTAATAGTCTCAAGTGAGATATTAGCATATGATATGAATTTTCATGCTCCAATCGTCAATAAAGCAATTGGATAATAAAAGGTCAATTATTTAAGAGTTGAAGGGGGATTCATAACTTAGACACTAATTTTTGATATTGCTTATTTCTATCTAATTTCTTTATTCTTTGCTCAACATTGTTTCTTATTTATGTTAATTGTTTTAAGTTTTATTTTATTTATAATAAATCAAAATTAACTTCTTAGACTAGATAATAGGATAATAATAATTACTAGTATTCATTATCTTAGTGAGATTCAACTTGTAGTTGCATGTATTAGCTATATGTACGCCATGCACTTACAGATAAATTAATATTGACAAACAAAAAATAGTCAATTACTACTTAAGGAGTTTCTTTAGCATTTTCTTCTACCTATCATCCCCAAAACAATTGGCAGATGGAGATCTTAAACTGAACTTTTGAAACTTTTTTGCATCTAATGGCTGGAGATTGTCCAACACAGTGGAGTAGATCGTTTTCGTTAGCTCATTGGTGGTATAATACCACCTTCCACTCCACTATTCGTTGTTCTCTATTTGAAGCTTTATACAAGCATATTCCACCAGTGCACATACTTGGTGAGTGATTCAAGGGAATTAATGGTGGATCAAACGATGAAGGATAGAGAAGCTACTTACAACTGATTAAATTCCATAATGAATGTGCCCAGAATCATATGAAGCAGTTGGTAGATAAAAAACATTTGGATTGTGTATTTGAGGGATGATGGTGTATGTGAAACTGCAACAAATGTCTGATCAACAACGTCATAATCGGAAGCTATATGTTTATTATTTTGGAACCTTTTACATTGTTCAGTGAATTGGTGCAGTTACTTACAAATTGGAGTTACTAGCTGATTCTAAGATCAATGACGTTTTTCATGTTTCTCAGCTTATAAAAACATGAAATACACAATCAACAGTAACACAAAGAAACAAGAAATACTATTAATATGATTCAAATATTAACATTGGCTTGCTTGTGGGGGCATCTATACTTCAATCGGGTAATCTAGCACCTGTTATATGTGCTCATCATATACTATTTATTCTAATATTGTTCTCAGTCTAAGGTTGGTAATCTAAGCTTGACAAAGTTATTCGACTGAAGAATGGAAAATAAGTTATGTATATAAACTAATTCTTATGTTGCATTGTTCATTAACATATTCTTTTACATTGCTGAAGTCTGCTGACTAGCTGCTTTTGTTCGAAATGCAGAACGTATTAATAGATAAACGAGCCCACTACGTTCACATATACAATAGGCCCATTAGACATGGCATACTACACTCATTCTAGAAGCAATCTTCTCCTCGTGATTTTGTTATTTCTGTTGTACCTGTAAGATATTCTCTACAACTGTATTATCCTCCTCCTCCTTTCCTTCGTATATATATACTCTCCCTCATTGATGTACAGTAACAATACAGAAATACAACAACACTGAAATAGTTTCTATCGTGAATCATTTTCTCTTATATGGTATCAGAGACCCCTACGACTTAACGTCATCGATCCAAAACAGAGCAACAACAATGTCAACAGCCTCAACTGCCACTACACTGCCCACCGAGGAAGGAGAAGAAGTAGTTATCATACTACCCTCACCTGTTATGCTGAGGCTAACAGGAAACAATTTTCCAGCTTGGCGTATCCAAGTTGAAGCAATCCACATCGGCTACGGACTAGCCGGATATGTCGATGGAACTAAGGTCTGCCCGCCACAAGAAACAGAAGGCCACACCACCTGGACAAGGCAAGACAAACTCATCCTTGTTCACCTTATGGCTTCAGTTCATGAGACACTTCATGGTATGCTTGGCTCTGTCAAAACATCAAAAGAAGCTTGGGACCTACTCACAAAAGCATACGCTAACAACTCTCGGTCAAGAGTCATGTCGCTTAAAGAGCGACTCATCAATTTCTCCAAAGGAGATATGCAGATGTATGATTACCTGCAACAAATTAAAGCAGTCACAGATGAACTAGCTATCATCAACAGCCCTGTCGAAGAAACAAATCTTGTCATTCACACATTAAATGGATTAGGTCATGACTACAGGGAGATAAGTGCCGCCATTCGTACCCGAGAAACTCCAATCTCATTTGCCGACCTTTATGACAAGTTGATGGATCACGAAACGTATCTAGCACAGCACCCTAACATTGCCATACCCTCTGTCAATACTGTCAACCGCATCTCCCAGCCACACAAAACACATCGTGACTCACAGCCACATCAACATGGAACGCGTGCTCCTCACCAACAACAGCAACACCAATATCGAACTTGTTGGACCCCGAACTTTTGATGAAAATTAGAAATATTGAAATGAATTTAAAATGAGAAAGAATTGGTGAGAATGAGAATGAATTTAAGGAAATTTGATGAAATTAAGAAAAATTTATGAGAAATGAATTGTTTAATTTTGAGGACTTTGATATTTGAGTGAACTTATATGGATTATGAGAGGAAAGTGGATGAGTTGATTGAAATGAAGTTAAATAGCAAGA
>JANIHY010000002.1:56916317-56931715 GCA_027479065.1 Erythroxylum brevipes
GACATTCAAGATTGCTTCTTTCAAGTTCATTTAATCTCATCATCTTTCACTTGAATTTCCAAGCATATAAAACTTAAACGCATGTCAAAATCATGCTAAGAAATCAGGAAAATAATCATAGACCTTCAGCTCTCAAATCTGATTGCATCAACAGTCTAACAAAAACAATTTTAAATCCAACTTGCATATTTATAAAATTCTAGCTTTGGAAACTAACTTCAGCAGGTTTTCTAATTGCATTATAGCATATAAATAACCTTTTAAATATACTCAAACACAAAACAAGTATAAATGACTAGTTCCTAGGGATATATTAATCATAATCAAGCAAATATGCAAACTTTACGCAGCTGGACAACAACCTACACATCAAATTAGATGTTGTATTTTTTATGTTTCTTTTTCTCAAAGATGTTTAAACCTTTAACTTTTAACCTTTTGAGAGGTATGGAATCAACAAATATATAATGAGATGTGGGAAAATCACATGAAAACATTTAAACACTACAAAACTAGAATAAGTAGGGGCTGGAATTTTTCTCGTCAATCACTTTATTCAATTACTTTATGTCCATCAAAATGTTTTCCAATTAATTTTATAGAACTTAGTCATTGAAATCCTTTAACTTGTGGCCTCATCTAAGTGGAAAGCATAGTAGACCAAAAACCATACCACACACACGTAAAGATGGCAAGGGGGTTTAATCGAAGACTATAACTCATTAATAAAAATAGAAACTTTTAACACTAAAAACATAACATAAAGAAAATTTTAAACATGCATATTAACAAGTGATCAAGCATACATTATGTAACATCTCGTTACTCATATTAAGGCAAAAATAATAAATGAGAGAAATTGCTGAGAAAGTAGGAAACACATTTCATGCTCATACATAATATGACACACATATACATGTGAATAGTAAATTTTTCTACATATAAAAATAATTGTACATGTATTCATGAATAATTTCAGGTAAAATTGGATTGAGTTGTGACCATTGGAAATTTTTTAGAATTCAAATTTTATTTATATTGGAAATATTATTGATTAGTGAAATTGTGATATTTTTGAATTTTGGTGAATTTCAAAAATTAAAGAGTAATTATGGAAAAAAGAGGGAATATGAATTAATGATGATTGGAGATAGTTAATTGTGGAGATGAGAATTAAGGGAATTAGTTCAAAAGGAACTTGGTTAGAGTTTAGGAAATAGGAAAGTGACAAGTGTCACTTACTAAGTGATTTTTAGAACCTTGTAAAAAGTAAGTTATGTTATCTAAGAGTTAAAAAGGTTAAGTGATATTTCTAAGTTCTTTCTTCTTCATCATCTTCTTCGAATTTTCTCTCAAAACACAAAGTTTTTCATCAATACCCTTCTAAAAGATTTCTGTGTTTTTCCTTCTTCAATACCAACCCCACCTTGCAAGTGGTTTCTTTTACTTTAAGAAAAACCAGAAGTTGGTTAGTGTTCACAGTGGATTACATGATTTTTCATGAGTTTAGAGCTTAAAGATAGTTGAAGAATTTGGAATCTTTAACAAGTATTGAGAAAATCCTTTAGAATTTTGGATTTATGAAATGAAATTGATGAATTTCTATCATCTGCATGGAAAATGGCATATACATATATATATCATGAATATTGTGGATGAGATGAAAAATTTTATTATAGTGTTATTTAGTTTTTGATGGATTTCTAGTGATCTAATGTTATGGAAATTGTTTTTGGATTTAGAAATAGCAATAAAATGGTGTTTAAGATAAGTGTAGGAAATGAAAGTATATAAAGGTGGTATGCTCTATTTTCTGTTTCTTCACTGTGCGTATATGTGTGTGTGTGTGTGTGTATGTGTGTGTGTTTACGTGAGTTCCATATAGATGATCAAGAAAATAATTTTTGAGTCGAAGAGTAGTTATAAAGTGATGGTCTGAGATGAGAATGAGTGTTTAAATGGAAGTTAAGAGGAAGAATAGTGATTGAGAATAAAAGTTGAAAATGCAGTGAACGGTGTATGGTAGAGCATGAAGAGTCAACTATTGATATTTGTTTTTCTTGATGAAACTTGGTTTAAATTGCATTTTTAGAGGTAGTGTAAATTGTGGTAAATGAGTTTAGTGAAGTGGAGTAGATTAAAAATTGAGGTGTTGGTTTTTGAAAAGTGGAAGTTGTTCGAAAATTCTGGGAATGAACAGTGAGAGTGGAAATTTTTGAGCTGAACTTTCATGAATTTTTTGTGTTGATACAGGTAGATTTTGAAAAAATTGTCTTCATTAAAGTTGTAAATATTTCTTTAGTTTTCCATTGATATAAAGTTTGCAAAATTTGGAGTTCTGGATCAAAAGTTATGGAGTTTAGAGGTTGGGATGTTAGTGAAGAAGAAGAAGTGGAAAAGTACCATCGTGCTTGAATTTTAAGATTTTAGGCCAAAAGCACCGTCATGCTAGGGCAAAAGCACCATCGTGCTTTTAAGTGATGAGAAATTTGCACTGTCGTGCAAATGCACGATCTTGCATTTGGGATTTTGTCTTTTATTAAACAGTATTGCTTCTTTTAACCATAACTTCTTCTTTAGACATCCAAATGACTTGATTATTGAACCATTGGATTTGCAAGACATTTTTCTATCCCTACATAAAATTTTGTATCATTCTAAATTGAATTGAGAAAGATTGATTGAATCAAAGTGTGGAATATTTTGGAATAGTGAAATAGGATTTTCTTACTAAGCACCCTTTAGTATTTTAATTATATCTAGATCTATAGGATTCTAAATGAGATTATTGTTGATTTTGAGTAAACTAGAGACATAGGACTACAAATCATATGAGAAGTCGAATTATGATTCAGTCTCTAAGATGTTTAATTTCTGGATGGAAGTTGTGTATAGTACACTGTTTTTTAATATAAATAGTACGAAAATGTTAAAGTATATCTTCCAAATTACTAAACCAAATTGAGTGCTTTTGGTGTCAATGGAAAGATAAGACATAGAGGAACACTTTTCTAGAAGAGAGTTTGGCCAAATTACATCATTTTCACCTTCTGATTGAACGTGAACATTAGACCCGAAAGGGATGTCTTGGAAAAATCTGAAGTGAGTCAATGAGAAATGAATTGTGATCTTAATGGTTTTAGTGAGGCATAAACCTAAGTATAAATTATACTTAGATGAGTTTTGATATGAGAATGACTTTGTGATGAAATTAATGGTAAAATACCCAGTATTATCATGAACATGCATTGTACATAATTCGTTTCATTCAAGTGCATTATTAAACGCTTATGATTGTACAAATTGTGATGTGTGGGTATCTTGCATAAATAAGTTGTGCAGATTAAACGTCCACATTTACGTTCCCAGAATTTGGAAACAAATGTTAAACTGAAGCGTATTGTGAGTAGACTGAGATGGTGTCATTTCATTATTTATTCTATTTTGAATTTTTGTATTTATTGACTAATGAAGTGTTACTTGTATGTGAATGAGATTAAATAAGTGTGCATAATATGATTGTTAAATGTCGGACTACAGTCCGATGATATGTGAATGTGGATCATGCAAATGTGACTGATACATTTCATTTCATAAATGCATGAAACATAATGGCTGTTGTGACCAGAGTAGCCACCGATCAGAGCTTAAAGTTCAACGAGTGAAAATGAGCTTCAAGCTCAAAAGTGAATCAGAGCCTCAGGCTTAACATTTAATGAGCCCTGTATCTCCCAAGCGGATAAGGAAACAATTATCAATAAGCCCTATATGGGACAGTTTAGGCACTCAGTCACAACAAAGTAACAAATAGAAAGTGGTTATCATGTGCACTGCATATGCATAATATGAATGATTATATCTATTGAATGTGAAGTGTGAAATGTTGTGAATGTGAATATGTGTTATGTGCTTGGGTGAGCCATCAATGATGGTCACTCATTGAGTTCGCAAAACTCACCCAAAATTTGCTAAATTTTTCTAGGACTTAGAAGAATACCCTGTTAGGCAAACAAGAGTATAATTATTGCATGCAATGGAAAGATAGAGGTCGGGATATGTAAGTGTTTGCATTAGTGTTATCCTATTCTTGTATCAATTTGTATTCTGCAATTTCTGTAAAATAGTGTTTTGTATTTGTAATGGGCCCCAATTAGCTATTGAAATTGTATTGATTGTAATGTGTTGATTGAAGATATTTATGAATAAAAGAGGGCCCAAATTGAATACTAATTTTTGCGTATTTAATTATATTTTAAAAACATTATACCGAGTTTTTACTGATTAAGTGTTCTAGCACGTTATCCTCGCGGGGCACGAACTCGGATATCCCTTAGGATGTCGGACACGTGTCTTGCGGGAGTGGAATGTTACACATTAAGCCCATAAATTTAGTCATCTAAGTTCATATTTTTATCATCGACATCCTAAGCTACAAAGTAAGCCAACTGTAGAGATGCTCACCAGTTGAGTTCTTCCTATCTCCCTTTGCTAATCTAGAATCGAACTAACTTGACTCTAAATTGATTAATGCAATTTTTTTCAAAAAGTACATTACCCCAAGAACTTCAATCAACCAACTAGTGAAATTCCTAGATCACGTGACACTCTAATTAAATCTCAGCCCTCAGTCTAATTAAATCTCAACCGTTTGACTGACTAGCGATTTAATAGTTGCTGCTGGATTCGCTAAACTCAATAGCAATTAAGGACTAAAGACAAAGAGATAACAATCAATTTACATTCAAATATATTAAGACTTCTCTCATAAGAACATGAATCGTAAATAAATTGGCTCAAGCATTGCACAAATATTGAAATACTCATAAATGCTAGAATTAAATTGAAAATAATTATCTCAAATTATCCAAATAAAGAACTAAACTGAAATTCTAAAACTTTTAAGCAAATTAACTTTGAAGAACTAAATACAAAGAGAGTAAGAGTAAGAGAGACTCGTTCTATTGATAGCTCGAATTCAACAGATCGACAACTGCTTTGACCTAATAGCTTGAAACACAAAATCCTCCTCCAAAAGTCTTGACCTAATTCAATTATGATGGTTGTGTGTCTCTCGTACCACCCAAACACCTCCTTCACTAATAGCTCTCAAGTTTTATTTTACTCTAAAATTGAAGTGATATGCTCGATCTCCCCCTATTTCTACTGCCATGCTTTCTTTTTGTAGGCTGCCAAGACACCTAAAAGCCACACTTAATAAACTTACTCTAATCTCTTCCATTTTGAAGAAATAATATCAGGTCTTTTGCTCTGTTTATGTTTCGCTTCATTGCTGCATGTACGATCCTTCTTCGCCTCCCAACTATTTTATGTTTCAACTTCATTTTATTCTCATCTGCTGTAGCGTTTTATTTTTGTTGGAGTTGTGTTTCTAAGCTATCCACTAACGTTTTGTCTCTATTGTGTTGTTTATGTCTTGGATGTTTGCTCTCCTCTGCGTTGTCATTTCTATGTTTTATTTAGACTATCGTGCAATGTTGGCATGGATTGTTGTGCATTTTATCTTTTGGGGCTATGTTGCGTTTCTTCTCTGCTGCTGTCGTTTGAATCAATATCCTCTTGGACAATTTTGTCCTTCTCTATAAATTGGACAACTATTAATTGTAATTTCAGTTTCTTAATAACTTATTGGTTAAGTTATGTAATTCAATCCTAATAAAGGTAATAAACTAATTCAATAAATTATCTAAATTAATGGGTTGAAGTTTAGGAGAAAAATAGATCCCGATTAGTATAGACTAGACTCATATCGGGCTTGTGATGAGGAAGCCCGATATGGAAGTTATATATAAAAATTAAGATCTCCTTTATTTACTTATGTAATTCATAAGCATACGAATCTTCTGACTCATTAAAAGTGCTTATGTCTTAAGAAAACTAATGAAAGGCGTTAACTAAGTGTTAGTGATTACGTTTCGTAAAAGTCTCGGGAGATCGAAGCTTATTTTGGCTTCGAAAACTACTTTGGAACATCGGATGGAACCAAAATCAGGTATTTCGTATTTCCTTCATTTTTAAGCCTTTCATGAATGATCTGGGACACGTAATAAGGTTTATCCTACGTGTTACATGTGATATCAGAGAGGTTACGTGATTGGGTTATCGAAAGTGAAGGTTTTTTTATTTCCATTCATTATGGTTTCATCAGTTTTTGATTCATTTTTAGT
This sequence comes from Erythroxylum brevipes, assembly GCA_027479065.1. Lineage (NCBI taxonomy): Eukaryota > Viridiplantae > Streptophyta > Magnoliopsida > Malpighiales > Erythroxylaceae > Erythroxylum > Erythroxylum brevipes. The sequence continues at coordinate 56,922,503 of JANIHY010000002.1, forward strand.
TTTTTTTTTTTGCATATATGATTACGTAAAAGTAGTATATATAAGGCTAGCTATGAAAAAAGGGTTAAAATGAGTCAAAAAGAGCAAAAAAAAAGGCATCAGATGCACGTGCCCAACGATGCTAAGTACTGCAGGAAGTGGCGGTACAAATGCACTTCAAATTGAGATGATGATTATTGACTTAGTACTTCTCTCAAAGTTTGATCACCTTTGCCTCGTTAGCTTTTATGTATACTCATTTTGGTCTAATGTAGAACCCTTAAAATTTATGCAACAATATTGCCAATAATCACCTCCACTTTATCCTCCTTTATTCTTATTGTTAGCTCGTCTAGATCAAATTTACCATACAACTAGTAGTAGATGTCCCTCTTAACCCTAAACCTCTCCATCACTTGGAGTTAACTAAATCCCATATCAATGAGCCACTTAAGCTACTTTGAAGAAGGACTCTGCGTCAATTTGAACACCTTCTCCAAATAATGTTGCTTTTGATAACTTTACAAGTACTCATGAAAGTATTCTTAATCAAATAATGTTAAGGGGTAAAATATTAAAAAATGTCTAACCTTTTAAGATTTTTCCAATTTATTGCCAAACTTTTAAAAGTTGTCAATTTAGTGATTAACCTTTTAAATCTTATATAATATATTCTAAAGGTTATTTTTGTTGATGTGTATGTCCACTAAACATCACGTGGATGTCCATCTATTAGCCATATCAACAAAAACAATATTTTTACATGATTTTAATGAAATTTGAAAATTGAGTCTCTAAATTGAAAATTTTAGAAAGTTTGACACTAAATTGAAAAAAACTAAAAGTTTGGACACTGTTGAATATGTTATCTCTAACATTAATAAGTACTCACCAAATTATTTCAATTCAGTTTATAACAGACCCAATCTCGTACCTTGTTCTTAACAACACCTCTATGCTCACTTATGTTACAAATGACAACTTCATCCACGACCTATAGAGCGCACGATGGAAGGATTGATGTCGATTTGGTGGTATTTTCGATGGGCATTTTATTTTGATGTGTTTTTGACCTTGAGGAGTTAAGAAGGATGAAAATTTCGAATTCAACAATCAGAAAAATAAGGATACACAAGGTTTGATTTCTAAGACACCTATTGGAAACTTGTTCCAAACAATCCAGATGATCAAAATAAAACCAAGAGAAACGAACAATCGACACATGCCCAGGAGAACCCCTCAACAGGCAAGATGGAGATCTCAAATCCATTAAGATGCAAATCCCAGCATTCAAGGGGAGGAATGATGCTGAGGCATACTTGAAGTGGGAAAGGAAGGTTGATTTGATCTTCGAATGCTATAACTTCTCAGAGGAGAAGAAAGTAAAACTTGCTGTTGTTGAATTTATAGTTATACACTAATATGGTGGGATCAACTTGTGACCTCTAGGAGGAGGAATGCTGAGAGATCCATCAATACTTGGTCAGCAATAAAGGCATCCATGAGCAAGAGATTTGTGTTTTTTACCATTATAGGGAGATGCATCAAAAGCTCCAAAGACTCACACAAGGGTCTAAGTCAGTTGAGGACTACCACAAGGAGATGGAGATTGCTATGATCCGTGCTAATATAGTGGAGGACCCTGAGACCACCATAGCAAGGTTCTTGAGTGGATTGAATAGGGAGATAGCAAATGTGGTGGAGTTACAACATTAGTTGGAGATTAAGGACATGGTCAACATGGCCATGAAGGTGGAGAGACAGCTCAAAGCTAGAGATCACAAGAAGTGGAGCAAGTTCTAGTTACTCACGGAACTTAAAATGGCCTAAGAAGGAGGAGAAGTCCAAGGATAAGGGGGTGGAGTTTAAGGAAGCACCTAAGAAACCAATTGGGGGATCTGATAAAAAAGGTACTTCTAATACCCAAGCTACTTCTAATAAACATTCATCTATAAAATGTTTTAAATATTTGAGTACTGGCCATATTGCTTCTCAATGCCCTAATATAAAAGTGATGTATATGAAGGATAATGGGGTTATTGATTCTGAAGATAGTGATGTTGTTGATTTGCTATGTGATAGTGTTTGTGATGATGATGATGATGAATGTGTGGAAAGAGCTGTCATAGGAGAAGCACTTGTAGTTAAGAGAATGTTAAGTGCTAGAGTTAGAGATGAGATTCTGGATTAGAGGAAGAATCTGTTCCATTCAAGGTGTTTGGTGGGTGGAAAGATGTGTAACTTGATCATAGATGGAGGTAGTTGTACTAATGGGGTTGGTCGAACTATGGTGGAGAAATTGGGCTCAACATGTAGGAAACATTTGGAGCCATATAATTTACAATGGATTAATGATAGTGAGGATGTGAAGGTGATTAGACAGGTATTGGTGCCATTTTCTGTAGGGAGATATAAGGATGAGGTGTTATGTGATGTGATATCTATAGAAGCAGGACATTTGCTATTGGGTATGCCTTGGCAGTTTGATAGGTGAGTATCACATGATGGGTACACAAACAAGTACTCATTCAAATTCAAGGGCAAGAACTTCACTTTGTTACCTTTATCACCTTATGCGATCTACCTGAACCAGGTTAAAGCTTTACAAAGAGAGGAGGGTTTGGGTAGTGAGATAAAGAAAAATGATGAGGAAAAAGAGGTCCAAAAGAAAAGAGAGATTGGCCCAATGGAGAGTGACTGCAACGGTGAGGAAAAGAAAGTGGGATGTGCAAGAGAGAAAAGAAGAGTGAAAAGAAAGAGAAAAGAGTAAGTTTGTATGCTAAAGGAAAAGACATAAGGAGAGCAACTGGAGAGAAGAAAACACTTACGATAGATAGTTAGGTATAGAGAGTGTTTAGTTTCTGATACTAACCCTCTTGATTCTTTGCCTAATGTATTTTCATCTCTTTTGTAGGATTATTTAGATGTCTTCCCTAAGAAGATGCCCAAGGGACTGCTACCATTAAGAGGCATAGAGCACCAGATAGACTTTGTGCCCGAAGCTCAGATTCCTAATCGCCAAGCTTATAGGAGAAATCCTGAGGAGACAAAGGAACTTCAAAAATAAGTGGATGAGCTACTAGAGAAAGGACATGTGAGGGAGAGCTTGAGTCCTTATACTGTGCTTGTATTGCTAGTGTCAAAGAAAGATGGAACCTAGAGGATGTGTGTAAAATGAGAGTTGTGAATAAAATCACTGTAAAGTATCACCATCCTATTCCTAGGTTAGATGATATGCTTGATGAACTGCATGGTGCATGTATCTTTACAAAGATTGATTTGAAAAGTGGATACCACCAGATTAGAATGAAATCAGGAGATGAATGGAAAACTGCTTTTAAACCTAAATACGAGTTATATGAGTGGTTACTTATGTCATTTGGTTTAACTAATGCACCCAACACTTTTATAAGGTTGATGAATTATGTTTTGCATGCATTTCTTGGTAAATTTGTGGTTGTTTACTTTGATGACATCTTGATATATAACACTAATCTTGATGAGCATGTCATGTATGTGAGGTGTGTTTTGGATGTATTGAGACAGGAGAGACTGTATGCAAGCCTTAAGAAGTGTACATTTTGTATTGATAGACTTGTATTCTTAGGGTTTGTAGTCAGTGTTCAGGGAGTAGAGGTTGATAGTGAGAAGGTGAAGGCTATTCAAGAGTGGACAACACCTAAGAGTGTTAGTGAGGTAAGGAGTTTTCATGGACTTGCCAGTTTTTACAGGAGGTTTGTGAAGGACTTTTTTACTATTGTTGCTTCGTTGACTGAAATAATCAAGAAGGAGAAAGGGTTTACATGGGGTGCAGAACAGGAACATGCATTTTTAGAGTTAAAGAATAAGTTGTGTTTTGCTCCTATTCTTAGTTTACTTAATTTTGAGAAAGCTTTTAAGGTTGAGTGTGATGCTTCTGGGATTGGTATAGGTGTTGTGCTTTTGTAGGAAAACAAACCAGTTGCATATTTCAATGAAAAGCTTAATGGTGCATAACTCAATTATCCAACTTATGACAAGGAACTGTATGCTATGGTGAGAGCACTGGAGGTGTGACGATAATACCTTCAGCCTAGAGAGTTTGTCATTCGGATGGATCATGAGTCCTTAAAGCACTTGAAAGGACAAAGCAAGTTGAGCAAGAGACATGCCACTTGGGTAGAGTTTCTGGAGACCTTTCCATATGTGCTTCGCTACAAGCAAGAGAAGGAGAATGTGGTAGTTGATGCATTGTCTAGGAGGTACAGTTTACTTTCTACTATTAGTTCTAAATTTTTGGTTTTGAGTATATTAAGGATTTGTATGCTTCAAATGTTGACTTCGCTACTATTTATTCTGCTTATGAGCATGCTGCATTCCAGAAATTCTATAGACATGATGGCTATTTGTTTTGAGGTAGTCAATTGTGTTTACCTAATTGTTCTATGCATGCTTGTGCATGAGCCTATAATGGTGGATTAATGGGTCATTTTGGGGTTGCTAAAACTTTGGATATTTTGCATGAACATTTTTATTATCCTGGAATGCGTATGAATGTTGAACGTGTATATGTCAAGTGTATTGCATGTAGACAGGCAAAAACTATTGTCAAACCTCATGGATTGTATACCCCTTTACCTGTGCCTACTGAACCGTGGGTTGATGTTTCTATGGACTTTGTTTTGGGCCTGCCTAGGTCAAAGAGGGGTTTTGATAGCATCTTTATTATGGTTGATCGATTTAGTAAGATGACGCATTTCATTGCATGTCATAAGACTGATGATACTGTGCATGTTGCTGACTTATTTTTCAGAGATGTTGTTAGATTGTATGGCATTCTTAGGTCTATTGTATCTGACAGGGATGCTAAGTTTTTAAGCCATTTTTGGCGAGTGTTAGGGAACAAATTGGGTATGAAATTGCTCTATTCTACTACTTGTCATCCATAGACAGATGGACAGACCGAGGTAGTTAATAGGACCTTGGGTACCTTGTTGCGTGCTATAGTGGGTAGGAATTTGAAAACTTAAGGTGAATGTTTGCCATTTATTGAATTTGCATATAATAGAAGTGTGCATTTTACCACAGGTTTTTCACCTTTTGAGCTTGTCTATGGTTTTAAATCCTTTAACTGTTTTAGATTTGGTGCCTTTACCTTTGTATGAGTTGTCTAGTACAAATGGCAAGAAGAAAGCTGAGATGGTCAAGGAGTTGCATGAGAAGGCAAGACAACATATTGAGTAGAGGAATAAGATATATGCAAAGCAAGCCAACAAAGGGCGAAAAAAGGTGACCTTTGAACTTGGTGATTGGGTTTGGGTGCATCTGAGGAATGAGAGGTTTCCTACCTAAAGGAAATCCAAGTTGGATCTTAGTGGTGATGATCCATTCCAGGTGTTGACACGAATTAATGACAACGCCTATAAAATTGATATTCCAGGTAAGTATAATTTATTCGTTACTTTTAATGTTGCTGATCTTTTTCTTTTTGATATGGATTTAGATTCAAGGATGAATCTTCATGAGGAGGGAGGGACTAATGTGAGCGGACCATGGACCATCGAGCAAGACCAGGCGGAGAGCTAGCCATGCTAGAAGGGTCCATGACCAAAGTTAGGGCCAAGAGACTTAAAGAGGCTCTTTATATGCAAGTGGGCTTTTATCTTGAGAGGATAACGAGCTCCAAGTCTATTGGAGGAGAGTTTAATAGAATTGAACCCAAAGTAATTTATTTAACTCAAATTCTTAGATCGGATACACTTGGAGCTTGAAGACAAGAAGACTTAGACTTTTTTTTGGTTGCCCATGAGGTATCTTAGAAGGGTCCCAACCATGATAACGCACCTTTAAGTCCTCCACACTCAGACTAATTCTCGCTCGAGCCAGGTAGGTCCTTTACGGGAGGCAAAGCTCTGACTTCAAGTTTTAAACAGCTGCATACATGAGTGGGGTTTGAACCCATGACCTCACTTAAGCCAAGAGAGTCCCTTATTAATTCACCTACGCCTTGGAGTTAGACTTAGGCTATTTTAAGGCTTCATCACTTAAGCCCAAGAAGTGTTTGGTGCACTACTTATTCCATAAGCCAAGGAGCATATGGATCCAGTAGTGGTGTCACACATAAGACGTTTATTTAATTTTTGAACTTTATTTTATTTTAAATTTCCATATATTTTTAGCCCAACTTTTTATTAAATATATTTATACCTAGGTATAAATATGTATCTTTAGGTCAAATTTTCGCAACTTTTAGATCAGAATTGCTTAAGTGCTGTCGGCTTCAATAGGAAAAAACATTATTCTTTTATTCTTGTTATTAGATACAAAAAGCAAGATGAGAATGAAATTACCAGTTTACCATGTCTACTAAATAGTTTCTCACTAGAGAAGTGTAAATCACAATATGTTCAAAGAATTAGGATAGATTTAGGTTGTTTAGTCTTAGATTCTAATGCTATATACTATACTATGCAAGAGGAGTTTTTGAATTACTATAATATACATAGTTTGGTATATACACGTGTAGCGATCGATGTCTAATGGAACTGGTATCCTAAAAATTATAAACACATGATCTCATTAGGATACCAGTTCATTAGAATCTGGTACATAACCATGAACCAAATTGTGTCAATCACATTGTCCTATTCAAATTAATAATAAGAACATGGTTCACCATATAGTTACTTTGTTAATAAAACCTTTAATGAGAATGGTTTTCTACACTATTGTGTATCAATATGTGTCCATATTGTCTCTTACTAAATTTGTAGTTAAAAACATAATTCGCTGTTTGGTCGTATATTGAACTGTGTTGAAAAAACCTTTAAGTGGTTAACCGTGCTAGCACAATTTCTGATTTACAAGTATATAATAATTTCTTTGGTACAAGCACAACACATTTGTCGTCTCCTCGGAAACATGAAATCAAAGCCCTAGTTCTTTACAGGTATATCAAACACCTTTTTCACCCAAAATTGACCCCAAAAAAGAACGAAACTATTTCTCGAGCTTGCAAGATTTAGCTTTTGACTTGAAAAGGAAACAAATAAACGAACGAACCATGTTCAGATCTCACCCCAGACCAAAACCATCACTGAAAATTTAGTATATATATTGATCGATTAACTAACCTAATTGGCTTCCCACCCCAATCATTTCCTTATACTGGTTCAGGGATTCCTGCCTCTGTAGCCTCATCTCCTCGTTGAACTTCTTTATGAACGCCTCCACTCGCCGGTTCAACTCGTCTTGGCTCAGCGACGGCTCTTTCCTCAACTTTCCCGACAACGGAGACGACGAACTCCCCGGTGCCAGTTGTTCATTCGTCCTGTCCCTGAACGTCTCTGATTTCTTCACCAGACGTTGATCCACAACGCATGCTTGACGGCCATGATTCTCCCACGTGTCGGACTTCTTCAAGTGCCTCGTTAACGGCATTGGACGCCCCTCCGTTATCATCTTCCACGTGTTCTCCAGAGTCTCCTGTCGTTTTGGCTTTGACACCCTTAGAGCCCTCCCTCCTAAACAGGTAAAAAATTTTAACCATATAAATAAATCACTCATCAAATGACCATTTTGTCCTCCCACGCTGTCCCCGCTTCATAAATCAAGCAATTAATGAAATGATATACCTTCGGGGCTGGCTTTGAGCGGTTTCCGGTGACAAAAGCGAGAAGAAACGAGAGGTTTCTCGGCCGGAGAGAGAGTCGCCGGGGTCGACAGATTTTCGTCAGAGCTGGTCCTCTTCGGCGGGACCCACGTGGACTTGGAGATAACAAACTCGTCTCCCTCTTCCTCCTCGTCTCTTGAGGCCTCCTGAACCTCCACAGAAGCACTCACTTCCTCAAGGACACCACATTTCTCCTCTTTCCAATCACATGCAACATCAACCGCCGCCGACTGACGCTCGAACTCATCTGAACGATGGCTCAATATTACTTTGGAATTTGGCATTCGCTCTACCTCATCATGGATACTGGCCTCATCATAATCATGGTCTCGGTGATATCGTGAGGACGCAGCGATTGTGATGATGATACAGTTGATGACAACGTATAGGTAAGGTGGTTTGAGCCAGGAAGACAATGATCCCCATATATGGGGGGCCTGAGAAACAGAGAAATCTAACACCAATGGAACAGAGAATTTCATAAGCAAAGCTAAGCACAGTACACTGGTTGAAATCAACACAACCTGTATTGAAACTGAGAAAGACGCCATATTTTTTTCCTTTGAGAGAGTGAGCGTGAGTGTGTGTGTGTGTGAGTGAGTGAGAGCGACACTGTGAGCGGGTGTTCAAGGAGAGAAAAATGGGAGGTGGGTAAAGGACATGGAACTTGACGAGGGTATATAGAGGCGGACTGTGGGGAAGCGGTTTATGGTGTAATATAAGCCGTTGGATTTGAGGTGGAGGTTAAGTGGATGGTTGAGAAACAGAGAAAAACGTAGTCTTTTTGAGTCTATGTTTCTCAGATAAAAGTTGGGAAGTAATTAGGGAAAAGCTATAATCTAATCTTTCTAGAGATTGTAAAGCGAGACTGCCAATCTCAGTCCGGCATATTATCAATGCTTTTAGATTAAAGAAAAAGAACTTTTGAATGTTCTCTTCCCCAACGGTCATAATATTGACCGTTAGTGGGTTACACGATTACCGAGGCTCCGGAGCAGGGGCCAGGGTGGGGTGGCACGGGCGCTACAGCTTGCTAGTGGGTACACCGCAAGCCGACCATATCCTATGGTTTCTTTTACGTTTTATTAAAACTTTGACTTGAAAATGAAAACACAAATCTTAAATGTCTCTCAAATAAACGGGATCTGACATGATGAGTAGCGGTGAAGGATGGCCCCGCCCCAGTAGCTTTCGATCGAAAGAGTGGTATTATTCTGAGGCACTTTGGGTAGGCTGATGCTGGGCCTATGAGCCCTACCATTTTCACTCGAAAATATGTTCTGATAAAGCGTGTGTAATCATGATATGACACAGTTTCCAAATATATTATCTATAGATTTAGGTATATACAGTAAAATTTTTATAAATTAATATTATTAAAATTATGATATTTATTATTTTATAAAGATATTACTTAACCGATAAATTAATGTTTATTAATTTAAAAAAATTATAATTGATTGAAGTTAAATTTTAATTACACCAAGAAGCATTGTATCTTAGAAAAATTCATGTTTCATATTAATTAAATGAATCTAAAACATAGATTTATTGTACATAATATTAATGAAAACTAATAAATA
>JANIHY010000002.1:56990124-57000707 GCA_027479065.1 Erythroxylum brevipes
ATATTGATGAAACGGCAAAATTAACACACGTTATGTTTCTTTCTTACGAAGAAAGTAATTGATCTTATAAATTAAAGTATAAAGATATTTAATCAAACATGTAGGTACTTATTAGAGAATAATTTCATTGAATTGACCCAATTATGAGGATCCCAAATGAAACATTACTTATGTATTTGTGGATTTTCTTATTATGATAGTTGTATAATAGATCCTTAAACTTGATATTACTAAAGTATCTCATGTGGAAATAAATGTGTTTTGATGTTATTTATTATTGAGCAAGTTTTACTTTTAATGAAACCCCCAATATTTGCAAGTATACAGGTTGTAAACTTGTAGTATTAAAGGTGTTGATCCCATGAAAAATTGGTAAATTAATCTAATTCTAAGTTATCTAAAGCCTAAAAAGATTATTAAAAAGAAAATAAAAACTAAACAGAAAAGTAGATTCGTGAATGTGGATTGATTGAAAATTAAATTGCAAAATTAACACACAAAAATCAAAATTGAGCACCACCAATGAACAATCAAAATCACACAAGGAAGATCAATCGATTATGAGAAGGGGGATTTATCTTATCATCAAATGCTAATATAATCACTTTTGAGTTAATACGATATTGTCCTTAAACTTTCGAATGGTAGATTACTCCCTCTCTAGTTATAATCATTAAATCTCAAATCATAACCTGTAATTAAATTATGAAATTTGCAATATCTCAATTAACAAAAACCCACAAATTCAATCAAATCTTAAGCCGTACAATAGACTATTGGATCCTCACACGAGATCTCTCTTCGTATAAATTCCCAATTTGATTATTTACATGATCTATTAGATTGTTTAATTCTCATTGTCTAGTATAATCATTTTGCTATCAATTCACTCTCTTGATTTATTATCGAAGCATGCAAATACAACAAATTATCATAGTACCTAATGTATCAACATCAAAAGAAATCACATTAACATTGATTCAAGAACAAATCCCTAAAGGAGTTTAGAACAACATCATCAAACCCAAATATATCACTATCAAATCCATCTTATACATTCAAAAGAAAGAATATTAAAGATGAAATGAAATGTCACTTGAAAGGGTTGGAACAGATCAAGAAGATAGCAGCACTGTAACCCTTCTTCTCCTTCCTCCTTTCTCCTCCTGCTCTCTTCTTCTTCCTCTCCCTTGGATATTTCTGAAAGTGGCAAAAAATGGAGCTCCCTCTTTAGGTCTTCTTTCTTTTCTCTATATATCTTTTCCATTTATGGTAAACATTAGGGTTTACCCAGGCTTAAAAGTTCGAAATATCCTTCGAAAAGTTGCATTTTAGAAGTCGGTCTATGATTGTTGTTGGGTAGGCCACGATCATGGTGGCACTCAATTTTTGCTCTTTTTCACGATCGTGGCAGATGAGACCACGATCGTGGCAAACCCACCAAGCTTTTGTCAAGCTATGATCGTGGCCCTGGGGCCTGGCTCCGGATTTCTTCCAAATTCTCTTCGTTCTTTGACATTTGATCTGAAATACTAATAAACACATCAAGGCACCTCAAACACTTAATATTAAAGTTCAATAACATGCTCTAACCCATAAAACACTCAAAATACAAATATCTAACTAAATACAAAATCCTAACTTAAACATGCACTAATCATTCAATTTAACAACTAAACACATACTAAACTAACCACTAAAATATTATGCAACTTATAACTATCAACATCCCCATACTTAAACTTCTGCTTATCCTCAAGTAAAACACAAAATACACCTAACAAAAAAACACACATAGGCAACAATGGTACAATGGCGTTGAAATTTACGAAACAAATTTAACTATAAACTCAATCCTTCAAGTTGTTCTAACTTATTAACTTATGAAATATGTGTCTAAGTACTTAAGACTAAATATATACACCAATCAAAACCTTGATGTCAAACTCATTCACTCCCATTACTTACACACACATTGATAATTATTCAGTCAATCAAAATTGTAACTATCCTTTTAGTGGCTTTTCATATGAAATCATATTATTCACAAGATTAGTAGGATTTATTAAAAAACACACTATTTTTGTTAATTTTATTAACACGAACCTAGCCTTTTGATGTGAAGGCAAACATTTATGATGAATGTCCTCTGATTACTCAACTAGGCCATGTTTTTATTAAGTGGCTTGGTTGGAATATCATTATAATCTTTTGACGCAAAGCAAACATTTGTAATGAATGTCTCACGATTACTCAGCTACGTCACATTCTCAACTAGCTGCTAGCTCTATTCATTACCTGATTTATTTCAAAAAGGGCCAGTGGAATATTTATTTATTTAAGATTTACACACATTTTTTGTATTTTTTTCTTACCTACCTCATTTCTTAAGCTAATCATTCTCATGAATGATACTAACAATGCTACTTATTCAATTTGCCTAAAATTATAAATGAATGTGGTAAATTCCTAGAGTGAATATCCTAATTAACATGTATATTTAACCGAAACAACATAGAACACTAATTCCACAAGCTAATAAATCCTAGCAACTTAAAAGACTTTGTGCAAAACTAAATTGATTCTGTTAAGTCCTAGCCATTGACACATTCACAAGAGTCACATCATGCAATCCTAAACAAAACTAACATACCACATGCAAAATTCACATTAAAAAAAAACATATAATGCATATAACCCTCCCCACACTTGGACAACACATTGTCCTCAATGTGAGAAGAGCAAACAAACAATACATAAGGTGGGAATAAAAATAATGAAATAAGAGAAACATAAGAACAATTGAAAGAAAAACAAGGGTTAGAGTATAGAATTGTTATGGTGATTGAGGTGGTAATAGTGTTGGAGGTGGTAGTTGAACACCTTGAGCCTCGAAATATCTGTGAATACATCATATGTCCCGGCTTTGGCGTCTTTATTCTCTATCCATCTCCTTCAACACCTTGGCATTTTCTGAAATGGTTTTGTTAGTGTTTGAAATGGCTTCCATTACCTTCTCCCATCTCGTTGATTCTTCCTTTTCTAAATTCTCGCTAGTTGAGTTCTCCTGTTGCGGTAGTGCCGAGCTCAAACTAGCCTGTCCCGCCCTGGTTTTAACATAAGATTTTACGCTGATATCTCGAAGTTTTATATTTTGGGACTTCAAGATTTTAGCTCTCATTAAGTGACAAGTGTTGAGAAACTCAAGACAATAGACAGTTAGTTTGTGGCAACTGACACTATAGTATTATGAAATAGCAATAACCAAGTACCTTATGCCTAAATTATTGCTTCTTTTTCTTATAGTAGCAATAATTGCATTAAAGATGTGGGTGGAGGTGTAGACTTTGATGTTATGATCCATTCAACACAAGAAAAAAAAAGTTATTTTGTTGAACACTTGTTAGTTTCGCTTTTGTATAATACAGTTTAATACATGAACTTGTGTAATAACAAGTGTTCAGGGCTTTGAATAATGTTGTTGTGGGTATTTTTAGCGTCAAAGCTCTCCAGCCCAGTTAGTTCAGTCCAATAGCGAGTGGCACGGAAGTCATCGTGCTGATCTACTATGGTTGAGCAAGGAAATCCATCGATTTCACGCAAAATTGCATGGTCTAAGCCATATGGTTAACCCTGCAACCGAAACTATAGGTCCTTAGGGTTAGATGACTCGTATTGAATGGAGGTGAATTATTCTAAGGTTAGTTCTTCATAAACAGGATAATTAAATCTCATAAAAATTTTTCAATGAATTCTTCCACCTAAAGCTTCAAGCCATTCTATCAAACCAATTGTTTCTAATGTTTCAAAGTCTAAGTATTTAGGCACAATAATTTTCTGCAAGCTAAAAGTGTAGAAGAGATTACCTTCCTCCTCTGAAAAGATCAGGAAAGCTGCTCCATAATCCGTTGCTCGATTTCTTTACCCACAACCTGATAATTGGACTTTGCCTTTCTATTGAGTGCACTTGACCGCTTGCTTAATGCATGATCCTATTAGATTGAGAGTTGTAAGGAAATTTTGGGAGAGTTAAAGACTTAAGATGGATGTAAAGAGATAAGTGAGGTCTTGTATTTAAAGAGATAGGGTGAAAATGAAATGTGTAGGAAAAGTGAGGATGAGAGTAAAATTATTGGTTAGGAAGGGGTGAAGAGATAGTGATCATCTAATTGGATAATAACACTTATTTCTTTTAAAGGTGTTAAACATAATGAAGAATATATAGATTATGGTATAACATTAATAAAAAGCCCCTAAATCTAGTATAACTCTCTCAATTGTGGTGTTATCTATCTTGCAAGGAATGGTGAATATACCAAGATCTTTGAGCTTTGGTGAAAGTTTTCTTTAGAAGACTACTGACGCATTTTCACCCATCTTTATATACTCATTACCCTACAATTTTCTCTTGTTAATGCATAATTCTTTAAGAAATTTTGCATACTTAGATACTTGTTTTATTACATCTAATAAGGATATATTGACCTTCCCTTTGCAGATGTCTCCAAATATCATCATACTTCTCTTCTTTCTTTGGCCTCATTATCCAACTAAGAAAAGAAGGAGAAAAAAGGGAACTTTTTGTTTTTGACTACAATCATTATTTTATGTACTACTTCTTTATTTGCATTAAAAGCTGCCCTTTTTGACTTCTCATTTTTTTACCACTTTCTGTAAAGAAATTTTTCTTACCACTTCTTAGCATAGTTGCATTCAATTTTTTGTATATACAATAGTTTGGGATGGAAACTTCCCTCTAGCCTAAGCTTCTATAAGAATCATCATAGTTGCTAATTGACTTACCTAATTTTCTAAATTTTGAAATAATGGATCTTATCTCTTATTCTAAACATTATTCTAAATATTGGATCTTATCTCTTATTGGAACTATGTGGTATTTAAGATAAGTTATTTAATTATGTCCTTTAAAGATGAGTTCAAATTTTGGCTTTAAGTGACTTATTGTCTGGGATAGAATTTTTATTGCCAACTTCGAGTGAAACCTAGCACTGCTTATCCATTATCATAGTTAAAGTGTGAATGATCCCTCCAACTTGAGTAAAGGTGTTACAAAAAGGATTAAACTACCTTAGTCATCTTAGAAAATTACCAATTATGTTGACTTGCTCAGTTTCTCCTTTTTGAAGTGTTGAGCATATGTCAACTGGTTGTCCTACATCAGCACATACTTAGCAATCATTAATCTATTGCATATTTCCTGTAGCCATTTGTCTATGAAAGAGGTGAAGTAAGACAATTGTTGTTCAATAAAGGAAGTATTTTACCTTATTCATCTTTCTTATTAGTTCATCGTGTCTTGTACCAAATTATTAGGAATTTATGGCCATATTGTAAATTAAATATCTAACAACTTCAAAGGTTTTGTCTACTAGTGGTCCTATGTTTACGACATCTAACATATTTCCCTCCATTAGAAGTAGCCTTTATAGAAATATTTAATTAAGTGCTGGTTACTAATTTAGTGTGTAGACAACTTACGCAAAGCTTCTTGAAGTGCTTCTACTACTTATAAAGAGTTTTTCCATTATACCACTTCATGTCACATATTTCTTTCTTTATGTCTACATTCAAGGACACAAGGAAATATTTATCTAGAAATTTATCATCCCATTCCATAAGTTGATTAAACCCGATGATAGGTAACACCTCCAATCTTTAGCAAAATATCCCAAAGAGAAGGAAAAAAAACTCTTTGCTTAATCCATTTATCCATTATTGTTTTATGGCTTCATACTAGAGTATACTACATGGAACTCTGTTAAGTGTTTATCTGGATTTTCATTGAAAAACCATAAAAAATAGGCAATAAATGTATTAGTCCCTCTTTCAATTTTAAAGTTGCTTTTAACTTTAAAAAAAAACTCAATTGCTATTTATTTAAGTTAGGAGCAACCAACTCCTTTAAGTCTAATATTTGGTTATAGTCTTTTCTATATCTAACTCTAAGCTTGATAATATAGGGTTTGTAATTAAGTTGTTGTTTTGTGACTTTTGTTTGGCTTCTCTCTTTATCCTACACAATGTTCTTCCTATTTCTATATGAAACTATAATTCACCTTGATGAGAAGATCGAGTACTTACCATATATGGTTAAGGAAACAAATATAAGTAACAAATAAGAAAGTGAAATAAATAAAATAAAGAGCACAAAAATTACTAGATTAACTTCCCAATAGTAACACCACAATTTGTATGTTATTGCTTACACCCAAAAATTAAACCTTACTTTCAAAACCTATATAGTAGCAAAAGTATTAGTCAATCTCACATAAAGTATCTAACCCCCATTTTATTCTTATTTACAAGTACCTCTGTAGGATCAACTTTTACTTTCACTGCTATATAATGTTTTACGGTAAATTTTTAACTTTGTGTGTAGGGATAACATATCAATGCAATATTTTTCTACATTACTAATTGTAATCCTCAAGACTCTCATTTCAAAATTAACAAAAATTATTCTAGAAATTATCTTTAAAAAATTTACATGTGAAATTAATGCCCAAAAACAATACTACTTTACAACAAATAAAATAAATGAAATTTAAACAAATAACCATAATATGCAAATACAAATCAAACAAGAATAAATTTTGACATGACTAATTAATAATATTTGTTTAAAATACAAAAAAAAAATTGAACTAAGATAAGCATAAAGGTACAAATTAAACATGTATTTTTTAATTTTTCTTAATTTTACATAAAAATTTGAAAGAACAATAAAATTTAAGAAATTAAATTAGGTGTTCACACTTGGGTTTCATTAAGAATTATTTCATCTTCATCAATGCCCCTATAGTCTTTTGTTAGCTGCAAAATAAAAAACATGTATAACTTTTAGTATTTATGTCTATTTAAGCCTATAAAAATTATTCTTAAAACTCTTCTCAACCAAGGTTCTCGTGGGTTTATATATTATTCTTCTCTTCAAATAACAAAAGCTTAACCAATATTTTCTTGAGTTTATGTATCATACTTCTCTTCAAATGACAAAAGCTTTCAACATACCCATAATCAACATGATATTAATCACCATGATAATAATATCTAATACCATATCATCCTATATTAATCACAATAATAGTATTGTGGTGTTAGTACCACTTCATGCATACAGCCTGTTGGTGCTAATAATCAGCCCACTAAACCCATCCAAACTTACATCCGTAAGGGTAAGATGGGGAAGGGGGCAAATGCCACATAGGCTAGGTGGTTATGAGTTAGTTATGGAGAGAGGTTGTTGAGAGGGAGGTACAAGAGAAAGGCATATAGAGTAATCTGCTTAGTGGAATAGACATAATCATTCATATTGTGAAAATACAGATATTGTATTGGCCCAGAACTATTTTCCAGGAGGGGTTCTATAACATCTCATCACCGATGGGAAGGGTAATTTGATCATTTGGGACGGGTTAGGCTAGTGTAAATATACCTCGGTATGCTTATGCATCATATAGCCTCTATATTTATATGAATGGTAATTTTTGCACATGTACATGATTGTACATGCATTCATGACATTTCTCGACATATGTATTTATTGTGAAAAATATGCTATTTGTGCTTGAAAAATTGAATTGGAATGATTTATGTGTGTTTTCCATTTTTAGGGACTTTTAGGAATTTTTCTGAAATTTTTGGGGAACAATGTTTGGACCGAAAAAATTACCAAGTGGCAGTCTGATTTAGTTTCCGGTACTGGAAATGACTATCCAATAGCACTGGAAAATTAGATACATGATTTTAAGATTTATAACTTTGATTCATTGAAATTTGGACTAGAAATTGAATTGGAAGTAGAAAGAACCTAAAAGGGGTTTAAGAAAAAGACAAGTGGCAAGTGACACATGTCACTTGCCTACTTAGTCTTAGACTTAAAGGTTATTAAATTAACCTAAGTGGTTTTAGTTCCACGATTCTTCTCCTTGAAAGTAGTAAAAATCACTTTTAATGCCAAATTCTTCCTCTCATCCGTGGCCCTCTCCTCCTTCTTCTTTGATGGGGTTTTCTTCTTCTTCTTCTTCTTCTTCTTCTTCTTCTTCTTCTTCTTCTTCTTGTTAAGCTCCACCCACACCAAAGCTCTTATATTTCCCTTTACGTATCCAAGCTTAAGTTTTCTCCCTCCCTTTTCATGGTGAATTTCGTGTATGTGGAGTAAAGTAGAGGATTTAGCGAGTTAGTGGAAGAAGTGATGAATTTGAAGCTTATTTAGGTAAGATTATGTTTTATGTTAGTTAAATGCATAATTGTGATATCTTGTGCATCAATTGCATGAAGTTGTGCTTTGAGTATATGGGTATGTTGATTCTTTGATTAATTGATGGTTGGTAAATGATGAATTAGAAGTTAATGGATGAGATGTTATGATGTATTAAGTTGTTTTGAAGTGGTTTTAATGATGTTAGATGATTGATTTTTTTAAAGGAAATGATTGAGTATGTGTGCTGGGATTTTGTGGGTTTATGTTCAAGTGAAGTTCTTGATGAAAGTTTGGTTGAATGAGTGATTAAATAGAATTCTTATTGATGTAGGAATCGTGTTGGAATGAAAGGAGTTGAGTTAAATATGAAATCTGGAAAATTTTACTTTGTGTAGGTTTCAGATTTTTGCTCATAACTTTTGATATGGTTGTGCTATTGAGATGATCTTTGGTTTGAATTCAACTTAAGAAGCTTGGCTAGAATTCTTATGAAGGAAGTTCTGTCCAATTGTGGTTTGAAGGATTTCGAATTTGACTTTAAAAGTTAGATATATGTGCACAGTGAATAGTGGTGTATATCACATTGACTGATTTGTGACCAGAACTTTGCAAATTTTTATAGGCTAAAGTAGACTGATTTTGTGAAATTGGTCCTCATAAAAGTTGAAGATTTACTTGTTAGCTTTCTAACTCCATTAAGTTTGAATTTTTTTGATTTGTAGGTTGAAAGTTATGATTTGTTAATGTTCAGGTGGTAATTAAGATCAAAATGTGTTTTGTGTGCAAATGACTCTAAGTGTATAGGCCTTGCGATTTATGTGTTCTGAAGCTAATTATGGACTGTTATTATTGAAATTAGCTTAAGTGATCTTCTGGAAAGTTGTAGAGGATTGTTATAGCTTTCTAATGAGGTATAATATATTAATTGTTGATATAAGGATGGTAAGTTATGCATTTTTTAAGTTTTGATATGGTTTAAGTCATGTGCTGTTTTAACACTCCTTGACAGGGCAACCACATTAATGGGTGAATTTGACCTAGTTAGAAGTGGAATTTGCTTTAAAGTCCTTCTTGAGAATTGTAGTATATTGTCTTATCTTTTTATTGCTATATTGTATGGAATTTTTCGTCAAGGGTATATGGAGTTATGAATTTTGGAAGATTCTGTTACTTTAAGAATGAGAATTATATAGACTGAAGCTTTGCTTGAGAATTTGAGTTGTTTAAGTTCAATTATTACTTAAATTTATAAATTTAGCAAAATTTTAATATCAATACAAAATTTTAAGAAATCAATCAAATATATAAATTTTTTTGTTAAATAGCCTGAATATTACAATCATTAATTCCAATTCATAGTGATACTGACATGGAAGACCAGGTAAATATAAAATCTCGAACACAATCATGCCCAAGTGCACAGGGAAACAAATAAAACCCTACCTTAAGCCATATCTAAGTGTACGGAGGATATACGAGCATGGTCTATATATAAGGAAAAATAGTTTACCTAGGCTATGTCTACGAAGAAAATCTTTATTTGGAAACATATTTTTAGTAGATTTTGAACTCTTAAAAGATTTGAAGTTTTTGAGTATCATGTTTAAGTTAGGTTGATTTGGTAAAGTAGTAATTTGAATAGAACTATAATATTAGAGTTTATAATTAACTATATTTGTGTAAACATAATCTATATAAAGAGGAAATATATATTCTTCAAGAGATTTGTTGATCAATATAGTGAAATCAGATGCTCTTAGCTCTCAAGACCTGCAGCATACCCAATTTGCAAAACTCATTAAAAATCCTCTTATTTTTCTTTGTTGATTCTTTCATACAAATCTATTATTGTTGCATACACCTTATTTCTCATGGTATCAAAGCATAATTGATGCAACAGTGACTTTGATTGCAAGATTTGAAGTGGCAAAGTTGAATAGAACTACAAATTTCAGAATGTGACAATGGAGAGTGAATTACTTATTAGTGCAACAAGGCTTACTGGAGGGGTTACAAGAGAATAAGTCAAAAGATATAGTTGAACTCGACTAGGATGAGTTACAAGCATGAGTAGTTAGAACTGTTTGGCTATATATGACAGACGAGGCTATGTATCACGTCATGAAACTTGCATCCTACATAGAGATTTATAAAATCTTGAAGTGCATGTTAATTAAAAAGAAGGCTTATTTATTAGAGGTATGTTACATGAAAAAGGAGTATCAGTCAATGCTTTAAAAATCAGACTGGACATCGAACCGGTCGAAGGAAAGGTTTAGAGGTTCAACCGGTAATGAACCGCTATTAAACCAGAATATAATAAATAAGATAAAAATTTTATAAAAATAAATAAAAATAA
>JANIHY010000002.1:57000807-57011380 GCA_027479065.1 Erythroxylum brevipes
GATCCACTTTTTACTAACAACTTTTGGAAGGAGTTGTTCAAGTTACAAGGGACGGTATTGAAAATGAGTTCCTCTTACCATCCTCAAATGGATGGACAAACCAAGGTAATCAATAGGTGTATTGAGACTCATTTTCGTTGCTTCACTTTGGAGCAACCTAAGGGTTGGTCTATTTGGTTGGCATGGGCTGAATATTGTTATAATACAAACTACCATGTTTCGACTGGGCGGACTCCTTTTGAAGTGGTGTATGGTCGTCTTCCACCAACCTTGCTACATTTTACTCAAGGTGAAACTCAAGTAGAATCGGTGGCTTTAGCTTTAGTTGATATAGATGAAGCATTAAAACAACTAAAGCATAACCTAATAAGAGCACAAGCCATGATGAAGAAATCAACTGATATCCACAAGAGGGAAGTGCAATTTCAGGTGGGTGACTTGGTATTTGTTAAATTAAGGCCCCATAGACAACTCACAATTGCTAGGAGGATCTGTCCTAAGTTGACAGCAAGGTACTATGGGCCTTTCAAGATCATTGAAAAAGTGGGAATGGTTGCTTAAAGGCTACAACTTCCTCCTTCAGCCAAGGTTCACCCAGTTTTTCATGTTTCTCAACTGAAGAAAGCCTTAGGCAACCACTCAGCGGAGCATACTCTTCCTCAAAGGCTGGAGATAGATGAAGGAGACTTGGCTGAACCTGAAGCAATCTTAGCTTCCCGCATTTCCAAGTCTAAGGATAGCAGTATCCTTCAGTGGCTTATTCGGTGGAGGAACAAACCAGCAGAGGAGGCAACTTGGTAAGATGCTAAATTCATTAAGGGGCAATTTCCTTCCATCCACCTTGAGGACAAGGTGTTATTTGAGAAGGAATGAACTGTTAGTACCACTCCATGCATACAGCTTGTAACAATCAGCCCACTAAACCCATCCAAACCTACATCCATAGGGGTAAGATGGGAAAGGAGGCAAATACCACATAGGCTATGTAGTTATGAGTTAGTTATGGAGAGAGGTTGTAGAGAGGGAGGTACGGAAGAAAGGCATAATGAGTAATCTGCTTAGTGGAATAGACATAATCATTCATATTGTGAAAATACAGATATTGTATTGGTCTGGAGTTACTTTCCAAGAGGGGTTCTACTACTGAACTTATTGAATACGTAAATAATACCAACCTCAACTCATATTCCTATCATGTGGCATACTACTATTATGCATATTAAAATTGGGAGTGGCATCATTTTACTAATTGGTTAGTAAAACAAGACAACCTTAAAACGACGCCCTTGAACTTGTATCAGTTCAGTAGAACTTGCATAAACCATACACACAATCCTAGTTGATCATTATTTTCAATTACAGATATAACAAGGAGAAACCATCATTTAGCCGAAGATACAAATATCAACTGCTGTCATCCAAAAGCTCCATGATTATTAGCATCATGGAACAAGTATGATCTTGCCAACGTGCTGGCTACTTTCCATAAGCTGATGAGCCTCCGCAGCATCAGAAAATGAAAAGCACTTGTAGATCACTGGCTTCACCTTGCCTGCAGCAATGGCTGGCCAGACAATCTTCTCCACCTCATGGACAATTTGTGCTTTATTTTCTGGACTTCTAGTTCGCAATCCAGCCGCTGCATCACACAGAGGACGTGTGTTAGGATGTATAAACTCTACTTAACATTAATAGATCAAAAAGCATATAAAGATCATGAGATAGTTGCATTACCCTGTTGCTGTTCAAGCATATTTTAAACCCCACGAAGTAACGCATGACAACAGGTAGAGCTTTCTATGATCTTGATTTGTCACTTAAATGAGCTTGTAATGGTATGAAAATCAAACAGAAATGTGCACTTATCTCTACAACTTCTCAATATGAAAACAAAGCAACCTCTAGACATAACAACTACCACTTCCTGGAAGTTAAAATAAGAAAAAGCTGATAAAAGCAAGTTAACTAGAAGAGGAGTTCCTGAAAATTCTTTTCAACTAAGATTCAAACAAGAAGATAACCCTGATTAACATATCAGACACATTTCTTCTATCATCAAAGATTTTAACTGCAACAATAAATTATAAGCTTACATGAAGTGCCAATTACACATCTCAAAACGACTGGTATACATATGTATCCAATTCTTATGATGTTGGTAGAATGAAGAATCTGGGGAAAGTAACCACTAGAACAAAATTCTATCAACTGTTTAAGGAAGACCAAAAGAGAAGCATCAACTACATTTTCAATACCTTGCACAGTTAGGCGTTTTGCAAACACAGAACCTAGATTTATTTCTGTTACAGCTCCACTCATAAAGCCAATGATAAAAAGTCTCCCATCAATATTTAAACTGTCCAGGTTTCGCTGAAGGTAAGAGGCTCCAACACAGTCCAGAATACAATCAACACCTGCAATTGAAGATAAGAAGTTAAAAGGAAAAGGTTTAACTCTCTTCAATATGAAGAAAAAGCTAGGGGGAATCCTTTGTGCACGCTAAAATACATCAAGGTAAAAATTAAACCTTTTCCACCCGTTTCTTCCTTTACACGTGTAACAAAGTCTTCTGTTTTATAATTAATGCAAACGTCCGCTCCAAGATCCTTACAAACAGCCAACTTCTCCTCAGTCCCTGACAATCAAGAATTTAAAGTCAAGATACTTGCTAGGAATGCTCCGAAGACAAATCACATGACATAAGCAAAACTTGTAGCCAGACCTGCTGTCACAAACACTCTAGCCCCTTGATACTTCGCAATTTGTATTGCAAACGTACCAATTCCGCTAGAGCCCCCATGAACCTGAAATGATTAATGTCAAACAGCCGGTAAACAACAAATCAAGACCCATGGATATAGGGACAAACAAAATAAAGAATAAGCACGTTTTGAACTAGTACTTACTAGGGACTGTTTCAAAGTAGCATAAAGATGTGGTCTTGATCCCAAAATGATTTTCAAGCACCAATTTTGTAAATCTCAATGAGACTAAATAAGCAATATGAAAACAGATTGAACAAGCCGCCAAGCATTACATACCAGAAAAGTTTCTCCAGCGGAGAGCTTACTGGTCATAAAAACCGTGGACCAAACAGTACAAGCAACTTCAGGGAAAGCAGCCGCATCCTTGAGCGACACACCAGCCGGAATGGGAAGCACTTGCCCGGCCGGAACAACCACTTTCTCCGCATAACCTCCTCCACTAAGAAGAGCACAAACCTTCACCAACATAACACAATTAATACATTAACATAAACTAAAGAACTTACACGATTTCCCACCTCCTAATCACAAAGTTGTCTAATTAAAACTAGAACTTTCACCAACATAACACAATCAATAGATTAAAAGGCTCTACTAAAGAGAGACGATTCCCACTTACTAATCAGAACCTTCACCCATAAAAGATTGAAACTTGCACCAACATAACACAATCAATATATAAACAAGTTCTACTACCCAACTCACACAATACTGACTTCCTGATCATAAAATCCTGTCATAAAAATTGAAACTTTCACCTGATCGCCGACCTTCCACCTTGACACTTTATCGCCGACGGCCTCAATGATGCCGGAACACTCCAGGCCAGGATACACGCTGGCTCCTTTGGGCGGCGGGTAAGAGCCTTTCCTCTGCAGCGTATCGGCGCGGTTCAGGGCGGTAGCGACCACGTTGATGAGTACCTCATCGTCTTTGATCTGTGGGAGTTCAACATCTTGTACTTGCAGCACTTCTGGGCCACCCGGTTTGGTTATGACGACAGCTTTCATTTTCTTGTTTTGGTGTTTATCATTTATGAAGTGGGTGAGGACTGCAGAGAGTGAAGATCGAAGATTGGACAAAGAAGACGGGGAGGTGGCTCTTATATCAGTATCATACGTATTACTGCGATTTCTTTATTGTTGACGTGAACAGCAACAAAACCATCCACGTCGCAACAAGCATCAGATAGGCGATTCCTATTTACTTATGCTGTTAATCATTTTGATTCATGATTAATAATTTATTTTAATACCATAGGATCACCTTTTTCTAATTTTAGAAGTTTATGGTATCATTTTGATTACAATCACATGCAGGATTGACTATCGCTGCAGTGACAATAGGTATGTGATGAGGATGATTATTCAAATTGATAAGTAACTTTTTTAGGCAGACTTAGAGGTTTAAGATTCATTATCCAACAACAATAAAAATCTTTATCAAAAGTTGAGAAGATATTGAAAATGGTTCGATTTAACCCAAATTAACCCCAACCAAGTTGATAGAATAGATTGGATCAACCATCACTTTCTAAGCATATAGGATAGCACAATCATATTCCATTCAAAATTGCAATATTGGATCTTGGAATCAAATTAAATGACTTTTTTGTAAACTAATCAATGGTAGGAAATTTTATTTTTCATAGAATTGTGCTCAATTTGATCCAAATTACAAACCAACTACTTTTTTCTTACACATAAAACATAATAAGTACTTAAATACTAAAACAGAAGTAAAAAATTTTAACAATCTCAATTGTTACTAATGCATTTTCCAAATGGCAAACAAGCCATTACCCGAAAGGATGTGATTACCTATGCCACCTATCCTGTTCCAACCCTGTTTCAGTTCATCTCAGCTACATATTTATGTGAGACTCACATAAATATATGACTAAGATGAACTGGAACAAAATTGTATCAAGATAGGTGGCTCAAGTGATCTTATGCATTACCCGAAACACTCTTACAGATCCCTCACCCCGTACTTAAACCAAGGTAAGGAAGTTAAACCAAGATGAGGGGTTGATGAGGAGTTAAATAAGGAGTACAGGTAAGGAAAACTGCAATCATACAAAGCAACGATAAACATGGGGCCAAATCCTCTGTCCCCTTTTCCTGGCCCCCTCCCATCTGAGCCATCCACTCAAGTGGTGGGTCTCACTTGAATGGATGACTTAGATAAGAAGAAGCCAGAATAGGGTTAGAGGAAGGAGCCAGAGAATCCCCCTCTGATAAACATTGCCTTGGTGATCATCCAAGGGGCCAGAAAGTACCATCTCGAATACCAAACCTCAATATGACAGTCTGCGCCACCAAATTTATTAAGAATTCAGAAGTATAATCAGCCATATTGCTAATTTAATTTAATTGCCGAAGGCAGATGAATGCAAACTAGGAATTAAATTTCTCTTTGATCTTCGTCACATATTGATACAAACTCTCTTAGGCATCATGAGTTCATCAAGGATATCGCTTTCTTGCCTTCTGACGCAGAATTGTTGAGCAACGAGGCAAATGTCTAATGGAAGTAACCAAGAACTTGACCACCTACATTTCGCCTGAGGGCTTCTTCATGATCCAATACACCATCAGGAGTTGTGATCACAACATAACCCCACTGCATGACAGAATTCATGAAAACAATACCACCCATACTCAAAATGTCAAAAACAATGCATTTCACAAAGAATGTTCCATATATTATTAAAAACAATGCATTTCACAAAGAATGTTCCATATATTATTAAAAACATTGCATTTCACAAAGAATGTTCCATATATTATTACTTCAGAAGAACATGAACGAACCTGTTTTGAGGGAAGTGCTCGCAATCTGTATTTTTCTATTTCTTTGGCCTTCAGGTCTTGCCTAAATGTGATGGCTCGGCAATCAGTTACCCTGCCTTGTAGTTCCACAGTGATCCTCCCAACTCTATGCAGATCATGAACTTGGAAATTCTTGACATATCCTAAAGATATAAACACCAAATTGAAGCCGTCTTAATAAATATACATAATTGATTGTTTGATAATTTGAGCTCCACAAAGATACATATAAAATAATGCAATAGCTGTTTAAACAGATCTAGTAAATTCTTCATTGAGACTTTTACTATATCTAGTTAATCTTGTATAGGGACAAAGATGGGGGAAAATCAAAATGGTTAAGATGGAAAGGGGAGGCTATAGAAATTATTCAGAATTTCTGCAACTGAATGTGTAAGATAAGTAATGGGGACAAAGCATCTAATTCTTGAGAAGAAATTGTATTTCACACTTCTGACATTGTGCTTGCAATCTTACTTATTGATTTTAAACCAGACGCAGGAAAGAACTATTAGGCTTTCTCTTCTTTACCTTCTTCTAGATCAAACATACAGTTGGGGTGCCAAGCAGGACCCTTAGCCTTGCATGCAAATAGAATTTCTCTCAAACAAGGGCATTGATACACCATAAATAACTGAACAGCAATGTCTTTAGCCCCCTTCAAAAACTATAAGCTACTATGAACAGCCTGCTGCTGACTATGGCTAAGAGAACATCTGCACTGATCCTGACAATCAAACAAAGTCTGATACTTCAAAAAGCTTTCCTGGTCTACTCCTAAAACTCCACAACGCTTCTTGGAACTTTCATGTGGGAAACTCAAGTTTTAAAATGATTCTAGAGCTTCTGAGAAAAGCGATTTAGCATCCTTCAATATCAAACACCAACAAATTACAAAACCCTTACTCCCATTCTATCGGAGATTATAAAACAGAGCACGACTCAAAGGCACAATCAATTGACTTTCAAAGGAGCTCAGTCGAGGTAACTGAATATCATGAACAAAGGTCATTAATAGTACTCTTCACGTCAACTAGCTCCATTGGTAGCAAACAAAGGAATGAAAGCAAGCACCTAAAGGACATCCTAAACTATATTGCCGCATTCCTTTCATTGAGCATACACATGGAAGCTTGAATCTTCAACTTACAAGGACTTCAGAAATTGTAGAAACAGATGAAGTACAGAAGAACATATACTCACATATATGCAAAGGCAATGAGAACACAAAAACAACTATTGGCCCTTAAACTTCGAGCACAAATATCAGGGGAAGAAAAAGAAGTACGAAGTTGCATTGAACAACATATGGAAAAATCCAGAAATTCCTAACCATATCTACGACTTCTACTCGTATAACCGTGTGGCTATGCAAAGAAAAAAGTAACCTTTATTCTTCATGATCCCTAAAAAAGACGACATGAGAGTAGAAATCGGTTGAAGCTCCACAGTAGCTTTCCCTCTCCTTTCCGCATTCACTATTGTCCTCAACGCATCGTTTAATATCCTCCTCCCCATCTCTCTCTCTCTCTCTCTCCTAACACCCCAGAGCCAGAAGCTTGCCAATGGAACTCGTATAGAAAGCGAAGCCGAGGACTGACACCTGCTTTGCGGTTTTGGAAGATCCAAGCTTTCGTCTAAGACCCTAAGAGAAGTCGTCACTCTCAACCATGTTTTATGTTTTGGAGCAGGGCCTATGGCGGGTTTTACAGAAATCTTAGCCCAACCCAATTGCCAGAGGCGTCGTTGATCCTGGAATTAGCCCGGAGCTCTCAACCTTTTTGTTTCTATCGGCAGATATGGTTTTGTTTTTCAACGGCCTTGGAATTACTTATTAAATACATTCCTTTTGGATGCTTTGCAATCTTTTGTGAGGACATGTTCAGGGTCTTAATCCCAAGATTTACTGTTTAACTATCGCTTATACTCTTTTGTATTAAAAAAAAGAATGTTTTTTTTCAGATTGTGACATCCAGTAAAAATAGAAATTATACTCTCCCATTTTTATCACATTATACTCTCTCATTCTTATCACAGCTCTTTCCCGTCAATGGTATTCTTATTCGTATTATTAAATTTTATCTACATAGTTATCTAAATCCTATATAAATGTGTTAATAACATTTAATGATATAGGTAAAAACTAGTTTATTAGAACAAAAAATATGTTATTTTATCCACGGCTCTTTCTCATCAATGACATTTTATTCACATATTTGCACGAATTTCACATAAATATGTTAATAACATTTAATGACATAAAATAAGAACTAATTTACTATAACTGAGGGACTCTTCTTTATTTTTATTGCTTCTCTTGTTTGAATTTCTTTGATTCCTTTTTTAATCTTTCCATTATTTTCATTGGTAACGATTTGCCTTACAACGACAATTCTCAGTAGAAATCTTGATGAGACTCAAGTTTCAGGAAAGTCTAATAATAAGCAGTCTTATCCCTAATTAGTAGAAAAATTGTTTTTTGAATATGAATTTTCATTAAATATAAAAAATATTATTAAAATAAGTTTAATTATTTTATTTTTTGAAAACTAAAAGTTCATCAGTTCAAGTGTTAATGCAACTCTTAAATATATTTTTACGATTGCAAAATCTAATTGATAAAATAGGAAATATACTTTTGATTCTTATTTTTCTCTCTTTTTTCTTAAATCTCAACATTTCTTCTCTCTTTTTTATATTTTTTATATTTTTCTTAAATTTCTATTATTTTTCTAATTTTGTGAATTTTTCATTGCTTGAATCTTTAACCAATCTCTTTCAAATTTATGAGCTTTTGTCGTTATTCTCTTAACATTTCTATATCTTGTCAATATGACACTATTTACTTTAATTTTAAGCATTGTATTCTTTAGGCTTGTGACAACCTTTGTTTTTAAGCTTTGTATTTTTTTTTTGTTTCTTTACAACAAGGAAGGATTTGGATTAAGATTTGGAGGCACCCATAACAACTCTTCTAGTTATTTTTTCTTTTCTTTCATTTATATTAATATTACTTTTTTATTTATGTTATGTTCAGTAGTTAAATCCCTAGTTAAAATTAAGGATGCAACTTTCAATAGATCTTTTTTTTAATACATGAACTAATATTTGTTTTGTTCAATTTATTCTCTTTTTTCTAATGTTGAATTTATGTTTGATCATTGTAAATTCAATTAGAAGGATTGTATAAAAGACTAACAGGGGAAGTATGATTTGTGAACTAAAGAAAAAAATACTTTAACATGGGAGAATGACAGTATTGTAGAATTTTGTGATAATTAAATAGATTAACTATGCTTAATGAATTTGATTAGGTAGAATTGTGCATCAAAAGGTGGTAGTTACCTTATTAGATATACATGTTTGCCCTGATAGAGAAAATAGATACTTTAGTTCAATTATTATTTGAACTTATATAATCAAGTGTGCTTGATAATTGAAATTACACATAAGTGAACCCCAAAGCCCTGACGTTTGTCTTCTTAATTTTTTTGCACTAGCTCTATTATATTGTTTGTAACGCCCCCTTACCGTAGGGTACACACCGGGACGCCTGTGGGTCGTTCCGACACATATCCCACAGCAAGGAAGTGCTACGATCGCAAACGATCACTAAACACTCGCATGGCATCAATACTATAAAATCCATACATGAAAATCACTAAATTTTAAAACCATAATAATCTTTCATTTCATACTGTCAATCCAAAATATAGACAAATCTATCAGTCCCCTACAGTCACAATATAATAATCCAAAAAGGGAAACTGATAAAAACGTCTATACTAAGTCATCCCAAAAATCGCCCCAGCTGGCCAACCTGCGATCCATCGCTTCACTTGATCACCAAAAGAAGAAATTAGACCAAAGGACCATAAATGAGTATTTCATTGGATATATAGAATGATCAAAGGGATATAAGTTCTATTTTCCATCATATCACACTAGAATTGTGGATTCAAGAAATGTAAAATTTCTTGAGAATGACTTGATTATTGGGAGGGATCAATTTCAAGATACAATCTTTGTTAATGATCACATAGATACTCAAGCTTCCACCTCAAACAGTAAGGTGATTGTCATTCACAACTATCCTCAAGTCCAAATAGACGTTGTACACTGAATTGTTGAAATTCAACAGCCTACTGTAAACATAAATGACAATTAAGAAATTCCATAAGTTGCTGATAACCTAATAGATCCAGTTATTAAGGAATTACATGACAATATTCAACAACTAGTTAACATACTCTACAGGAGAATATTGGTGCAAGGAGATCTAGAATAAGAAAATCAGTTATTACTAGTGATTATGTTGTATATCTACAAGAATCTGACTATAATATAGGAGTCGAAAATGATCTTGAAACCTTTCCACAAGTCATGAGTTGTAATGAATCAAATTTATGGTACAATGCTGTGAAGAAAGAAATGAATTCTATGAAGAATAACGATGTTTAGGATCTTGTTAAGATGTTTAAAGGAGCAAAACACATAAGTTGCAAATGGGTATTTAAAACAAAGAAAGACTCATTAGGAAACATTAAGAGATACAAGACAAGACTCATTGCTAAAGGATTCACATAAAAGGAAGGAATCGATTATACAGATATATTTTCTCCTCTGTCTAAAAAGGATTCACTTTGTATAATTTTAACATTGGTTACTCACTTTGATTTAGAATTGCATCAGACGGATGTGAAAAGGCTTTTTTAAATAGTGACTTAGAGGAAGAGGTTTACATGACTAAAAAGATTTTCTTTTATTAATGGTGAGCATTTGGTTTGCAAACTTAAAAGATCCATATATGAATTGAAGCAAACATCCCCCAATAGTATTTTTGGTTTACATATATAAGGAGAATACTAATATTATGATAATATAAGAAATATCATTATTTAGTAGTTCTTATATCAATATTATTTAAATTAATAAATTATGTGTTTATACAAAAATAATTTAAATATTATTAAT
>JANIHY010000002.1:57068311-57081492 GCA_027479065.1 Erythroxylum brevipes
TATTTGTTTGTATTCTTTTGTTTTTTTGCAATTTCTATTAGCTTCAGAGCATTTCGTTTCCTCGTTTCTTCATAAATCTTTGGTCATTGTTCTTGCAAACTGCGTGCATCAGATAGTAGTGATGTTACATTAGGAAGTTGGTGAC
Source organism: Erythroxylum brevipes (assembly GCA_027479065.1). Taxonomy (NCBI): domain Eukaryota; kingdom Viridiplantae; phylum Streptophyta; class Magnoliopsida; order Malpighiales; family Erythroxylaceae; genus Erythroxylum; species Erythroxylum brevipes. The sequence goes on from JANIHY010000002.1 coordinate 57,068,457, forward strand.
TAGTTTATTTGGAAAACTGATGATACTCATTGATTTATATTATATTATATAAAAGGCTGATCAGAGTTGATTTGGAAGTCAAGTCGCAGCATCAATAACGTGCTTGCTTTGCAAATATGTCAGTTTGCTTTGATTTATTTTCCTTCTGAGTTGCGTACCTGCCGTCAACTGATGATGAAACGAAAGTTTGCTTTTGTTTTGTGTCAAGCAGTCTTGGAAAAGACGTGATCTATGAGCCTGTGCTCCTAGGATGTCTTTTGGACCATATTACCTGCTGTCTTGGTTCCTTCCGCATTTCTTGGAAAGCTTAAATTTTCTCCTTCGACACTGCAATCAATTCACAATGCTTACGTTCTCTTTCCCTTTTGGAGGTTTTATAGGCCAAAGTTGCAGTTTTGAATTGAAGTAGAAGGTTTAATAAGATATCAGATCTATTACTTCTACATCTCATACCCTCAACATGGCATTGGCAAGGGTCACTAGGACCGGCTTGAGAAGGACTGGAGGTGCCTTTGGCAGCTACTCTAGTGAGAAGGATGGATCATTCCATGGTGTATCTACTGATAGATATTCAATGCCGTCGCTCGCAAGCTCCACAACTGGCAGCAATCCCTCAAACCTCTCCTCCATGAGTATGGTGAATCATACAAGTTTTTGGAGCAGGGGAATCAGGGTAACACCGCCGTATCAGTTTCCAAAAGCAGAGAGGATAATTGAGGAGTCTGAATCAGAGTGTGACGAAGCAAGGTATCCAGGACTAGAAGCAACCAAGCCGGGTGAAAAGCCCAGGGTGGTTGTCCTAGGTACTGGATGGGCTGCCTGTCGGTTCATGAAAGGACTTGACACCAAAATCTACGACCTTGTTTGCATTTCTCCACGGAACCACATGGTCTTCACCCCTTTGCTTGCTTCAACTTGTGTTGGGACCCTTGAATTCCGTTCTGTTGCAGAGCCCGTTGGTAGGATACAGTCTGCATTGGCAACAAACCCAAGCTCTTATTTCTATCTTGCTTCCTGTTTTGGCATTAACACTGAGAAGCATGAAGTGAGTCTTTTTTCTTTAGCCTTTTTTTTTTCGGCATATCATTCATGTTCATGCGTTATCCTGTAACTAAATTCATTACATTATTTAAACGCATGTACAAATTGAAACGGTATTTGATGCTTTTCTAGGGTAGGACAATATGAAGATAAAGTGCGTGCATTTTTTCTCTTTTCTTTTCCATTTTTTAGATATGAATAAGTTTAAAACTTGCTCTCAATTTCTTTTTGTATCTTAACTGAAGTTCACCCTTCTTTTTTGGATTTGATTCACTATCTTAGTTCTTGGCTGACCTGATCCCAGTCGTGAGTTGATGTGATTCCTTTCTTTAACAGGTCTACTGCGAGGCAGTTAGCAATGGTGGGTTACCTCACGAGCCATATGAGTTTAAGGTTGCATATGACAAGCTGGTCATTGCAGCTGGAGCCGAGCCTCTCACATTTGGTATCAAGGGGGTTAAAGAGCATGCCTATTTCCTAAGAGAAGTGTATCACGCTCAGGAAATAAGAAGGAAGCTCCTCTTGAACCTCATGCTTTCAGAGAGTCCAGGTAATGTTGTCAATCTTCATCCAAAATTTCTTGTCCTATGTTGTAGCCTTTGTTTCATCAAGGAGATTCATTGCTTAGCTTGTCTTCTGACTAGTTTTGAGTAATTTCAGGCATATCTGAAGCAGAAAAGAAACGACTTCTACATTGTGTGGTTATTGGAGGTGGACCTACTGGTGTAGAGTTTAGTGGGGAGCTGAGTGACTTTATTATGAGAGATGTTCGTGAAAGGTATACTCATGTCAAAGACGATATCAAGGTCACTCTCATAGAGGTAATTACTAGTGAATCATTCCCTTCTTTATGAATGGTAATCCTGTATCGAAAGTATCCTTTTTTTCCCCATCGCTAATAGATTTGAACTTAAACGTTGTTCTTCTCAAACACGCTAATAGATTTGAACTCAACTTTGTTTTTCTCAAACAGGCAAACGACATCCTTTCATCATTTGATGTCAGTTTACGACAGTATGCAACAAACCATTTGACCAAGGTACTTGTTTCTGTTGTCCATATCGGAGTGAGTTCTATTTCACGCATGTTTCTCACAGTTTAGGAAATCTTAATTTGTCAGTATGGCGTCCGTCTCATGAGAGGTGTGGTGAAAGAGGTGCATCCCAAGAAAATAGTTCTTAACGATGGCACGGATGTTCCCTACGGTCTCTTGGTCTGGTCTACTGGTGTTGGCCCTTCTCAGTTTGTGAAGTCACTAAATCTTCCCAAGTCCCCTGGTGGAAGGTGTGAATAACACTTATATTTTTTGCTCTTCCCTTCCTATGTGATGTGCTTTAATTTGTAATAGATTCTGTTAGCTGATCGTGATGAATTGTATTTACAGGATTGGAATTGATGAATGGTTACGTGTTCCTTTGGTGGAGGATGTATTTGCTCTCGGAGATTGCGCTGGTTTTCTTGAAGAGACAGGGAGGCCAGTACTTCCAGCTTTAGCTCAGGTTAGTCGTCGCTAGTGTTTCATGTCCATCACATTATGACCTTTATAATTATCAGTTTATGCCTTTCGGGCGTTCAAATTTGCGCATGGACCTTGACGTCAGGGATCAAATGGATATTGTGAAACTGGAAACGGATACCATAAGGACTAAGCTAATTGGTTTGTTGCTTACTGAGCAGGTTGCAGAGAGGCAAGGGAAATATCTGGTGTCGCTGTTAAACAAAATGGGAAAACAGAACGGAGGCAGGGCGCTGAGTGCAAAAGACATCTCCCTTGGTGATCCTTTTGTGTACAGGCATCTTGGAAGCATGGCTTCAGTTGGCCGTTACAAGGCTTTGGTTGATTTACGAGAGTCTAAGGTATAATTACTTCCATGTCCCACGAAAGATACGCTTGTTAACATTTTTGAGTGGATGAAACACCTGGGATGTGGAAGCAATCTGTGCTCTTGCTAAAATGTGATAATTCATTGGGGTTAATCTGTTTGCAGGACGCAACGGGATTATCTCTTGCTGGATTCATTAGCTGGTTTATCTGGCGATCTGCTTACCTTACGAGGGTGATCAGTTGGAGGAACAGGTTTTATGTTGCTGTGAACTGGGCAACGACCCTGGTTTTTGGCAGAGATAACTCCAGGATAGGTTAGGTTTACAGGAAGAGAACATCTTGTTGATTCTTGCATTTGTTTTATCTTTTGAAGAAGAAGCAGAAGGACGACGTCGAAGACCTACCATTAGTGAATCCACACGCCGTATTGGTTATAGATGAACGACATGTCATCACCTTAAGCCCATTAGTACTTATTAGCCATTGTAACGACCGTAGTATGTAATGAAAAATCTGAAATGAATTAGTTGTTTTCGCCCTCTACTGTTTCTTCTTCTTCACTTATTCTTCATGAACGCTCAGAAAGATATTCCATCAACTTTGTAGTAGGTGAATCTAGTAAATAACAATATCATAACAATTGGTATTAGAGTAAATGACTCTTGGCAGCAACTCAATGGCATGTACAAAAGCATGAATCAAACAGTCATTCCAACCAAGAGCAATCCAGAGATAGGATTACTTCCTAGATTAGAAAACCAAGGAAGCATTAATAAACCCAACTACAACAAGAATGTGTTTTTGATGTGATGAGAAGTACACTATGGGCCATAAATGTAAGAAAAGACAGTTCCAGTTGTATATGGTGGAGGATGAAGAAATAACCACAAGGGAATAAGCAATCTAGGAATAGGAGGAAAGGGTACCATTTAATCCTAATGTATTCTTAAAAGCGATGTGGGGTTTAAAAGACTAAAGGGAGTTTAAACAGATGAGACTTATAAGAAGTCACTAAAAGAAACCCTTGCATATCATCATTGATAGCAAAAGTATTTAGACGAAAAATTGATCAGAAAAGGAAATGTGAAGTGGTGGAAATATCACACTTGGATATTACGGTGGGAGGTAGTTTGAAACTGTGTTGTAGACAAATGTGTAAGAATTTCACTTGAAAAATGCAAGGGCTACAGTTCACCACTGACGCACTGATTCTTGAGTTGGGAGGATGTGACATTGTCTTAAGAGTCCAATTTCTAGTGACATTCGACTACATACTATGTAATTTCAAGAAGTGCACCAAGGAGTTTCAATGGGAGGGAAAAATCGTGAAGCTGACAGGCAACCTAGAGGAAAGGGCTAGAGAAATCTCAGGTAAAGGCTTCCATAAATTGATAAAAAATCCAAATACAGGTATAATGTTTATGCTACTTCTATTATATCTGGTTGAGTTCCATATGTAACAACTTATGTTGGAAGATAATACTAATACCAAAGAAGAATTAGAAGGTTTGCTTGCCGAGTTCAGTGAGGTGATTTAGGAGCATAAACTACTGCCCCCAAAAAGAGTCCATGATCACAGTATCCCTCTTAAATAAGGAGTAAAAACCATAAACATACGATCCTACAGGTATTCCAAGAACAAAAAGATGTTATTAAGAGAGCAACGCAAAAACTAATGGAGGATGTGTATAAACTATAGAGAGTTGAACAAAGACATTATTAAAAGCAAATTTTGCAATCCACTGATTAAAAAAAGGAAGAAGATATACCAAAAACGACATTCAGAACTTATGAGGGACATCTTAAGTTTTTAGTGATGCTTTTTAGGCTCAAAAACGCACCTTCTAATTTTCAAAGTCTTATAAATGAAATCTTCAAACATTGTTTACGAAAGCTTTTGTTAGTTTTATGTGATGATCTTTTATTGTACAGTAACAACTTTTCATAACATTTAGAACATTTGTAGCACAGTCTACATGTCTTACAACAACAATAACTTTTCATCAATAGAAGCAAGTGTATTTTTTAAGCTAGACAAGTTGAATACTTGGGGCATTCTATCTCCTAGAAAGGAGTATCTAAAGATGTCTAAAAGATCAACACCATCCAACATTGGTCATAACTGCAAACGTTAAAGGAGCACAAAGGATTTTTAGGGTTGACAGGGTATTATAGATGCTTCATAAAGCACTAAAGGGTTAGCCAGCCCTCTCAGTGCATTGTTAAAAAAACAGGCAAAAGGAAGGTGTGAATGGAAGGATGAGCAACAATAAGAGTTCGAAAAGCTTAAAAAGATGTTGAAGTCAACTCCAATCTTAACTTTACCAAACTTTTCATGACCCTTCATAGTGGAAGCAGATGTTCGGGTGTGCTCCAGCAAGACGGGCATCTGGGCTTAACTAGCAACTCGATCAATCAATGATAAAGGAATCGATTTGAAACTTGATTAGATTGGGCCAAGCTTAAAGTTAAATAAAATTTAAAATTTTATTAATCTCCTTTTTGTATGTGTCATTGTGAAGTTAATAATGACGAAAATGTATAACAACTCTCAAAGAATCCTATAAAAAGAGAAAATTAGCGAGAAAATTTATATACTATAAAACAATCTATAGCCTCTTAATTGAATAATTTGGGAGGAGAATGCAATCTAGATAGAGTGATGGACTTTTGAAATTGAAAGAATGAACATGAATATGGTTATTCCAATGGTTTAACTGAAATGAACAAAACCTTTTAACTTTATTAATAGTGTCCATATATTGTTTTAAAGAAACCCATCAAATGAAACTGTGGAAATTGTTTTGAATTGTAAAGAATTCTTGGATTATAACAAAACCAGGAAGTTTAACTAATGCATATTAACTTTTTGAAGGATAAACTAATATTAAAACCAAATTTAATTGATTTTTTCAAGTTCCAATATCGTTTGTTGAATGGTGGAAAATCATAATGTGCAAAATTCTTCAAGTTGGAGTTCTCAAATTATTCTTTTGAAACACATATATGCATATAAACATCTTTCCTATGAAAAATTATACATAAATTAGATCTAGAAAGGAAACTTGATATATATTGGTTTAAACCCAAATTTTAAAAATTTTAAAAATCCTTCTAAAAATAGTCCAATAAAAGGTTAAGTAATGAAATTCAAAATTCCTCATTTAGAGAGAGAGAGAGAGAGTAAGTAATGCTAATAGTTGACCTCATTCTATAAAAGTAAAAAAAAAAGAGAGAGAATGTGATAAATTAATTCACTTCAGCGATAGCAATGTTTGTGATATACAATAACCTTACTGTAGAAACCAGATCATGGTTCATAACAAAAGCTAAGAACTTCCTATTTCATTAGTAATTACATAAACAAAGTAATTAAAATTAATTGCTCAACACTAGAAAATTACCCTTGATGTTTTGAATGTTACAGATAAAATATTTTGGTATTCCTTATGCTAAAGGTTAAGCTATCATATAATAGAGAAGAACAAAATTTTAAAGAATAGAGCTAAATTTTGAGCTAAGAATAAAAACAAATGAAGCTTAAGCTATAGATTATGATTATTGCAAGGTGACATACCTTAAACTAAAACAACAATATGAAACTTAAACTACAACTCACCTAATTATGCGTGCATGCGTGTGTGTGTGCGTGTGTGTGTGTGTGTGAAAGAGAGAGAAAGAGAGAGGCAAAGAGAGTCAATAATGACCTAAGACTAAGAGAGAGGTACAGAGCTAGAAATAGACAGAGAGAGAGAGAGATAATAGCGTTAGGCAGGTAGTGAGGAAGAGAGCATGTAGTGGCATAGTGAAATGATTAAGGAGGAGGAGGAGGAGAGTTTATTATTTAACATGTGGTGTTCAAGTTTCAAGTCAGAACCTAAATCTTAGCTTAGTCTAAAGTTTAAAAATTAAAAAATTAAGTTTAATCAAGAGGCTAGTTAACTGATATTAAACCTATTGATTATAAGCTGAGGTTAATTAGGTTTGGGTTGAATTGTCATTCCTAGGTCTATGTGTGTAGATATATATATATGTCCCTTCTATATAAGTTCCAAAAGAGAGTTTGAGTCATACACAAAAAATGAGATAAAATACTATGAATAATAAATTTACAAGCATTGAAAGAAAAGAATAATTATCTTATAGACATTAAAATGATTTTATAAAATGTAAAAATAAAAATAAAATTGTTGTTAATAAAATGCTTCATATTTGGAAAACAAACACCTTTTCTAGCTTATTACAAGTTTGAAGAAGTACAGAAATTATAGCGAGGTGGTGAAATATTGCAATAATGCAATCCATATTAAGTTATGGTAATGATTAAGAAGTATTAAATCAACCTTCATACTTTAGTCCTAAAAAGAAAGAGATATGTTGCTAATTAACTACTAGGGTTAAATATTGATGCTTTTCACTCTTTACCCCTTGCATTTTTCACCCTTTTTACATAAACTAATTTTGTTTCCTTAATTGTGATTGTTATATAGGTGGGGTTTTTCTTGTTTTAACACATCTCAGGTTCTTTTCTCATTTGGAAAATGAACTAGACATCTCTTACTATTCCTACTTTTTGCCCTTACGACCTCGATCTTCTCTATAGCCTTAACCTTGCTTTATTCTCTTCTATTTTGTCTCTGTACTCTCTAATGGATCCTCAGTTTCCCTCCTTGTGAATCTTCCTCTAACACCATTTATCTCTCTGCCTAGTCCAAGTTTACCTCCTCATAAAGCATCTCTAAAGGCTTAAGACCCTCTTTTCCCTTCTCTTTTATCCTTGAAGAGGACTTGGGGTTAAGTTGTGGGCGACTCCTTTGCCTTCTCCAAGCTCAAGTTCCTCTCTCCTTCAACTGGATCTTTTTTTAATTAAATACTGAGTGGTTTCTCCTCCTACTGAAATTCCTCAATTTGGAGTTACCAAATGGTTGCATTCACCTATAGGATTCTTCGTCGATAAAAATAACAACCTTTACAGTGGTACAATGTTGAGCTACCAACATTTGGTCAAACATTGGAATAGAAAATTTCGTCTTAAATGATGATGAATTTTATGTGTTTAAATTTGAAAATTCTCAAATTATGCAAAAAAATGTTAGAATTAGGGCCTTAGTATATTCAAGGCAAGCACTTATTCTTAATGAAATAGAGGCAAAATATAAACTTAAAAGAAATTTAAATATGTCCTTTTGTAGATCAAATTATGAAGTTTTCCACTTAAATATTAGACCAATGTTGGCTTAAGTTGTCTAGATAATAATATAGGGACATCATTATGCCTAGATGGGCTAAAAAGCATCATAAAAAGAGTTGGTTCCGCAAAAAGAATGAACTAAGGTTAGCTATCAATGAAAGTTATGGAATAAGTATGATGTACTCATAAAACATTCAATTAATGTTAGCCACCAATAGAAGACATCAAGCTTTAGGAAAAACATGGTTTGGAAGGACTTTCGCAAGTGATTTTAGACAAGTTTCTTTTAAGAACTTTTGAACATCCATTCTTAACATATTCTTATGGTAAATTCCAAAAAAGCAATGATTTTTCCTTTAGAGAGGAAGAATTAACTCAATGTTGCTCCTCTAATTCAAAGGACAACCTTAAATCGCTTCCTAATTTGGATAATAATAATGTGCTTGTAAAACCAAAGGATAATTTTATATAGCCTACGATACTCAATAAGTTAGGAGGAAGTGCCCAGTCACCTTAAGTTAATCAAAATTCCATTCTTAGGAAAATTGGAACTCGAAAAGATAGCTCACCAGGTAAAGCTAGTAAAGATGATGCACAAGCTGAAACAAGCATTAAGATGAAACCAAGTAGAAAGTCTAAGAAAAAGGGCCTCAAGCCCCATCATCATCTCTAAGATTTTGGCATGAAATGTTAGGGGAATGAATTGCCTTAAGAAAGAATAGATAATCAAGGATTATTTGAGGCTTTAGAACTTTTATATTATCAAACTTTTAGAGATCAAATTTAAGTTAAAGAATCTTCAAAAATGCAAGTGGATATTTAAAAAGGATTGGGAAGTGATATCAAACAAACTTTCTCACTACAATGGAAGGATTATAGTAAGTTATGTTTCAAATAAAGTCAAAGAACTCAAACAAGCAGCTTCTGATCAATTTATTCATCTTGTAGCATGTGTTACAGTTGAGCACCTCAGGATTACTTAATCTTCATTGCAATCTATGAAGTTCAAAGAAGCTTGCTCTAAAATGACTTGAAATCCTTAGAGTTCTCTATTAGTTATCCATGGATGGAAGTAGAGGATTTTTAAAAGCATTTTTTTCTCTCAAGATGTTAAAAAAAGAAATATCGAGTAATATGAGAATAAATAAAAGCTTTTCCAATTGTTTATGCACACTTTTTTTTGTCTACTCTTAGATTTGTTAGAGATTTATACATGTAGAGCAATAAGCAAGAGGGCAATTGGTTTACTAGAAAATAATTTGATTGCACTCTAGTTAAACCCTAATGGCTCCAAAGATATAAGTATAGCATGTATCATTTATGTATCCCTTCTTGCTTTGATCTCTCTCCAACTGAGGTGGTAATAGAATCTAAGTCTGAATTTCGTAAGTTCCCATTTAAATTCAGTAACTTCTTAGTTAACATAAAGTATTTTAAGGAGACTATTAAAAAAAGTTTTTAGCTTTTAATTTGTGGATTATACAATTTTCAAACTTATGAGAAAGCTTCAAAAATTGAAACTGGAGCTCAAGAACTTATTCTCTGAAAATATTAGGAATATTGAAGCTATTATAACCAATTCTAAAGAAGCCTTATTGACCATATAATCTTAGGCTAAACTCTCCTTAAAGACCGTACTCTTATAGTTAAAGAAAGGAAATCCCTTTATGCTTATTTACAAGCGTTAGAAAATCATCACTTAATGATAAAACAAAGAGCTAAAGTTAATTAGAATAAAGAAGAGGATGAGAACACCAAATCCTTCCATAATGATATCCTTTGCAAAAGGATTATAAAAAAAAATTATCTATTAAGGATGATGGTATTGCAACAGTTACCAAGTATTCTAAGCTCAAACAGTTAGCTTTTAACCACTTCAAGAATATTCTTAGTACTTCTAACCAATTTTGCTCTATTGTACAAGAACTCAAGCTTTTCATTTTAGATTTCCTTTCCCTATCATAAAAGGAATCTCTTATTAAACTATTTTGCGTTTCGGATGTCAAACAAACTATGTTCAACCTCAACCTTTGTAAAGCCCCAGGTCCAAATAGCTTTAATGCTCATTTCTTCCAAAGAACTTGACACTTGACAGGGGTATCCTTTTTAGAATTGTCTTAGATTTGTATTATACCCAACAAATTAAATAAAATTTATGTGAGCCTTATCCCTAAAAATATAATCTTGATTCTTTGAATGATTATAGGCCTATTTCCTACTGTAATATCATCTATAATAATATTTTCAAAATACTAGCTAACATACTTTAAGAAGTACTATAGAGTTTCATTAATAGTAGGAGAACTGGTAATAATCTACTTATTAGTTCAAGAACTCTTTAAAAGTTATTAAAGTAAGAAAGTGCTAAAAAGTTGTTGTATAAAGATTTATCTCAATAAAGCATTAAACTTAGTTAGCTGGAGATTCATTTTGGATTCTCTTGTGACATTTTTTCCTGATCAATTCATTTCTCGGATTAAAAGTTGTGTTTACTTCTTTCTCACTTTTAGTTGATGGTGATCCTATTTCCTCATTTAAAAGGCCTTAGATGAAGAGATCTTATCTCTTCTTTTCTTTACATTGTCTACATGGAGGTTCCTATAAGAATAATTTAATTTAAGATTGATCATGGGCAATGTTTTGAATTTTATCACGAGTGTAAAATATTGAAGCTATGTAATCTATCCTTTATTAATGATATTTTCCTATTTAGTGGTGCAGATCCTAGCTCAATTCAAATCATTATGGATGCCTTGGATTTCTTTCGCTTTATCTCTGCTTACCGATGAATGAAAATAAGAGCGGGTTGTATGTCTCTATCGATTCCTTAAATCATGTAAATTTATTCTCAAATATCTTAAGCCTTAATTGGCAAACTTACCATTCAAATTCTTAGGCGTACCTAACTCTAAGAAAATAATCAACTTTAGAGGTTGCCAACCTTTCTTTGATGCAATTAAGAACAAAATCAATTATTAGAATACATCTTCCTCTCTTATGTTGTAAGACTTCAGTTTATCAATGTAATCTTAAAAAATCTACACATCCACTAGTGCTCATATCTCTTCTTGCCCCAAATTTGATAAGGGATATTAAGAGAATTTTAAGGAATTTTCTATGGATTGGTACAATTGACAATCACTTAGGAACAAAAGTGAGGTTGACTAAGGTCTATTCATCCAAAGAAGAAGGAGGTTTAGGGATAAAATCAACTAAATCACCACTAAAATGCTTTTAGCCCAAAAAAAATGGATGCTCTTTACCGACTCTTAATTAATTTGGGTTAAATGGATTCACACATTTATCATTAAGAACCAAAATTTTTAGTTCATTAAGATAAAACATTCAAGCTCCTGGTCTTTTAACCAAATCCTTAATACGACGAATCTCATGAATTAGGAAATAAAATTTAAAGTTTGGAATATTGTCTATGATAGAAGCAGATAGTTTGTACTTGCAGCACCATTCTTCATCAGCTATAACTTTGTTAACTTTGGCATTAAGAGGGTTAAGAAGCTTAAGGTTCTCCAATCTTTGTAATTTTTGCAACTGCAAGTACAAACTATTTGCTTCTATCATAGACAATATTCCAAACACAGTCTGAATAGAGACATAGTATATAAACCTAAATGAAGATGTCATATATCCAAAAGGATCACCAACAAGTCTTGTTTAAAACTCTTTAAGTCCCATTTCCCAAAAGTCACTTAGTGAAAGTTGTTCTAATTTCCTAATAGGTCACCAAAAACTTCCTTTATCCTCTAGTTAGCAATAAGGTAAAGCTTAACGACTATAGACAAATTAAAAGAAATTCAAACCAATAGATTTGTAAACTTTGTAATCCATACCTTGAAAGCATCAACCACCTGTTCGTCAGAATTATGGAGCTACTCTCTCTACTTATATAAGCTCTCATTTAATGTCACTCTTTGGACCCATTTCGTCTAGTAGGCAGAGCAAGTTAGATTCAAACATAAAGGTAACTTATTTAGTTCAAACTTGTTTTTAGTTATGGTGTTTATGTCTTATGAAATGAGAGAAATGCTAGGGTTTTTTAAGGCACAAGTTAGCCTATTCAAACTTTTACTTTGATAACATTACAAAGTATTAGATAGATCATTCTTGCTTATAATACTCCTCCAATCATGAGTCAGTCATTTAGCCACATTCCAAAAGATCATTAGCTTGTGATTAATTAAAATTTTGCTCTTAATTATGTTTGATTTTTTCCTCTCTTAGGCTTCATAAAAGAAATATGTTTATTGGCTACATTTTTTCCCTGTCTTTTATAATTCTTAGCCAAAAGTAAGTACATGGCTATAAATTTTCTAAATAGTAGCCTAATCAAAGAGTGCACCAGAAAAATATTTCACAAACTTTCTCAAATACTATTAGCCACTATTAATTTATTCTCTATATTTATTTTCACAATGCAATGTTATCATTTTAGCTATGAGTTACTTTTTATAGTCAAAATAATTACGAGGAATGAGTTTTTTTTTGCATACCCAAAAATGATTAGTTATATTTTTACATAATAAAAATAAGGTCAAATTTGGACACATATCCCTTATTTGTTGTCTCACCCAAACCGTAGACATATTCAGCTCCAGAAAACCTTCTTTTGATACTTTATATATTTCAGATAGAAAAATAAGTTGTTTCCAAAGTTAAGTTTTTCTATTCCCTCTCCATGCATGAAAGCTAACAATCAACGCAAGCCTAATATTGCTAACCCTACGAAGCATAATGTTCAAAGCCATATAGGTCTCGGTGTATTTTGTTGAATTGTGATTCTGAAACAGTCAACAAGCTGTCCTACTCTTTAGGAACTGTTACTTTATACTTTATTGGTCAATAATTGTTGTTGTAATTATAGACATCAATGATTCCGTTTCTTTTCCCTTTATGTTTATGCCTATTTAAAAGGCTTCTCTTCTTTAATAAAATTAGAGGCATTACGGCAGTATTCTTCTCTG
>JANIHY010000002.1:57101408-57114330 GCA_027479065.1 Erythroxylum brevipes
TCAATTTGCACAATTTTACTAACAAATTGCATAAAACATAATCTCACCGCAAGAGACTAATTTAAGCACAAAATCACTAATTAAGAGTCAAAAAGTACATTAAAAACTATAAAAATGTAGCCAATTTATATGATAAACTTGGGTTCAATCAAGGTATGTCTTGAATAGTATATTATACACATATGTCATGTTTGTCAAGATACCTAATAAATGGCCTTGGAATTTATCTTAATTCATCATATTTTTCATAATATTCACCATCTCTAGCAAATCTTACAATTTTTACTTTTTTTAATTAACTGATTTTCAACATCTTTTACAAACACCTTAAGAGCATCTATAACTTAAGATTTTTCATTAAGCAGATAGCCATATCTATAGCGTGAAAAATCATCTATAAAGGTGATAAAATAATTTTCTTCATTAAAAGATGGAGTGTCAAAAAGTTTACATATATCGGTGTATAATTTCAAGGAGCTGAGTACTTCTTATGGCTCATTTCTTAATATTTTCAGTTTGCTTTCCCTTATTTCAATCCACATATACACTATGATTAGTAAAATCTAAATTCGAAAGAATTTCATTATTTACCAATCTTTCTTTGGGTATATGACCTAAACGTTTATGTTACAAGTAAGTTGAATTATCATTATGTTATGCTTATTTCTCATGATATGATAAACAGAAAATAGGCATTCAAAAAATTAAAATCAATTTTCATATATAAAAATCATCTATAAGAATTTCATAATCAATAATGGAATTATGTTTAAATAAACTAAAACAATCATCACCAAACTTAAAAGTAAACCCATTTTCATTAAGTTTAGAACCATAAAATAAGTTTCTAAAAATTAAAGATACATTGAGAGTTTGTATCAGATCTAGGTGATAACTAGTATCTAATATTAGACGATAAGTCCCGACACTTCAATTGGGGCGTTTTTATAGTTTCTCATCAATGGAAAGTTCTTCGTTGGATTTATGATTCAGATTATAAGGAATCCTTGCATAACATTAGAAACATTAGTAGCTCCAAAATCAAGTCACTAAGTATTAGAAGGAACTTTAGTAGCTCCATAATTAAAAAAAATGACATTTATCTGTCCTTTGTTCCTTCTTATTAATATTAGTAGTAACATATGTTGTTTTTGTAGGCACGTTCTTATTAAATTTCTTAGCCTTTGGCTTTTGAATCTTGCTAGTTCCTTGATCCATAAGGTTAATTAAATGAACTCCTTAATTCTTTAGCCTTAATTGTTTCCTTCTGAATAAGCATATTGGACAATTTATTAACATTCCACTTGTTCTTTATGATGGTGTAGTTAATTTAAAGATGTCCATACTCAGGATATAATGACTTCATAATGAATTATACTAAGAAGGATTAATCAACCGTTATACCCAAGTTTCTTCAAATTTGTTGCAATATTTGTCATTTCTAGGACGTGTTGTTGCATGCTTTGCGACCCATCAAACTTTATGGTCGTGAGTTCAAACATTAATGTACTAGCGAGAGAGTTGCTCATAGAATAAAAACATTCTTCCACAAATTTAAGATATTCTTTAACACTTTTAGTTTGTAGAATAGTGCTTTTAATGATGTCGGTAATAGTCATTTACATGAAATTAAGACATAAACTATTAGACTTTTCCTATATAGTTTGTCTTCTCAACTTCATTACTCTTATTTGTAATGATAGAACATTTTTCTTTCAACAGTGTTAAATCAAGATCTAAAATACCTAAATTAAAATTAACTTGTTCGCACCATTAAGAGAAGTTTAAACCATTAAGCATAGTAATAGAAGAAGCACGTGAAGGAAGAGAAATAGCAACAAATATGTAAATGCTGAATAAATTACCAAATTCAAATAATTAAACATTTAGAATATGGTACAGGTTTTTTTTGAACAAATTCAACAATATATTATCATACGTTTAATGTCACGCAAACTTTATTATGAAATCAAACAAAAACTCATCAAATACAATCGGTATCTTTAGATATATAACATATTTGATAAGTAAATATTGATTTTCTATTATGTTTATCAGTCTTAGAGTATTAATTTGTCTCTGTTAATATCTAAAATTCTATCAACTAATAAATATCATTTATCTGTATAACTAATTCAATAATAAGTATTGATATGTTTATGAATAAATGACTCTACATACGACAAAATTTCACTTAATTATTTTTATTATTTTAGTTAGTACCAAATGTTCTTTTTACAACGTCTACATTTACTACATAACATATATTTTTTAAAATTTCAATAATAATGCAAATAATTTCGTTGCGCTTTCCTTTTTTTAAGTTACATGTCCCGTACATCAATAATAAAACCATATCAAATTTTTTGTGCTTATTATTCTGTTCCAATTTTATTTTCGCCTTCAAAATAACATCATTTTATATACGTGTAAATAGACATAAAATGATATAAATTATTAAAACTAGTCGGCAGAGGTAACTATCTAAAGCATTTTCGTTGTTTAAAGCGGAGCACTTAAAAAGGGTAGGATAATATTAAATATTCTATTCTCTCAGATTTATAAACATATAACACTCAATCATAACGGACAATCAAACTATGAATTGGAGTTACTGCCATGATTTGACTTCAAAATTAACTGTGGCCGTCACCATTTCAAATCTTAAAGAAAATAGATATAATATCTAACGATATAACCATATGGGAAGCACATGGCCCACAAAAGGAGTCTTTAGGAGGGTTTTAATTACGAGAAGATGCCTTTAAACTATTTACTCTTTGACTAATTGTCACTCGAGGCGAATAGGTCCTTTACAGAAAGTAAAGCTCTAGTCCAAAGTTTTAAACAGTGTATATATGAGAGCGATTTAAACTTGTGATCTCACTTAAATTAGGAGAGTCCCCTACCAACTTCTCTACCCCTTGAGGTTAAACCGATATATATATATTAATATCATTATTAATATATTTAAACCTAATTGGATCCCATTTTTACATGGAGCATCTCTATTTTTAAACCCGGACCGGCCGGTCCGACCGGTGACCGGTCAGTGGTCCAGTCCGGTTTATCCTTCAAAACTGACTATCAATTTATCCAGTTTGAACTGGTCAAAATCGGTCAATTGACCGGTCCGACAATTATTTTTTATTTTATTTTTTATTTCTTGAATTTTTTTAAATTTTTTTTAATATTATATATAATTAAATATAATTATTACATAATTATTACGTCACACCGATTGAACCGATCGAACCGGTCAAATCGGTGACCAATAAAGCCACCGATTCGATGACCGGTCTAAATTTCAAAACATTGTAGAGCATGATTAAGATCCCTAGTAGGAGCAGCTGCCAATCTCCTATCAAAGTCTCTTTGTCTGTTGTGCTTTTTGTTACAGGAGAGTTAACAACTCCAATCTCTCCTTGTTCAAGTTGATGTTTTACTATTCTTTTGTACACATTCACATGAACTAAAACAGGCAAGTTTACAATCTCTAGATGAATGGAATAGCTATTGAACAATAACAACCTTCCACTAAAACAGCTCCATTTGCGCATCTGAATACGTCAGGTGGATTTCATTATCTAGAAATCGCATATATTCTGTAAAAAAAACATATTTTTGGATCAAATATTTTTATTTTTTAAAAATGAATTCGATTGAAGCATATCTTGAAATTTTATCAGTTAAATGAACATGTTAAGATAAACTCCATAGATTTGAAGTAACAATGATATCTTTCTTTCTATCCTCAAAAGAAATAGTAAAAAAACCAGTTTTGATGCACATTCATATCATTAAGGAGTGAGTGAGGACCACTTTTAGTTCCTGTGTGTGTTGCGTGCGCGGACTGTACAAGCAGCTTATAATCTACTTATTTAGCTTCGCTCAACTCATCAACGTCAGAAGAGGTACATCCATACACACAAGTCATTCACAAAACTGAGAAAGATCAACAATCCAACTGATGCCTTTAAATTCTTCAAGCCTACTGGCTGCCAAAGCCCCACACTTCTTGGGACTTCCCACAACGTATGCACCCAACTCTGCAGCCGCTTTCTCTGCCTTTCTCCCTTTTCTCAACAAAAACCTCCAAAACAACTCTTCCCATGTTATGGCTGTCCCCAACTTGAACCAAAGTCATGGCCTTTCGTCTTCAGTTTTTGAGGAATCACCAAGCTTGAACCTTTCGCTTGCAAAGGCTGATAAGTATTCCAGAGAATTGGATATTGCTGTCAGAGCTGTGCAAATGGCTTGTTCTCTCTGCCAGAAAGTGCAGGGCAGTCTCATTTCTAATGCCAACAATGAGATTCATGTCAAGGATGATCATTCTCCCATCACCATTGCCGGTATCTAGTCGAATATGAACTGGGTTCTCCATAATTTTCGTTTCTTTCCCTGGTTTGAATTTGATGCTGAATATTAAAGTTGAAGATCTTATTTGAATACGGGATAAAATTGCTCTTTGATATTTTTCATTTTTTCAATCTCAATCTGTCTTAATCTCCTATACTTTTCCAATCAACAATAACAATAGGCATCTGTGGAAGAGAATGAATGACCAAGTATATGTGCTTTATCTTATCCTTCCATGGATGAATATAAGTGGAAGAGATTATGGCATCTGGAACTACTTTGGAATTATTTGATTAGAAACAGCTGCATGTAGTGCTGTAACTTCATCCATTCACTAATGCAACTGCAAGTTGCAAAGTGATGCCACCTGTGAACAGCCAAAGCATATCAGAGAAATGTCAATTTCCTTATCATTTTGATTACTGTAGGATTCCGGACATACATTTTCCAAATATGAAATATAAAGAAGTAAGAGTTCTTAGGATTGGAGTTAGAAATGTGGACTTGAGTATCGATTCGAGTTCTCTCTTTTGCTTTGCCTGTCCAGGGTGTTATCTGCGTTCTCTGCGAAAGATATGTTAAATTCTTGTTGTCTTCCAATTCAACAGAACCATTTACTCAAAATCAAATTTTTTTATTGCATCGACATTTTCCATTTTTATTTTGTTTTTGTTTTTGTTCTTTTGTATTTGTATGTGCCTCATCTGCTTTCTAAATCTTAGTACTGAAACTGGTTACTGATCTTTTAACTTACTGTCATTATTCGTTGTCATATTGTTCCTGGGTCTTGCTGATTGAACTTTAAAATGGATCATAAATTATCCCCTAACGTAGTCTATTTGACCCTTTTGACTTCCTTTCCCTCTTCTGGTCAAAGCATAGGGACCTGTTGCAGAAACTAATTGAGCTTGATCAACTGACAATATTGTTAACAGAGCCTACAGCTGTGCTATGTAGATGCTTTTAGAGTATGCTAGAAAGTAACTCTTACACATGTAATAGTTTTCTCATCACTAATTCTGATTTCTCATATATATGAGATCTTAACTGAACATTTATTGTATAGATTGGGGCGTCCAAGCCACTGTCAGCTGGATACTGTCCACGTCCTTGGGAAGTAAAGATGTGTCAATAGTTGCAGAGGAAGACGTACAAAAGCTCAGCAAGGCTGATAATGCTCCGCTCCTGAAAGTTGTACTCCAAACTGTGAATGAATGTCTTGCTGAAGCACATCATTTTGGTCTTAAAGCTCCAGGGATGGCCCTGGACAATTCAGAAGTTCTTGAAGCCATCAGTCGTTGTAACTCAACTGGGGGCCCTACAGGAAGGTTTTGGGCTCTTGACCCTGTAGATGGTACGTTAGGATTTGTCCGCGGAGATCAATATGCAGTTGCTTTAGCATTGATAGAGGATGGAGAGGTGGTGCTAGGAGTTCTTGGTTGCCCCAATTACCCAATGAGAAAGGAGTGGCTTAGTTATCACCATCGTTACTATAGAATCATCTCTAAGTTGACCCCTCCAACATCTGAATCTTGGGATAAAGGCTGTGTAATTTATGCCAAGAAAGGCAGTGGCGAAGCTTGGATGCAACCTCTAACACAGGGACAGAGAAATTTGACATGGCCAAACTCTGCAAGGCCAATTCGAGTGTCCTCAATTGATAATCCAGCGTTGGCAACATTTTGTGAACCAGTTGAAAAGGCAAATTCTAGCCACTCCTTCGCTGCAGGGCTGGCTCACAGTGTTGGACTTAGGTGCATATGCTTTATTCTTTTTCTAATATAAGTTTTCTGTTATTTCCATGCAATAGAGTAACCCTCCGAATGAATCCAAGTTTGTCTATGTTTCATTTCCCTTCGTTCTTCTGAAATTTGACATAAACATCCTCTACTGGAATAAAAAACATCCCTTAAGAGTTAAGCCTACCATTATCATCTATTATGGATATACATACTATGATCTATCAAACTAGAATAAATGAAACAATAAAAAGCAGTCATTTTTTCCATTCTAGAGGACACAAATCCATTAAGTTGAATTTTGAAGAAAAGCTAGCATTTGCAGAAGCAAATGGGGAAAGCTACAAGATCATTCAGTTATGTGAAGCTCATTATCATCTTTTATTGCAGGAAGCAGCCGTTACGTGTCTACAGCATGGTGAAGTATGCTGCCATAGCTCGTGGGGATGCCGAGATATTCATGAAGTTTGCCAGGGCTGGCTACAAGGAGAAGATATGGGATCATGCAGCTGGTGTTATTATTATAGAAGAAGCCGGTGGTGTGGTTACTGATGCTGGTGGGCAACCTTTGGACTTCTCAAGGGGTGTTTATTTAGAAGGTCTTGATCGGGGTATAATAGCTTGTGCTGGAGCAAAATTACATGACAAGATCATCAAAGCCGTTGATGCTAGCTGGAACTCCTCTAGTCTGTAAGGTTTTGCTATGTGATATTAATGAGAGCAAAATGGTTACTTAGAATACCACACAGGGAAGGCCTATAGAATTGGATATTTGTTTCCTGTTCATAAAGTTTCCAGGGAACCATTTGCTTTTTCATGGGTTCTTCACTGCCTATATGTTGCAAATTATATGTTAGCAGTTTGAGGCTTTTAAATCATGATGTTGTACAGAAGTGTTTGTTAGGTTATGAATCAGAGATAATGCTCTTGTACCACCCTTTAATCCATTCAATGATAAGTTCCACTAAGCTAGCACTTGTGCAGAAAATTTATGAAGGCCAACTGCTAACATTACAAGTCCAATTTGGAAATGGCTTGAATCCCTTCTTGTCTATGCCTTGAAATCACCCAGAAATGAAATCAGTTAGATCAATAAAAATGGCATAGGACTTTTTTCAACAACAAAAAGAAGAATGCACAAGTTCTTTTGATATCATATGGACTTCATCATTCTTCTGTAAGAAGACAATAATCATAAAGATTATAGGACAATTGTATATATTAAAAGGACAATCACATAGATTAAAAGGATATAATTATAATAAATATGTATAATCATACATGATTTCATTTATTTAATATTATGTTGAATAATAGTAGTTATTAATAGATAACACTAAACTCATTCAATGGTGTTTGAGTGATTATCATCTCCTATTCACTCATGAATGAGTTTAATCAATTGTAATTATGTAGTATAATCTAACAACTTGTGCAACCAACATACTACGAGAACTCATTGTCATATATTTGTTATGAGTATATGACATGAATCGATATTGGGACCAATATCTCCTTGAGTAGATATTATATACAATACCCTAGATCATAGCTATATTAAATCTCTTTTTGATCTCATTTGTTTCATCATATTGAGATGGTTCATTTATATTTCTAAGATACGAAAACCACCTTTGAATTCGTTTTATATGAGTCTTTAAACATAATGACCTTCTAATCTGAATTCTTTAAAATCAAATTTAATTTGCTTTTTTAGAATCGTTCCGTAAGATTGCATCATACATGATCTGTTGGTAACATTTTAAAATAGTAAACCTTAAATTTAATTCCAAGAATTGGATAAGAGTCTTAAGGTTATTAATGAGGCACCTTAATTTCAAGGATTTCACACAATATAAGTTGAGATCTTGTAACTTATATTAATCCCTTTTGTGGTTGTATGTGCATACATATTACGAATTATGTGTTGCAGTTATCATCTTTATGTGAATATCTTTAATTAACAAAATACTATACAGATGTTAGTTCAAACGTATTGAATGTTTAACTTGAGTTAACTTTTCTACTCTAAAACAAAATTTTTTCGAAATCTCATATGACAACTTAAGATAGATTTAGTGATAAATTAGTAACTTTGTACCAACTTCCTTAAAATTTAGGGTGATATTTATGGTTTAAGTTTCTTTCTCTCAATTTTCACCTAGATAATAAACTTTAACTTGCCTTATTTTTAATGATCACAAATCTTTAGAGGCGATTGCCTACGTGAAAAAACCAATCCTTGATATGTCTTACATATCCTTGATTCATATATCTATATAAGTATATTTACACAAAATAAACAAATATATGTATAAATCAAATATTATATAACTTATAATTTTCATCAAATATTCTCATATAAATATAACATTACAACAAATGAACATACAAAGAGAAATATTTCTTAGTACATTTCAATATTTACGTAAGCCAAGAGACTTCACATACCCAATATATACATCTCTAAAAACTGGCTTTATCAGTGGGTTTGCCACTATATCTCATGTAGTGATCTACCTCATGTTCAATTCTCCTTGTGCTACTATTTCTTTTATATAATTATACTTGGTATCTATATGCTTGGTTTTATAATAAAATTTGAAATCTTTTGTATAAGTAATTGTTGCTTTACTATCACAATTGATAATTATTGGTTCAATTTCTCTTTTAGTGACTTCCAAATAAAGCAAGAATCATTGAAGCCATACAACTTCTTGTACTACTGTTGAAAATGCTACAAATTTAGCATTCATTGAATACAATGCAATACAAGATTATTTCTTACTCTTCCACGATATTACTCCATTATCTAGAGGTATATTTTCTGTCATCTAAATCTCTTTCCTAGCCTTCATTCGTATATCCTTATATACATAAGTCATTGCTTTGATAGTAGTGCATAGTCTACTGTGCCTTTTAGATACCTCAATATGGTTATCTTGGATTTGATTGACATATGCTCACCATTCTAACTACATAACAAATATTTGATCTTGTATACATTATTGCATACATAAGACTTCCAATTGCACTAGAATAGGAAATTTCCTTCATTTGTTTCCTTTCTTATGGCATAGATACACAAAACCTCTTAATGAGACTTTCGTCTTTAGTAATAGGATTATCTATTGGTTTGCAATCTTGCATATAGAATCGCTATAAAAGCTTTTGGAAATAAGTCTCTTAAAAATGTGTCAATAATCTTTTTAAAGAATCTTTTGAAATCTTAACTTTAGTAATGTATGCAGCTTAACCCTTGTTCTTCATCTCAAATTTAGATGATAACCAATATTTGATTTGCTTGACAAACTCACAATCATTACAAGAAATTAAAATGTAATTTACATATAATGATAAAATTGTAAATTTATCTTTGGATCTCTTAATATATACACAATGATCTTCATCACAACGTGAGTGACCTTATCTTGGTCATTGATATTCTCCCAAATCACACAACTAATGCAAATCACATATCCTTGTCATTTTCATATTTTCTAAATTCGTGCATGATATCATTGTCCATGCTACTCAGTAACATAATGTGAGTTAATGAGTTCTTCTTCCAAAGCTTATATGTATCATGATCTCTTTTATATTGGGTCACATTTCCCTCCTTAAGAACATCTATGGTCATGTTTAACAACTCAAAAGCCTCTTGCTCCTTCAGCATATATTGGATTTTTTTCGCTCCATATTTTGTAGTTGTGCTATTTAGTTTCTCTCCCTTATTAAGTTTAGTAATAATATTTTTTGAAGCAGTAGCCATTGTTGAAACACTAAGTTTCTAAAAAAATTTTCATGCACATCAATGCCATATAAATCATGTAAAGAGTGACTAATCAAATATCAAAAGCTTATGAAGTTGAAAGACCACATATGTGCTCAATCATCATTTATACTAAAATTGAATACCAATTTTCATACTCTATATGAATTCGTTGTATATAGTACATATCATATGTGTTATAATATATCAATCATATATATTCATAAATGAACAAACTACATCAATTTTATCACAACATATTTCATAGTACATAAGTTGTTTGTTCAATGAACGTATTGACTATAACTAACAAATCCTACATGGAATAGAGTTAATAAGTTCATGCGACAAAGTTTACGAAGCTTGTTATGAAATATTTATGACTATTTCTATCAAGAAACTTTTAGGGTACAAAGTTCTAATTTGTTTCTTTTTTTTTAATTTCCTTCATAAATGTCTTCACTAGCTAATCATACATTTTTGTGTTAGGTGTTTCCATATTTTAGAGCATTCTCAGCAATTCAGCTTCAAATTGTGGCAATGTTGAAAATAAAGTCATGTACTTAATGTCAACTTGTGTGTAAGCTAAATAACCATTGAAATACAGTTCTTGCATCAAATTATTAACTGCTATTACGTATTGTACTAGGTCTTCATATACTATGCGTATATTGAATAACCCTGCTAACATGATGATGACATGTCTCATTGTTGTTGTAGTATGGAGAAATCAGGGTGTCTTCCGAATAATTGGCATTCTCTTGAAAAAGACAAAATTTCAGGCATCAAAGACTTATATAGATATAACCATAAAATAACTAAATAATTTTTCTAAAACAATAAGGAACTTTTGCTTTTAAAATATAGTTCATAACTTTAATTGATTAAATTCATTTACTTAGAATTTCTCATTTAATTTATCAAGTAAAGAATTTCAATTCAATTACAAACTTACTTTAATTGAATTAAAAACTTATTTCTAATTCTTATTATAGTAATATGTCAATTTATTTAATTTATTGTTTAACTAGACGATTTTTTCTAATTATGAAAATATTTAATTAAAAACTCATTTCTAATTATTAAACTTAAGAACTTGCTTGTTTAAATTTAAACAGAAAATTATTTCTAATTATTGTTAAACTAATCATTTTAATTTTATAATTCACTCAAAAACTTATTTCTAAGTATGATTAAATTTAGATATTTCTAAATTTAAGTACCATATAATTTCATATTATATAGAAACTATATTTAGTTATAAATCAACCTCAAAATTTTGTCCCTTTTTCTTAAGGTATCTCAAAGTCACAAAAAAGGGATTCTTAAATGATTTTAAACGAAGTCCAAAAATTAGCCCATGTATTTGCTTTTAGCCCATTAAAATGGGCCTAACCTTTAAGTTCAACCCATCAGTCATAAGAATAATAATAATTTTATGTCAATTTTACGTCGTCTTCTTATCACCCATTTGCCACCGTCTCTTATATTTTCTCCCACAATTGCAACCGATGACAGCCAAGAAAAAAATGGAGGATTGATGTAGTGGTACTCAGCCACCAGTAAGAGTCTGTTTCCTTCCTAGGCGATGACAACCAGTAGGAAGAAGTACTAAGTTGTGTGGGAAGCATCACTGCATCGGTGAGAACTCTAACTGAGGACCTTGAATTAGATGGACGTATTAGCTGATGTTTCTTAACAGCGTTAATTGTTTTGAGCTATGTGGTTTCAATAATTATCAAATACTTTGTTAAGATCTAAAAACTATTATTTATCTCTCTAAACTGTTAAAAATCATCACTTCACATCCCATCATTAGCTCACTAAACTGATGACGACACTTTCAAAATGATGTTGCATAATAATAGGATGCCTATGTGGATGCTTACAAAACATAAAAATCGGCTGAAGACAAACACATGAATTCCGACTTCATCTCATTTCTCCTTTGGATATAGGATTTCATTGTCATACCTCTTGAACACTACATGCAACGATGTTCTATCTGTTGATTGTAAAGCATGACATCGTCCATGTCCTACATATGTTCGAATGCAACACCCCATTCCCATTTGACATATGAACGTGTGTCCATCAGATACA
Source organism: Erythroxylum brevipes (assembly GCA_027479065.1). Taxonomy (NCBI): domain Eukaryota; kingdom Viridiplantae; phylum Streptophyta; class Magnoliopsida; order Malpighiales; family Erythroxylaceae; genus Erythroxylum; species Erythroxylum brevipes. Next base: position 57,113,382 of record JANIHY010000002.1, read on the forward strand.
CGTGTACATGTCTAACAAAAATGACATGTTAACTATCTCACCTTCACTGTACATAACATGGCATCATAAACTAAACCATCAATCACAAAATTTCTAAAATCCAAATTGTTATCATATTATATCAAAAACCATAATTTACATTGTTTCATTTAATACAATATCATCTATGTTTATACAACATTGTCCTATGAACATAAACAACTTAGTACACACCAAATACTATAAACTCTAAAGAAACAATTATATACTCAATCCCAGTTAACCGATCTTTGAGTCAAATATGACTATAACAGTTGCACAAAATATGCTTCTATAAAGTCTTAGAATCTAGGTCGTCTCACTCTCGAACCTGAAAAGCAATGATGCCATTTTTATGAGTTTTGTGAACTCAGCAAAGTAATCATCCTTGATGGTTCACTCATGCCATAAAACAAGATCAATTATAACATGTAATCATACAGTTCAAATCCACTTGACAAGTATCAAATATTACCACAGATAAATTATTTATGTAGCGCCCCCTTACTGTAGAGTATACATCAGTACGCCCGTAGGTCATACCGATCCATACCCTATGATGAGGATGCACTACGATACGATCAATTCTCAACCTCATGGCATCAATATAAATAAAGCAGTAATATCAATTTCACTAAATTTTAAAAACCGAACGATAACCTTCATTTCATTAAAACCCTAAATACAATATCCGGTCATTTAACAACTGAACAAGTCCAAAATATACAGTGATAACTCCTATCTAGGTCATCCCCAAAATATCCCAAAGGATCCCCAGCTGACCGACCTGTGGGCCATGCTCCTCTCGCCGGCGCACACACAGCAGGAAAAGTCTCAAAATCCGGAGCTAGGGGTCACACTATCACTGCCCTGAAAAATAGTCGCAATTTGGGTGAGTTTGCGAAACTCAATGAGTAACCATCATCGATGG
>JANIHY010000002.1:57135215-57155912 GCA_027479065.1 Erythroxylum brevipes
AAAATGGAGAGCATTTTCAAAAACTCAAGTATCAGTTTGAAACTTATAAGGGCTTTGCATGCAAGGGCACAAAAGAACAAGTGCAGAAAATGTTTGATTAAATCCAAATTTATCAGTAAAAGCGGCGGGCCTACAAAATTGTTGTGCACAATTCTATATTATTACCGCTACTACTATTATTACTATTATTACTATTACTATTATTATTAGAGTGGCCTCGCTGTCACGCCACTGGTGAGAGTAGTGACAGAGGCCGATCTCGCCTATCGACTAGTCTCTCTCCTCATTGCTCTTCCAGTCCCTATCAATTAACCTTACACAAGTAAACAAGCAAAATCGTAGATGGTGAGAGCCAGAGATTAACATTCATTTCACTTAACCAGTTAATCTCCTAAGACATTACCAAACATGAACGGGCCCCCGAGCAGTGAAAGAAGCCATAACAGCCGCATTAATTGCGAGTACGGCCTTTTCAGAATCGTTATAAATGAGACCCCAATTATAACACTACTCCCTTCTGCGTCAGCAGTCCCGACAAGCAACCTACAGACCCACCACAACATGAACTAGTAATCGCGTTTTCTTGCAATTTTACTCTTTGCCTGCTTTTCAGCTTTCTCTTTCCTTCACATGTACATTCCAAACGAAGGCTAGTCTAGATTTATACATGAGTATCTTAATCTGTTGTAGAAACCTTGGAATTCAACTAAGCACACCCTTAGCTAGCCTTCTTTAGACCAAAGCAATTCAGGGGAAAACAATCTCTACAGAACTTATCCAAATCCACTACCGGATGCGCATTCCTAAACGACCTGTTGGTTCCCTTATTTGTTACCTTGTGATAAAGGATATCATAGATGGGGACAAGTGACGAACTCTTTAATCAACAAATATCACTTGCCGGTGTCATATTTAGGCATGTCCATGCTTGGTGAGCAGTAAGATCTCCAGTGAATATCCTAAGAAAGAGAAGGGCATGAAGCCAAGACCGAGGGTAGGTGATGATTAATGTTATTTATTGGTTCGAGGAAAGTGAAAACTTTCTGATGCATAAATCCTGTAAGATACGAAAGCAGAATTGTCTGACATACTTGACATGCTCACATCTTTATCTCGTCTTTAAAAAACCACCCCCACTCTCCATGTCATCACTCATCATCAGTCTTTAATCTCGTCCTAACCTTTCCTGGAAACAGAGATTATACTAGGAAAGAGGCACTCAGTTTTAGGTGTTCATTCCATGTCGGCTCCGATCGATTTCCTCTAGTCAATGAACATAAAAAACAAAAGATAAACAAATCCAAGTGAAGGGCTTATGTTTATGGGAACAAACAACAAAGTGATTGACCGCATCCATGTTCCGCATTAATTGTCCTGATCATCTGTTATTACACCATTGATGAGCCAGACCTCATACCCGAGGACAAGCTCTTTGCACATTTTAGGGCTCTTCAAATATATAGAAGACGGAACTTCTTGGACAAAATTTTGAAAGAAAAAAAGTCGCTCGAAGGCAACAATCATTACAAGCACAACTAGAAGGCAAAGGCAAACGAAAATGAGCTTTATGAATAAAAACCAACTTTACTAACAAATTTCTATTTCCATCAAGTGGTGGGAGAGTAGAGTTTAAAGAGCAGACTGAATATACAATTAACTTCACATATGTACACTAGGATAACCCCTGGATTTACTTTTGAATCAAGGATTGAAGATCAAGTTGCCACATTTACATTTCCAACTCATGGGTTTATAATTGGAGATGCCATCTCCTCTAGAGTATGCAATAGACGAAATGACATCAGAGAAGTGAAGAATTGTGTGTTTTTGTGCTTCTGTTGTTACAGGAACTTGAACTGCTTCACATTGCCCACAAGAGCCACACCTTTTGTCACACCTAGGTGGTCTTGATCCTATTGTCCGAGTTCTAACCAACGACTTCTCTTCTTCAGCTCCTACCTGTTAAAGAATATTGTTGAATGAAGCTCCACAAAGCATATGCAACAAATCATAGGATGCTGTAACAGTTAGAATTGTTACCCGGGGATTGTGAGTCAGCTTGGTAAGCGATCTTCCTGCAAAAAATTGGAAGTGGCAAAAGTTCAGTTCTGTAAATGCATTCTCTATGCCGTAGTATAGACCTGTTTCTTAGGATTTAAATTGAAACATACGTACCAGCTACCATGGGCCTCACGAATGTGAAGCTTGAAACCAAGAGAAACAGCACGGAAACGATAACTTGTCTATTTCTGTGGCAACAGAAGCAAAATCCAATACCGCCCATTTGCACAGAGTGAAAATATGTGATTTGATTGCAGGATATTGAGAAATGGGAGGGTGTGAGCTAGCGATTAAGAGCAGAGCTAATTAACAGAAACAAGAGATATAATTGGAAATATACTAGGGCAGTCGCAGAACGTGGGCAGAATCCTGAGAACTGTACCAAAAGAGCTTTCTGCCTGATTGCCACCGCTTCAAATTCTAAAGACGCGTCTTGTTTACTCTATATAGATAGAATCTTATGACTAAAAGACTGAATGTTTATGACAAAAGTAGTGTTGTAGCCAGCCTGAAAAGGAGAAAACGTGAGGACCTAACCTCGTTACATGAGCCAACCAGTGATAGTGGTACTACATATCAGTAGTAGAGCCAGATCAGAGAAGGAAAAGAGAAGAGAAGAGGAGCAGTGAAATTGAACAAGTGAAACGATATAAACGACAAAGATAAAAAACCACACACATATTAAAAGGGACATGCATGAGATGTATATATATCAATCCAGGGTGATGGGGTGATGGGTCGATAGAATTTCTCCTTTTCTTGCTCCTGTTTTGCCTTCCTCACGCTTGTGTTAGCTCAGTTTCGCAATGTGTGTACTTGGGATTTGAACAGTTGGCAGTTTCAATTTGACACGCTAAGTCCCTTTCTTTTCTCTTGGAAAGAGCATGACCATATTGTTCCCAAGGAGGATAATATTTGAGGGTAGGCATCTAAAGTTTGCAACATGGACTGCTGATTTTGCTTGAGAAGCCATACAAAGGAAAGTTCTGCATTTTTCTGAGTACTGTAGACGGTGTGTGCTTATCTACAACCCCACGCACTGTCTTGGGGAAGAGAGCTGCAAAACCGTTTGTTTCGTACTCTGCAATTTAAAGGTTGCCCAATTTTCTCACTTTGTACCGGAAAATATCTGCTTTCGATTTCAATGCTTCACCATCTTGGTTGAACCAGTTTTTTGATGTGAGTATCGATGATATTGCCAGAAATGTAGATCTTTTGTTGAAATTCGCATGTTTATATGCTTCTCATACGCAAATGTGTATACTATATCTATATGGTAAGTCGTTGGATGGTGGGGCCATTGTCGCAATAAATTATATCCATGACATCAGATCCTGGATCTGTTTTCAGTGTCTGGGCACTGCCATAAATGGGGAACTTTGACAAGGAAGAGTGTACCTTTGACAGGTTTACACATGTACTCGCTGGTTTTGTGGTGGAAATGAAGTAGCACAAGACAATAATTTATCCGAAATGGCGTCTAATGGAAAAAAAGAAAAAAGAGATGGAACTTGGAAGGGAAATGGGGAAAATGTGAGGGCTGTGTGAACCCAGACAGACCAAAGGCCAATTCATAAATCGTAGCTACGAATTTGGTCGTTCTCATTACGATACAACACTTCACAAATAATGAAAGAATCACATAGGTTTTGCCACACAATGTTGCTGGCCTCATTCATTAGTTTTCATCTCCTTCTTTCTCTAAAAGTTTTACAGTCGAAACTTACACCTGGAGATCTGATTTCAGCTGTTTTGATCAGGATTTCTGACCTTAGAACAATGTCAATTGTAATTCTGATGCCAAGTCGAGTGGGTCGTCGGCAAACGACAGACACATACCAATACAACTAATTGACTTTCTACAGAAGAAAATTATCGACCATGTGTTGGATTACGTCAGCCCCGTCGGAATTCAGGCATGTACCTTTTACCTGAACATAGGTGATAGAAAGTAACAGAATTTCATCTCTTGATTGAGGAAAAAGCTGATTGTTTAATGCCATTAGCTAGAATCATAGAGAAACGAGAACTGGAGCTAGTTTGTCACATCCTTCAATTCACGTTCTCGACAGCGAAGAAATGACACTAAATCTGAACCCTGTCTCCGACAAAAAAGAAAAGTTTACCTGAATGGTAGTGTGTGCCCAAAATCTTTGTGCACCTCCTCGGAAGTAAACATCTACCCGTTCCCAACTCACTTTTGTTAAACCTCTTAGCATTTCCTCTGCAAGTAATTAAGAAAAAATTAACATCAACTCAACTGATTAATAATTATGGTCACAAACTTCAAGTACAAGGAATAGAAATCTGCAAGGAACAAAGATAAAGAGATTTAGATTAAAGAATTGGATTGAAGTCATGAGCAAAATAGTTGCTACTTTCTCATTCTTCTGTTTCATTTCTATCTCACTACTATATTTATAATAGGAAGTCCGCATTTGTTAGCCTTGTCTATATCAAGAAGAAAAAGAAAAGAAGCAAGCAAGGAAACAAGATCCTTCCTAGATAAGATCTTAATCAATTTGACCACATCATGTTAATTAAAAAACCTATTTGTGATTGTGACAGATATTAGATACAACCACCTTCAACAACAAAAAAAACAAATTTCGATCATGAAGAGGATGAACTATATATAGGATGTTAATATCTCAATATGATGGTTCTTACGGTAATATAAACTAGCTGCGAATCAGCATGATTATATTAGTTTGTCTGGATGAGTGTTAAGGATTTGTTTAGTTTATCATACCAGCAAAGCACTTCCTAAAAAGAAGGAAAAAGAGGATGATCTCCTAAATTTGTTAACATTATACACAGCAACAGTGATCCCAGAAGAATTTATCATGCATTGAAGAAATAGACCTTGCAAATGATAGAACCGAACTAGTTATTGGAAAAGCAAACCTTCCATGTCAGCAGTTTTGCATCCATTAATTCTGGCTGTAGAAGGAACTCCTTGACTATCTCTTGCAATTTTTGACGAATCGATATACACAACATGTGGATACTTGTTATCTTTTGACAGATGACGCCTCTGATAAATGGAGAAGGAATTAGAAGATCTTAAACTATCAATAAAAGGAGAAAACATCCTCAAAAAGCGGAACAGTAACCTTTGGAAGTTCAGTGCGACGGCGCAACGATGACGTGCTCCATCCAACAAGATCTTTAGTGTGTTAAGTTCATCATACAAGGACACTGATGATAAGGGACTTCACCGTCACCCATTTATTCTTCAGGTCAATTCTTAATTAATTTCATACAATTCATAAGCATCAAAGAACAGTAATTTATCAGACAATTACGCAAAAAGATACTATTGACCATCCAGACTTGCAAAGAAGAAACAGGATACGGTCAAAACGTGCATTTGCATATGCAATCCGGCGTTTGAAGGACTCCAAAGCTGAGCTACAGTAACAAATCCAAAAAAGATGAAGCAGAATGAAGGACAAAGTTTGTTCTCGTATACTAAATCTGAAAAGGTAAGTTATTTTGGTTGACACTCACATGAATTTGAGATCTTCGGAGTCATTAACCATCTGAACGAGCAGAGGAGATTTTCCGTTGTCACAGTCAGCCAAGAACAGATGTCTCCCAGTTCTACCAAGAAGGCCTGACATACGAGCAGCTACATTTTCCATGGTGTAAAAACCACAAAATCCTGGTACCTGAGCCAACACTACGCAAGGATTTCATGCTTCATGGAATTGAAAACAACAAAAGGCACGTCTCTTGCTGCCTGAAACAAAGATTTCATGGCAGCAAATCTCACAAAAGAAAAAGGGAAATGAAAATAAACACATTTTCACCACCCAACTTATGTATAGACTTAAGAACCTTGTGAGAGGTGAAATATGACCACTGCCCGGTTATGAAAGAAATTTCGTTTCGAATTGATAATGTCCAAACCTTCGCTTCAAAAACAACAGTAGAGAACAAAGAAAGGACCTGTTTATGGCACCCTGAACCAAGGTGTGGAGTAGCAAAAGTTATGAAATTCACAGGCTCCAGGCCAGCGATTTTGCCTTTCAATTTCTCCCCTACAGAAGCATCTTCAAATTCGTCATCTTTACAATCTCCATTTTCCTTTCTAGTCCCTCTTCCGTAGAGCTTAGCGATAGCATATCTTGCAATCAATCCACCTAGTGAATGGCCTACAAGTGAAATCTTCTGGACAGAAGGGTGGCGTTTGATCACCGATATGACCTGAAAGTAAGGAACAAAACTCTCTGTGAGACAATTTCAAATTAAAATGAACATCTTGTTCCTGTAGCAGTTAAATGGGGGGCAACTGCAAACCGATTCATAACCCACCTCTTCAGCTAATCTGCCACCCATCACATCTACGCCATCAAATGTCGACATCGTAGAATTAACTTTGCTACCTGCATTAACCTTAAGCACTTATACACACTGCGTTGTACAAGGTGATTGAAACTGTTCCAAGTTTCTAATCCTAGAAAAGTGAAAAGTGGAAACAAAAAGGACTCACAATGAACAACAACATCCCTCGGATACTTTTTCAAAAGTTGTTTTGCACCAAATTTCCAATCTGCCGCACTACAAACCGCAAACAGAAACACAAAAAGTTTCCATAAAATAAACTCTCTTTTATATGGTAAGCTCCTTACATGACTAGAGACTAATCTATAAATTAACAGAATCCAGAGCTAACGAGGCTTAAGACCTACCTGCCAATAATACCGTTAACCATAACAACAAGGTGAGTAGGATTCCAAGGCTCTCCGATCCTATCGACCTTCATATCAAAATTCCCATCTTCGTCGGTCTCCACTCGAAAGCATCCAAATTTTGGCATATTCTTGGATTTCCTACTCTTCTTTTTACTCCTAACATCCCCACTACTCTTCTCGGTTATGCCATTCATCTCATTCGAGTCCTTCACCTGCGCTTCCTGCAAGTTCCTAGACCTGTCTTCTGCAGGGATGGAGTCCATATTGGTGTCAACTAACTAAGAGTGACCGGACGGAGCAAATGTGAAGGGAAGACTTGCGTTGGTCAAATGAAGCTTAATTGGGTGGGATTAAGAAGGGAACGGGAGGTCGAAAACAGTTTATGGATTTTGGTTGGGGAATGGGTCCCATTAGGGTCCCAAGTAAAGGGACCACCGTGAATTTACCTGAAGTCGCCATGTTTCGGGGACAGAAGTCAGAGCAGGGGCATTGCAGGGAAAAAGACTTGGGTCTTCTTTAATTTGGAGCAGCGAGGGACAAAACTGGAATTTATGGTTGCTTCAGGAAACGTTCGGCAGAAGAGAGCGGATTTAAAAGGTAACCCCACATTGGCAAGCAATCCTACTCTCGTCTTTTCATAATTTCTGGCCACGTCAGCTTCCGAGGTGTTATTCCGGTGACTCAGTGTACGGGTACTTGAGATCTCGATCATTGGACTGTTGAACAATAATAATGAGTTAGTATTTTTAATAATGTCTTTTTTATGTATCTTTTCGTAAAAAAGTACCGTTCAGAAATTAATTACATCGTAATAATCTAATTAAACATTTTACTTAGTTATCCACGAATTTAGGTAAGTGCAAGTTGGATACGAAAGTATATTTAGTAGAAAATAGGGTTTAGATTATGTTACGATGTTTTATTGTGTCCAATAAACCTTTTTTTAATCTTTAAATAACTCACATAACAGATTTTATACGTGAAAATAAAGATATATTAATCGTTAATGTCAACTGAATCAAATTTATCGCTTAGTTTTAAGTTACTAATTCATTAATTTTATACTATATATTAAGTTACTAATTCGTTAATTTTAGACTATATGATCTGTGAGCTATTTCATAGTTGGTTCTAGTTTGTGTGGTCCAATATAATATTAATTATATATGCATAAGAATTCAGCAAACTAGGGCAATTGTGATTACTTATGGATCTGAAATTGAGTGATCTATCCATGACCATATATGTTTAATAGTTTATCTAATGCACACTTTTCTAATAATAACTACGAATTCGATTATTATAAAAAATAAAAAATAAGCTCTTAATTGAAACCGAGCTTGGTGGTAGAAGGCAATAAGTATGAACTTTTGAGTTTTGACTACAGAGAATTATTATTATTATTATTAGGGACGGCTGGCTCTTGAATTGATAACACTAACGTCAAGAATCAATCCGTTCCCTGTAGAGGATCGGACATTGAGGGGAATGCCGCTGCATCGTAGCATTGTCAAAAAAAAATTAAAGAAGTGGTCGGGCCCTCCTTATCAACTATGTACTTGGTTCTCCTTCTCTCTACTTAGTCGTAGTGCTATACAAGTGTATTATAACCAGAATGACAGGTTATGGATCCTAGAGGTTTTGACATGGTCCTTCCTTCTAGTAGAATTCCTGTGCATGTAACATTTTCAACAAATTTGCGTAAGCGTGACTTGGACATAGCATTTCAAGTCTCGAACTAGTTTTGTGTCTGAAGTGAGAAAGTTATTCAATCTTATGGTGCTGTCAACTGTTTGTTTACCCCTAGATGAACACACAACTCTTTTTAATCCATCACGACTTTGTTCATTTTATTGAGCAGAAAGTGTAGCTGAAACTGTACTGAAGTTGCCTTGAAAACTTCAGATTAAAAGATCCAATTCTCTCCTCTATTTTATTTCATTTTTCCCAAGTTGCAACGACTTAAGAGCTTACTTATGAACACTGCAAGTCTGCAATTTACATGTACCAGGACTCTGAATGAGAAAGAAACGAGATGAGGTCTTTTACTGCCAAGCACATGTACCATTAACGCCAAGTGCAGATTATTTGACTAAGATATAGCTGGCAGGAAACCATTGACTTATAGACGCGTTAAGATCTGGATGCAGGTGATTGGGATATTTAGTTATGAGATTCACGTCTTAAATGAGTTGTGCAGATAGGAAGTTCTCCGCATTTATGCCAATGATATTTGACCCGCAATTCCTCTTCGGCTAGGTTTTAAGACTACTCCTCCGCGTCCTCACACTCTCTTTATTGCTGACAACTCGCGAGTAGGTACTTGATGGTACAAACACATAGATGATGACTCTGTAGACATATAATGTATCTGCCTATACATTTAATCCCTTTCCTTTTATGCCTCCAGGACCATAAGATCCAGCATTGAATCACCATGCTACCAAAATTACATGCATGTTTATGAACATCAACACCCGTCAATTTTATTATGCTTGCTTCATTGACAAAATCCAAAAGGACTAGAAGACGGACAAAGATGACAAAATTAAATACTAACAGTAGCATTGATCAATATCCTATGACAAAGCAACACTGGAGGCGATGCAGTAGCTTTTTGACTATGGGAAGGAAAGATAGACCATACACCTTTATGATGATGATGATGGCTAATCTTCCTTTCTCAGTTTCACATACATCGATATTTATGTTTGTTGGCCTGAAATTTTGTACTTGGCCTAAGGTGAACTTTCAAGTTTTTATACCACAATCTGCTTAGTTCAATATTCAAATTCTTGCATTAGTTATAATCATTTTGTTATTTAATATTTTGAAAGATGCATATATATTTATAAGAGCCATAAGAGAGACGTAAGATATGAGATGCAGAGTTTTAGAGGCTTTTATGATAATTTATTATTCATTTATAATTCAAATTTTGGTGATTAACATGAGTTCTAACTTTGCTACTATTTTTTTTGTGTGAAAGTTGACGTAGTAAGGAAGAAGTTCTAGTGCGCATGCGGAAGAGTTAATATCTTGTGTTACAATAGTCCAATTGGTGTGAAGTATTTTTTTTAGTATGTGTAATCATTTTTATTTATAATATAATGGTATGTGTTATATAGTCATGTTGGATATTTTGCAAAATGCAAGGGTAGTTTTTTAATAATTGTGTATTTTTAGTATAATACAATGGTGTAATAGAGATGAGTAATGAAATGAAGAACAAAAAGAGTGATTTAGATGTGACAACCTTATAAAGTTTGGCATAGAACATTGAGACAGTGGTGGTACTTGAAATAGGACCAGAGTTTGAACTTTTTAAAATAATATTTGATTTGTACCAGAAGTATGTTAGGTGTCAAGGGTGTTTATAATTGCTGTAAGGAGAAGGAGAAAGATGAAAGAGGAGGATTTAAGATAATGATGTTTTCTTGCCTTCGAGGTTGATTGTACAAATTCACTAGGGTAAGTAGAATTAGGTGCAATGGTTAAGAAAGTTATTGATTTTTTTAAGGCATTTGGATCATAATCAAGTTTGAAAATGTGCATAACCATGATTTAATTCCAAGTAATAAGAGCTTTACGAGGCAACAATTAAGACTTAGGTTGGAATTAAACGTAAGTTACGGAATAAAGTAGTGCGCAACTGTACAAATTGTTATTACATATGCAAGTCGGTATGAAAACATGACATGTTTATGAAAGAATTGCCTTGATCATATAGAAATATCAAGATAAGTGCGGTTCGAAGAAGGAGAAGTAGAAGTGGTGTAATATTTTCATTAAAATGAAAGAAAAGGATAGTAGATATTTCCATAAAATTTAACTTGATAAGCAGGGAAGGTTGAGGAATGTTTCATGAGAAGATGCAAGGATTTAGAAAAACTTTTCAAATTTAGTAATATGTTCATGTTTGATACTACATTTTTGTGAACAAATACCTAATTTCATTTGCTCCGCTTGTTAATATAAACCATCACATACAAATATGTGCACTATTTGGTAATGAGATGACTAAAGTTTTTATTGAATTTTGTATACATAGTTGAGGTTAATGAATCTGGAAATAACCTCTTTACAATATAAGGGTAAAGTTACGTACTATCAGTACCCCCTCTTCCCCCGACCCTACTTCACTGTGGGACTTCGGGGTATGATGATGATGATGAGTTGAGATTTATGAATAATAAGTCTCCTATTGGTATAATTACAAATGAGTGCAAGAATATAGGTAACTTCATTAAGCTGGTATTCCCTAATATAAGTTATAAACTATATTTGTGACATATACTTAAGAAAATACTTGAGAAATCCAATATCTATAAGTGATAAAACTGATATATTTATGGATGTTGTTTATAAATGTTGAAAGATAAAATGAAATAAAATAGTTGTCAAATTTTAAATAAAAAATTAATTCATGAGTTTAGTCTTTATTGGATGATTGTCAAAGATGGGCTATAATATACATTAGGAATATTTTTATTCAACATGTTAACAAGATAAAGAAGTGAGTGCATGAACAAAAAATTGATGGCTATATGTGTGCCTATAACATATTGAGATAACTTTTTTAAGCAATTCAAAGAAGTAATTAGGTAAAAGATTGAGTGTGAGATAGAGTTTGATTACATCTATTTAGGTAGTAATGAATACTTAGTTACATGATATGATATTAAATAGGAATTTCAAAAGGTGTACACCAATAATTTATTTCATATTGTACAAAACAAACTAATATGTTATATATTATGATGTAAGGAAAGTATGGAATGAAAGGAAGAAAAGGTAGAGTAGATGGGTGAAGTGTGTAATATTGTAAGATAGTACACAATTACATTAAGTGACTCACGCTGTCGGCAATCTATATGTCGTTTATTTTTAAAGAAATTATATGATGACACATGTTTAATATTAAGTAGGGTTAAGATAAAAAATATTTTGAAATATTTGTTTGTTAAGAGGTGGCACAAAGATGTTTTTAGGTAGCCTGTGAAGATAATAATTAGTAACATTTAAGAGGATGATGATATTAGTGTCAGTAGATAAGAAAATTAAAATCAATTTTCTATAAAGCCTTTGATTATGTAGTAGGTAGAGAGTCAAATTTTGATGACTTACAAAACAAAAATTTACAAATGCTAATGGAATTGAGTCAAGACATGTTGGTGACCATTGTGTGCATATATAATCCCTTATAAGAGATTATAATCAGGTTGAAAGACCTAGTTATCTTAAAGTCATGTAGTCGACAAAGAATAAAAAGACTAAAATTTTGAATGAAGTCCAAAAGAAGAGACATAAGAAAAGGAGGTTAGTTAATGAAGATAAATATTGGCAATATTAATTTTATATATTGAATATGGTTTTTATGATATTATTAATTCATTAATTATATATGTTCTATTTGCTTATTTAAATGTTGTTAACTAGAAGAGATGAAGTTTGAGGATGAAATTTAAGTACATTTAATAAAGACAATGAGGAAAAGGTTAGTAGATTGTATAAGGGAATAATGTGATATTTTTAAATCCAAAATTCAATTGTCTAAAAGAAATATATGAACCACATTCTCAAATAACAAAATAGATGAAAACTCATTAACAAACTACTAGGTATACAAAATGTGAGAATAAAGTATGAGATCATTATAAAGGAATTTGAAAAATATATTCTAAATTAATTTACTCAATCATCCCACCATGTTACTTTGTATATCTTAAGCACGAGGATGCTACTTAATGTCAGCTTGACCTTCATGTTTAAAAACAACGTTAAATATACCAACTTGCAACAACAATTTAACAAAAATGAATCAATTTAAATAATATAATGTAAATATCGTCAAATTTAAAAAAAATTAACAAACAATAGTACTACCCTACAAATAACTCTTTGTAGGAATTTAACATAGATAGAATTAGAAGTCATAAGTTTACTATGAGATGTAAACTTTTTTTCCCAATTTTTACCAACTTCAACTGTGTAACACCACCTAGACTTGCATTCAAATGCTTAAAATTGTCTTCCCTCATTCCTCAAGCTCAATATTTATGTTATCAACTTCATTATGTTATGGATAGTAACTTAGTTAAGATTTTGTCGCTCTTACCTCCTTGTTCATGCCTTTATTTATCTATTCTCCTTCTTTTTATTTTCATGACTTAGATGCCCATTATTGGCATTTTACCCCACTTTTAACTCTTCATCGATACTTGTAATTTGGATATAATTTTAGAAATCTTTATAACTCTTGTATAATTTACTGATTATTCAAGATAAACCAATAATCAAGATAAACCACTCTCTTAAACCTTTTTTTTAGTCTTCTCTATCATTGGCATCTCATCATGCCTTGCGATAATGTTATCATTTTCTTTCTTTATAACTAATATCTCTTCATTCCTTAGAACATTTGTTTTGGGTTCATCATTAGTGTCTTCTCACGTTTTGGGATTGATTATTAATTTACTTTTTTATCATAATGTTCTCCTAATGTCTGAAAACTTCTTCTCTTTTTCTACTATTTATCTAGAATGTCAATAACTATTCATATGCATACTAAAAATTATGGCTAGACTGGTAAACAAAAACTTACTAACTTATTGCTGGTGCCTCTTCTACCTGCTAAAATACCTTCTTCACTTTTATCGCTACCTTTTACCCAATGTGACGCTTTATTAGGTATATTTGTTGTAATAAATCCTCCATGTCTGTCTAAGATTAGTTAAATAATTCACCTTTTTATTCCTTGGAAAATTATTTCCAAATATTACTATGATTTAGCGATAAAACAACAATACCGTCAACTTTCATATTCGTGCACAAATAATTTATCATGATTGTAATTTTTGTCATCTTGTCTCATTTAACAAGATGATTCATGCACAACTTGTCCAAATAAAAAATTGGTAAATGAAAAAAATAGAATTCACATGTTATGCAATATAAACTTTATATAGGAATAAATAATTATTAATACTTTGAATTTATTGGATGCTTAACTCATTGTTGAGATAGCTATACATCCACCTGTGTAAGGTGCAACACATGTCACTAATAATATCATCCCTAACTTATAAATTCGAGTTTTAAATTAAATTAACATAACTTCTTCATTAAATTTATTTGCACATACAATATTAATTTTCATTCTAATATGCTTATTAGTTATTTTCTTTTCATGATGTTCTTGTTTCTTTATTATAGAGGAGATTGTGATTTCATCATAGTTTTAGTTTCCTCTATAGAGTATAAGAAAAAGGTATATAAATGTCAAAAAGATGACATACCAAAAAGCTTAATCAAGTAGAAGTTTAAAGCTAACTTATAATCCCTATTGTCCTTACAAAAAAAAAGTATATCATCAAATGAATCTCTATAGAAACTTAAACAATAAAAAATATATAAACCAATAATAAGTTTTTATCCCTTAATCTTGTCTTTGGTCAATCAGACAAGGAAACCATGCCTGAATATAAGTATAAATTGTTAAAGATAATCCTAATGACTAAGTCCAAGCCTATTATCATGCCTACAATCAAGCAAACTAATTTGTTAAATATCTCATAGGATGTTATTTTTGTTAATATTGTAAATATTATCTTTACTAATTAGTTGCATAGGATAGAATTTTCTAAGATTGCTTTGATCATATATTCTCATAGCCTTGTATATATATTACTGTATCACATTCACCAAAAGTAACACACATAAATTATTCTTGCATCGATCCCTTTCTTATTTTTCCTCTGCTCTTCTGCTTCTTCTCTTAGCCTTTGTTTGGATCCTTACTTGCACAAGGAAAAGGAAAGGAAATATTGAGGGAACAAGAGGAGAAAAGAATAGAAAATAAATGAGACTTTCTTTCCTTTGTTTGTTTTCCTAGTTTATCAAAGGAGGGAATTGAAACTTATATTTGACAAAAGATTTTTTTGAGACCTTTATGCCCTTGATTATGGAACTTGTTCATCTTTTGCTATGAAAATTTCAGCATAAACAGAAAAAGTATTATCAAATTTGATAATAGAACTCCACGATGAAGCTTCAACGAGTTGAAGTTTCTATTTGTAACTAGAGTTTTTAATTTTCCAATTGTTGTGTAATATAAAACAATATCTTTGGCATAAAAAAAAGGATTTCATCATACACAATATGCTTATTCCATTACCATCTGTCATATACTTATTCCATTACCATCTGTCATATACTTATTCCACTACCAAGATCAATCTCATCCATATGTCAAGAGAACAACTATTCTATTTTGTAGAATGAAAATGAAAATTAAGATTTAATATGCATATTAAAATAAAAACAAGTTACATATAACTATATGTACATTTACATGGTTTAGAATTTAAACATTCATATTTTGATAATCCAAAAGATAAAGGTTTTGTTAATTCCATTTCAACACAGCTATGAGATTGATCCATTAATTGATTAATAACAACAAAACATCATACTTATTAGTCATACCAGTAATTTTCGTAATCAAATCAAGGGATTAATCAACCTTGCCTCTTGGCAGAAGTTGTGCAGAAGAAAATAGGAAGAAAGGCGAGAGGGTTGTGTTCTGCGTGAAAAAAAATTGTGGCTGAGAGTATATCCTTTTTGTTAAGTTAAATAAGGATACTATGGTAATTTACATATATTGGGGTTCTCTTGTCTGGGATTTCTCCTCTTTTCCTACCAATTTGACGGGGAACATATTTGGCCCAAACTTGCCTCAGTTTCCTCTCCATTTTCTCACTTTCCCTTTGCTTATTTTTGTCTAAACGGTGGAAATAAAGAGAAGTTCAATTCTCTTCCTTTCTTTTCTCTTCCTTTCCTTCAATCCAAACCAGGGCTTAGTCTTCTCTATGGCTCCTAATGATTCTCAACTCATCCTATACCAAAAACAAACTTGACTCATGTTCCTGTGCATGCGTC
This sequence comes from Erythroxylum brevipes, assembly GCA_027479065.1. Lineage (NCBI taxonomy): Eukaryota > Viridiplantae > Streptophyta > Magnoliopsida > Malpighiales > Erythroxylaceae > Erythroxylum > Erythroxylum brevipes. The sequence continues at coordinate 57,150,917 of JANIHY010000002.1, forward strand.
TTTGTAGGCTATTCTTCCACTCAAAGGCCTACTATTGTCTCCAACTTTGTATAAACAAAATTTTGTTTCTCGTCATGTAAAATTTGTGAAAAAAAAGTTCTCTTTTATTGCTCATTCATCATCTACTGCTACATTCCAAACAATGGATGTTGATCATTGGTGTGCTTTTCCTCTACCATCCTTCCCTTTACTATGTTGCCCACTGATACTCCTTCACCTCCCTCATCACCACAACATCAGCAACCCTCCCCCATGGCCTTCCTAATGCCTAGTCTTACGGATGCCACCACTCCTCCACCAATCCCTCCACCCCGTCCCCCCCTTCCATCACCACTTATTACTCGGCTAAAGAATAATATTCGCAAACCCCTCAATAAACTCAATCTCACAATCACAGTGCAAGATGTTTCACACGACCCACTACGATCACTCAAGCCCTTTGCAGTCCTATTTGACGTCAAGCCATGCAACTTGAATATAATGCTCTCCAAAAACATAATACTTGGGATCTTGTTCCTCCTTCTCCATCTCAAAACCTAATTAGGTGCAAATAGGTCGTTCGTACCAAATTTAATCCCAATGGCTCCATTAAACGTCACAAGGCTCGTCTTATGACTAAAGGTTTTCACCAAAGATCAGGGCTTGATTATACTGAAACCTTTAGCCCCGTAGTCAAACCTACTACGGTTCGAACCGTGCTCTCCATCGCAACAAGCCATGGGTGGTCTCTTCATCAAATTGACATTAACAATGTTTTCCTTTAAGGCTCTCCTATGGGAGATGTTTACATGGTTCAACCACCGAGTTTTGTAACCCAAACTCATCCTACTCATGTTTGCAAATTACGTCAAGGTCTTTATGGTCTTAAACAAGTCCTTGGGCTTCTTATAATGAACTTAAGACATATCTCCTTAGCCTCGACTTTCGCAACTCTATTTGTGACTCCTCTTTATTCATTCTACGGCATCACCAAGATATCTTCTATATTCTTGTATATGTTGATGATATCATCATTATTGGCTCTAACCCAACTCTTCTCAACTCTCTTATCATCACTTTAGCAAAATGCTTCTCTCGTAAAGATCTTAGCGCTCTTTCCTACTTTCTAGATGTCAAAGTTCTTCCTCATCCAATTGGTTTATTTGTTCTTGACCTTCTCCAACGTGTCAAAAATGAGTGGAACAAAACCCGTGCCGACATTTACGAGTGTTCATCCCCCTCTTTCTAATACATCTAGCACTCCTATCTCAAACCCGACCGAGTATCAAGCCCTTAGTGGGACGCTTGCAATATTTATCACTAACTCGACTCGATATTGCTTTTACTGTGAACAGGTTATCCCAATACATGCAAAAGCCAACCACTGATCATTGGATAACATTCAAACGAATACTATGATATCTTGCAGGAACTTCACATCATGGTCTTTTGTTGCATCGAAGCTCGCCCGCTTGTTTACATGCCTTCACCACAACTTCTAATGTCCAAGATTGAGCTTACTCTTCGACCTTCCAACTTGCGAGCAGATGTTAGAGATAATCATAATGACTAAGTCCAAGCCTATTATCATGCCTACAATCAAACAAACTGACTTGCTAAATATCTCATAGGACGTTATTGTTGTAATATTGTAATTATTATCTTTACTAATTAGTTGCATAGGATAGAATTTCCTAAGATTATGTTGATCATATATTCTCATAGCCTTGTATATATATTACTGTATCACATTCACTAAAAGTAATACACAGAAATTATTCTTATAAACTTCATATAAACAAAACTAATTGATCCAACAGTTGGTCCTTGTAAGATTACTGTATCTTTTTTCTTTTGTAATTAACTATTCTAATCACAACAACTAAAAGATTGCAAGTCATCATCTCCAAGAGCATCACGTCTTAAGAATAAATTAGCTTCCTAAAAGTTAATTATGAAGGTAAGAGATGAACATAGAATGTCGACAAAGAGAGAGGGAGGGGAAAGAAGGCAGAGAAAGTTTCTACATATTATTTCTATGGATTATTTGTTGAGTCCGTTCATAAATGGCAAGTTCGAGTACTTCAATTCTTCCTTCTTGTTATGCTACTTTTTACCTGTCTAGATGTATAAAACAACTGAGTTGGGACTGATTAGGGATCATTTTCGATTCTCTTTTACAGTTAGTAATGAAAAAAGAAGAAGCAGGAGAAGAAGATGACAGAAATGAGTGGAAGGAAGAGAAGATAAACAAGCGAGGCCATTGTCCGAGTTAATATAAAAAGATACTGATCAGCTAAGTATTACCTAAAATTGAGTAAGTCCAGTATAATGACAAAGTCGGATTCAGATCCTAATTTCCTTTTTTTTCCCCCTCTTAGGTACGAACATAAAGAAAGACTGATTGCAGATTATATCTGTATCTTTCACTTAGACATATTTAAACATAATTTTTGGTTATATGCTTTCCGATTAAGAGAAAACAAAGTATCTAGTTCTACAATATATTGTCTTGTCCCAGTCCCAGTAGCTGATATGTCCACTTGGTTGTCAACCAATGGAAGTTAGCTCATTTGTGTTAAAAGTCCATGTTCAGAAGCATAAATTCACGACATTAACTTCAAAGAAATTGAAATGTAAGTCCCATAAATGCACCGTACCTACTTAACATTCAATGAGGACCCTCCCTCTCAACTGCCTTCCAACTCCTCACCCCAAAAGATTCAATCTTTTCATCTTTAAATGTTCCAAACACTTGCACTTTCTTCATATCACTCTCCAAACCCTACATAATGAAACCCATTATCAGTTTCCTTCTACTAGCACTTTTGCTTGTTTCCTGCTCACTCTCAACCAGCGCCCGATCGGGACCCGACCCGTTTTCTGAGCTCTTGTCATCAAACGGGAAATCCATTAACAACCCAAGCAACAATAAAGGCAGCGGCAGTACTGGAAACAACAACAACAACAACAATGGTGGTGACATAGGCGGGATGTTCGGACCCGGAAATGGGTTCAACATACCGGGTTTTGGAAAAGATTGGGGGCACCTCGGCGGTGGTTACGGCGTGGGATATGGTAGTCCCAGTGGTGGTTACTCTAGAGGTGGTGTTGTAAGGCCTACTGTGGTGTGCAAAGAGAAGGGTCCATGTTACAACAAGAAGTTGACATGTCCAGCTAAGTGTTTCACTTCATATAGCCGGTCAGGGAAGGGGTACGGTGCCGGCGGAGGCGGTGGAGGTTGTACTATGGACTGTAAGAAAAAGTGTGTTGCTTACTGTTAGAGGAAGCGGAAGAGTTCTTTGGATCGCTATAGCATGCGCGCAGTCGCTTAATATCTACATTTTCTACCACCTAGTAGTGATGATATAACTTTAAAAGCATGTGATTCGGTTGACGTCGAATACTATGTATGTGACTTATTTATGATTAATATAAATAAAACAGATTACGGCATACACCCCACAAATCAGGTATACTTTGATTGTTTTGCTTTAACATTGTTAAACCTTTTCATCCTCTTCCATGGAATTTCGAGCACAGCTCGTCAGAAACATGAACATGCAACGTTTCGCTGTTAGTTTCCCTCTAGTTTCTGTCGTGGATTAGACCGCTTTCTTCTTGTGAATCCTTCCAAGTTTCCCTTTGGTTTGGGTGGGTCCGCACCATTAAATTTTGTCCCTTTTAGTCACACCTACATTTCGTAGGGGACGCTTTGCATCCCGTGAGGGCAGCGAAAGTCGAACATATGACCTCAAGATTTTGTTGGGTGCATGACTCACGCCTCACACCACTGGGGCTTCCAAAAATATCGTAAGCTAAACCCGTGCTGACGAATAACCAACCTGCAATGAATAGGGAGGGTATAATAATGCTATGAATGACCCAATATCAAATACTGGTGATAATATCAGCAAAAGAACGTTCTCCTGTGCTTCCAGACATGTTGAGCTCCATATATTCTTGTACAATCAAAAGGGGATCGATTTCGTAAAAGATAAGATCAGTAAATGAAACTTCACTAAAAGGAAATCTTTGTGAGATCGTCAATATTTTACCAAGGGTTTCTTTAAAGTATACCGAATCAGTATAGCTATCCTTCTTTAAAGTAAACCAAAAAGGCGCCTTTTTTAGTTTGGGTGGGCCCATACATAGAGATTTTGTCCCGTTTGGTCACACCCACATCCCACAGGGGGGCGCTGCGCATTCCGTAGGGGCAGCGAGAGTCGAACCTGTTACCTCATGGTTTTGTTGGGTGCAAGACCCATGCTTCACACCATTAAGCTACGTAGCTCAGTGGTGTGAGACGTGTGACTCAACGTATCAAAACCCTGAAGTCACAGGTTCGACTCCCGCTGTCCCCATGAGATGCGCAGCGTCCCCCTATAAAATATGGGTATAACCAAACGGGATAATACTTGACCGATGAGACTCCCGGCCCAAACCACCCTTAAATGTTACTAAAGTTGGCAGCAGTCCACGAGTTCTACCAGCGGGAGGTTGCAAGGTTCTGCCAATTTCTTACATCATTCGGTAAGTGTAAATGCTAAAGCACTGATATTGGTCCATCCTTCCAAGTCATAACCTGTTTTTTAAGGTCCGTGGGAAAGCGTTGATGAACTGGGTTCAATCCCAAATTATCCATATATCTCAAATTGGATACTAAAGCTGACATATGGTATTAATGAAAGTTGGGAACTGGTGGGTGGTCACCTATTATGAGAGGGATTGACAGCCTCCTTACACCCTGAATGGCAATGACGCCAGTTTTCTTCCTCCTTCTCCTTACCAATGCCACTAATAGCCCTACCAAATCAATGAACACCGTCCAGGCCTCGTGGAGGTTAAAAATATATCATATTAAGGTTATGTTTAGTTGGAAATAAAATTGAATAAAATAAAATAAAATAGGTTATAATAAAATAAAACAAATAAATAGAATATTAAAAAATTATTATTTGAAAAGAATGAAAAAGTTTATAATATAATATAGCAAATCATTATTTAGATGAAAGAT
>JANIHY010000002.1:57170642-57188916 GCA_027479065.1 Erythroxylum brevipes
CTTATAAATAAATGCATATGCAATAAACCTATTCCTCTATAATTAGAGGCCAGTGACATGCTCAGTCAATGTATGCATTGAAATCCTATCAGTCTGTCCCAATATTACCATAATACCCTTAATGACAGTAACGGGATGTTACAAGTACAATTCAAACTAGGAGGAGGATTAAATTGAGGGCAAAAGATCTACTTCTAGAAATTCTCAAGTTGTTGACAATTGAGAATTACCAACTTCTACTTATGCATTAGTTTTGGATATGTATTAGTTATCATTGGGTTAATAATTTTGACATTACTTGGTTCATAGTTTGACCCCAGTTTGATGATGTTCTATAAGTATTATGTTGTAAAATTGTTAGTTGTCCTTTGTTTAGTAATATAGAATTGGTGGCTTAGTTTCAATATATACTGTGTTGGTGTTTGATCCAGGTTTATATATTTATTAATGTAATCATTTTTGACCTGCTCATTTGTTGTGTGAAACATATGATCCAAGTGTATATGTTCATGGAATTGATATATTAATGATACAATTGACGATGCAAGAGTTTTGAATTATTGTCTATAAGTTTTATTTTGAAAGTGCTTACACTTTCTTTTAAGTCTTAAATGTTCTCATGACATTGTCCACAAGTTTTATTTGCTCCTTTTCTTCATATCTCACACTATCATGCCATGGAAAAGGTCATAGCTACATATATGTTTAATGTGATTATAGTCATATATTGTAGCATATATGCGTGTCTTTATCCTTCTAATTAATAATTAACCAAAATCTAACATCAATACTATGGTTGCGTCCCCATTGCGTTTGATAATCACTAGATGCCATGATCTAAGAATTATAAACTAGTTAGTTAAATTTGTTATATTCTTTCTAATAATGTCCCAATATGAAATTGTGTTCGATAAAAAGATATGACAAACACATCTCTTTATCGATTTAATTACTTTTGAAATGTTTAAGCTAGCCTTTTAAAACTAAAATTGAGCATCCCTTTATTGATTTAATTACTGTTGAAATTCTTAAGTTGGCCTATTGAAATTGAAATTGACCAAAATTAAAACAATGAGTTCAACGAATTAGCAGTTATTAGTGCCACAATGTCCTTTTCATTAGTAACCCAACAATGAAGTTTGCAAATGGCTTGTCATCAACAAAACATACTACTTGTATACTAAATGGCTTCCTTATTCTTTCAAGACAACATACTACTTGCAGTTGCAAAAAGAGAAAAAATTTACATTTCAAATTTAACTGTTACAATGTCTCCATATTTGTCATAGTTACATTTAATGCCCAAGCTATGAAATCATATGGGACCTACAAAATAAAGATATAAACACAAATATTAAACTTATGATGAATTTGCTTATGCAAATGAATTATTACATATACTTACTTCTTGTAAACAACAACGCATCTTGCGAATAAGATTCTTTCAACGCACATAAGATGTTTGACATATTTTCTAACAAAAATAAACCTTAATCTCATTTACAAATACTAAGAACCTACAAGACACCTTTAATTTGAATATTGATTAAAATTTGTATACTAATGGCAATGTTAAAAAACAATAATTGAAATACTTACTTTTCTATTGATGCATTTATAAAAATGTTAACCAATGTTAGACTTAGCACTTGATATCCATAACTTCATCTTCTCATTACAACTGGAGCATTCAATATTCAAAATCTGAATTATAGATACATTTATAAATGGCAATATTAATCATAACTGAATACAATTAAAATACCACATATAATAATAAGTATATATTAAAATTATTTTACCATTAAAATAATGCTTTTTCTTGAAAAAATTGAGAATATGTCATTTCAACTTCTACTACATTATCAAAACAACAGTAAATAGCATCCTTGCATCCATTAACAACACTTTAACACTGTTCCCACATCAAATATATACTAGACGTATAAGTAATGAAAACCAAATATATTTTATTTCTACCATATTTATTTAGCCTATTACAATATCATCATACAAATATTTAACAATGGTTTGAAAACTGGACTTGAAGTTAAATTGGTAAAGTAAAAGATTTAAATTTTAAAAGATTCAATCAGTATTAGACTGTCATAAAATTAGCTAAATATTGAACAAAATTAAAGAATTTAAAATACGTTTAAAAGAGATTGTCCTTACCAATCGAATAATTTGAAGTTTAATTAAAAAGATTATTAAATGAAAATTAATTAATTTATTTTAGTTTATAAAAACTTATTAATTAATAAAAATAATCGATTAGTTAATAAATTGATCAACTTTTAACAACAAGAGTTATTAAAGTAAATCAAACCAAAAAGTTGGACGGTTCAATTGTTTAATGGTTGAACCGGCCAACTAGTTAAGTTTTTTAATCATTAATATTTAATTAGTAACTTAAATGCACTTGAAAATAGAGGTTATTTACTCAAAAGTTGCTTTCACAAAAGAGTTCAGGGTGATTCGCTTCAATTGCAGAATTGTGATTATTTACGTATTAATCTAGTAGCAAAACCTTTAATTGGATCGAACAATAGATCATTGAGAACAAATTAGAGTTTGTTGATGACAAGGTTAAAATACTTGAGTATGATTTGTTTGAGTGAATAATTGCAGATGGTATATTATATGGTGAAATGGTGGATTTTAAATTCAATTTTGAAGGATTTTGGTAGAGGTATTCATGTATATTATATCTCCCTAAGAACTTGGAATGAAATACATGATAGATTATAGGATGAGTTGACATGGTTAGATCCTCAACCACATTTTAGATGTGGAGTAATAAAATAGATTGAAGAAGTATGAAGGATATAATTAAATGAGAAATTAAATATATTATGTAATTCTTTACCTAGTAGTAACAAAGATGATTTGATGATATTGAGAGTATAAGCTTAAACAGAGGTTGAAAAAAGTTTTTAAGGCCTAAGATAAGTGATCAAGATGATTACACAAAATAAGTAATTGGATTGTCATAAAATCATTCATAAAAAAGGGATAAAAAGAAGTTTTGAAGTCAAAGAAACACAAAGATCACTGTGATTATTGTGATCAAGACGAGTAAACAAAAGATAAGTGTTTGAAACTAGTGAGGTTGGCACTTAATGTTAACATTGCAAAGTTTTCCATTTGAAGAGAAAGTAGAAGGAGAACCTTCCAAGTTGTAATAACTAAGTGTTAAGAGTACAAGACATCATGAGTTTACTTAAAGGAAAGGGAGGGATTGTGGCTCTTAAAAAATTGCGTCTTTGGAAAAAAGAATACGGGCAAGGATAGTCTACACATACATTACTGCCGACGAACTGAGAACTTACCGCCGATTTCTGTTTCTGTGTCACCGGATTCCACAAAATCCCAAAAGTCTTGAGACTTCTCCAGATGCAACCACTTAACCCCCAGCAGACTGACATTCAGTCGGATCAAGCTGGTCGCACCGCAAAGAAAATCAGAATTCGGGAAAGGGAGGAAGATCTGCCTCCCCCCTTACCGTCACCTCCGACCATTGCCCCCAGTTACAGCGTTGCCATCACCGGTCAAACCTCCTATGATTCCACGTTCTCAGCTTGGCCCATAGAAAGTCCCATCGACATTGAAGATGGTGACATAACCATCATTCCTGGGACCTTCGGACCTGGCATAAAACTATATCAAACATTTCAAATTCGCCTCAATCAACAATGGGAACAAGCCATCATCGTTAAACTCATGGGCAGAAAAATTGGCTACACAACGCTGAAGACGCGTCTTACCTCTATGTGGAAACTTTCGGGCCCGATGAAGATCGTAGATTTAGATAACGATTTCTTCCTGATCAACTTTCTCGACGCCGAAGACTATGACTATGCCCTTACTCAGGGGCCCTGGGTTCTCCTAGGACACGCTCTTTCGGTTCAACCGTGGTGTCCAACTTTCCACCCCTCCTCCAGCCAAGTGTCCCATGTTATCGCCTGGGTGTGCTTTCCTGAGCTCCTGGTGGCTCGATATCACCCATGTGTTCTCCACGCTCTGGGCAACCTTGTCGGGCGTACAATCAAAATTGACACGAACACTCAACTCTCTCACCGGGGCCGCTTCGCTAGAGTGGCGATCGACATCGACCTCAGCCAACCCCTCCGATCCATCGTGGAATTAGACGGCGAACAGATCAAGGTGGCCTATGAGGGCCTTCCCCAAATCTGCTTCACCTATGGCCGAGTGGGTCACAGCACCTCCGTTTGTCCTACATGGCCCCCCATCCCTTCTCCGACCCTAACTCCACCCACAACAGACTCCTCCCATGCTTCTTCTTCCGCCACACTTCCGGCAACATCCTCTTCGGATACTTCCCAGACGGTGTACGGCCCCTGGCTCCAAGTCCAACGCAGGGGTCGCCGTACACCATCAGCTCCAACGGTCATACGACAAGACCCCTCCAGGCCTTCCTCCAGCGCCACGTTACCTGGCTCACGCTTCCAGCTGCTCGCAGACGAACCCAGCGCCGCCCCCACGCCTGTCGCGTCTCACCCCTTCACAGCGCGCACCACTTCACCGTTGGCTTCTCGACCGTTCCATCGTCCAGCACGACCGCATAATAAGTAGACTCCAATGGGCAGGGCTTCGACCCCACGCCAGGCCTTGGCCTCTAGGCTAGTATCTTCCTCCATTCGGGTCCGACCCCCAACTCCCAGGACCCAGTTCCTTTGGTCTCCCCAACCCCCACGACAAACCCACAGAACCTCCACACCCCAGCCCCACCCAACCCCTCCCAACCCACCACAGACGGCCCACATGCAGTGCTTCATATCCCCTCCCATGCAGACCTCGTGGTGAAGGATCCGACTATAGCCGCCTTTATGTAGTCTTCGATAGCCCTTTCAGAAATGGAGGAGGATCCGGAGATTGTACCTGCGCTTCTGGTCCCCCCTCCCAACTCTCATCCTCCGAACCTGGGCCCACCTAGTCAGCCCCCTCGACACAGCTATGGACCTTGAGGACGGCACGTCCACTAACCCCCCACAACCATCCTCCATAGTGGTTCCCGTTGCGCAATCTGAGATGGTGGACGCTGTCTACGAGTAGGCCGTCCCTCCCGTGTTTTTATGTCTATTTTCATTTGGAATTGCCAAGGGGCTGGCGGCAAAAAATTCCGACCCATCTTCAAGCACTTTGTCCAACTTCATAAGCCTAAGCTTGTTGTTTTGGTTGAAACGAGAATCTGTGGCAATCGGGCACTTTCAGTGATCCGCTCCTTACAATTCCCTCATTCCTTCCGAATGGAAGCTCACGGTTTTTCTGGGGGCATTTGGTTGCTATGGCACTCCAACATTCAGGTTAAAGTGCTTCTCGCCCACCGCCAATTTCTCCATGTTCAGATTAATTGGTTACAGTTCTCGTTTAATTTCACGGCCATATATGCGAGCCCGACTTATTCTTTTCAGCATTATCTCTGGACGCACCTCCGCAACATCGCCCGCGCTACGACCCTCCCCTGGCTCATTGGGGGCGACTTCAATGCCAAACTTGACAGGGCAGATAAACGCGGGGCCGCGCACAACCAACGGGTCATTAATCCCCAATTCCGTGACTGCATCCAGTGTTGTCATCTTCAGGACCCTGGATTTACAGGCCCACAGTTCACGTGGCGCCGAGGGCCTAACCTGGCCCTTTGGATCACATCTTCTGCTCCTCTTCTTGGCTTCACGCGGTCCCTTACACGTCTGTTACCCATCTGCCTTTCCTCAAGTCAAATCACCGCCCCCTTCTCGTGCAGTTCCTTCAATGCCCCAGACCTTCTTCCTCGGCGCGTCCCTTCAGCTTCCAATCTGCTTGGGTGACTCATGAGGATTTCCCCCGCACGGTTATCGCCCACTGGCATTCTTCTCTTCCCCCCTTTGTGAGACGGTCCATCACCTGGGGAACCAATTACGTCTCTGGAATCACTCGGCTTTTGGCAACATCTTCTCTCGCAAAAAGAGGCTTATGGCTAGGCTCTCGGGCATCCAACGGACCTTGGACAATCAGTCCTCTACTTCTTTGCAAGAGCTGGAAGAATGAGTCATTCTTCATCAGAAATTAGAGCACGTTCTTCTTCAAGAGGAACTTTACTGGCATCAACAATCCCGTTGCCAGTGGCTCGGTCAGGGCGATCGTAACACCAAGTTCTATCATGCTCTCACGACCTCCAAACGACGGAAGCTTCACATTGCCTCTTTGTAGGACCCTTCGGGGCTGTCTCATTTTAGCTTCGTCGACATTCGTCATATGGTTCAGGACTTCTTTCAAGCGATTTACACCGAGGCCCCTACTCCTCCTGCGCGCCTCCCGCTCCAAGGTTGTTTTCCCTCCATCCCTCCGACCGCGGCTCTCGACCTAGTTCGCCCACTTTTACCCGACAAAATCAAATCCGCCTTTTTTGCACAGGCTCCCAACAAAGCCCCAAGGTTCGACGGGTTTACGACTTTCTTTTACCAAACTCAATGGGACACCGTTGGGCCTTCCTTGACTCGCTTCCTTCAACTCACTTTTCAGCACGAGCTGTGGGAAATGGAACTCAACCGCACCATCTTGGTCCTCCTTCCTAAAATTCCTTCCCCCACGTCCATTACTCAGTTTCAGCCCAATGGGCTATTTTTTCCACCCAAGGTGCCTAGCAGTCGTGCCAACGGGCTGTTTTTCCCACCGAAGGTGGCAACGCCCGTGCCGATGGGCCAATTTTCCCACCGAAGGTGCCCAGTGCCAGTGCCGACTGGCCATTTTTCCAACCGAAGGTGCCCAGCGGTCGTGCCTACGGGCTGTTTTTCCCACCAAAGGTGCCTAGCGACCGTGCGAACGGGCCATTTTTCTCACCGCAAGTACCCAACGGCCGTGCTGACAGACTATTTCTCTGTGTTCAGTTATCTACAAAGCCCTTAAAAAGATTATCATCCGCCGATTGCAACCTTTTCTTGACAATCTGGTCGGCCCGACCCAGTGTAGCTTCGTCCCTGGCCGATCTATCACCGATAACATCATTATTGCTCAGGAAATCATTCATACGATGCGACAGAAATCCGACAAAAAGGACTTCCTGGCTATTAAGGTCGATCTTGAAAAAGCCTATGACCGTCTATCTTGGGATTTCATTCAGGACACCCTCCTCGATATTGGGCTCCCGGGGTCGTTTATTTCCCTCATAATAAAGTGCATCTCCTCCGTTTCTATGCAGGTCAATTGGGACGGGGAGCTCAGTGAGTCTTTTACCCCTTCCAGAGGGATTCGTCAGGGGGATCCTTTATCGCCATATCTGTTCGTGCTTTGTATGGAACGTCTGGGCCATCTCATCACTCATTCTGTCGCGCAAGGACGTTGGAAGCCTATTCGCCTCAGCCAGACCGGTCCCCCCGTGTCTCATCTATTCTTTGCTGACGATCTCATCTTATTTTCTGAGGCTACCACCGCCCAAGCCACGATCATCCGCGACATTTTAGCCGTTTTTTGCAGTGCCTCTGGTCACCAGATTAGTCATGCTAAATCTCGCAGCTATTACTCCAAGAACATTCCCCGTTCTGTAGCTCGTAGGTTGAGTAGAGACTTGGGTTTCCGACAAACCATGGACCTCGGCCGATACTTGGGAGTTCCCTTACTCCATGGCAGGGTCAACTAACGCACTTACCACTATCTCCTAGAGAAGGTACATCACCGTCTCTCATATTGGACTGAGCGACAGCTTTCATTAGCAGGTCGTACTACCCTCATCCAATCTGTTATTTCTGCCCTTCCCACTTATACCATGCAGACGATTCATCTCCCTCGTCGTCTCTGTGACGAGATAGAAAAACTTATGCGCAACTTCTTATGGGGCTCCACCCTAAGGGCCCGGAAGGTCCACCTGGTGCCTTGGGACACCGTCTATGCACCCAAGCCTCAAGGCAGGTTGGGACTCCGTCGCATTCGGGAAACCAATGACGCGCAGTTAATCAAATTGGGATGGGCTCTACTCTCGACACCCGATAAGCTTTGCGCCTGCATTGTGGCGGACAAGTACAAGCTGAATATCCACAATCCACCCGCAACCCTGGGGACCACAGGAGGGTCCATGACATGGCGGAGCATCAAAGCAGTCTGGCCTCATGTCCTCTGCGGCCGGAAATGGGTGATCTTTGATGGGACGACAGCACGTTTTTGGCTAGACCCATAGGTGGATATCTCGGGCCCACTCCTTTCCCATGCCCTGCGGCCTATCTCACCAGCTGAACAGTTGTACACGGTGCAGCACTATGTGGACTCCACAGGTAATTGGGCATGGCACAAGTTTCAGTCTTTCCTTCCTCATTCTATTTGTTTGCATATTGTAGGTATTTCCCCGCCTTAACCACATTCTGGGGTGGACCAATTGACCTGGGGTCGTTTTGACACCGGCCAGTGTTCTATGGCCTTAGCCTGCTCGATGCTTATGGATCAGGATTCCGACATCTCTCCCAGCTTTTGGCAGACTATCTGGCGCTGGGCTGGTCCTCAACGTATCCGTTCCTTCCTTTGGCTACTGGCCCACGACAAGCTCTTGACCAATCAACAACGGCAGTGACGGCAACTCCATTCGATGGCGGAATGTCCTCTTTGTCAGGCCGAGGAATCCTCTCTTCATGTGCTGCGAGATTGCCCCAAAGCTCAACGCTTGTAGCGCACCTTCCCTATTCAGGCACTTTTTCCCAGTTTTTTTACCCTTTAGTCACACGAATGGCTCTCCAACAATCTTCACAGCTTTAGTCAGATTTATGGCTCCACCTGGTCCCTTATTTTCGGGACGACCTGCTGGTTCTTGTGGTCATGGAGGAATCGGTCCATTTTCGATCCTCATTTCTCCTGGCCCTCTTCTCCGATTCACCATATTCTTGCCTACGTCCACCAGATCCACAATGCCTTGAGTTGGTCCAGGAGCACAATGCCTGGCCAGTCCATGCGACACATGAAGCTCATCGGCTGGAGTCCTCCCGAGACAGACTGGGTGAAACTCAACACGGATAGGGCCAGTCGGACAAATCCAATCTTGACCTCCGCGAGCGGCCTTATCCGGGACAGCACGGGTGCCTGGCTTGGGGGTTTCGTTCAGAACCTGGGCTGGTGTAACTCTTTCACTGCAGAGCTTTGGGGCGTCTTCACTGGCTTGCAGCTGGCCTGAGACCTAGGATACCGTCGGGTGCTCTTGGAGTTGAATTCCCAGGTCGCGCTACAGTCCATTTCTGATTCGGACCCCGCCTCACATCCATTAATCCCCTCTTGGTAAGCATCACGGAACTTCTTAACCGCAACTGGACAGTCTTCCCTCGCCATACATACCGGGAAGGCAATTGGTGCGCGGACTGGCTCACTTCAACCGTAGTCGATTTTGCTTTAGGGGTTACCACTTTTGTACATGCACCCATCGGGTGCCTTTCACTCCTCCTAGAGGATATGGCGGAGTCTAGACACCCACGCAATATTTTGTAATTATTTGTTCTCTTTCCCTTGAATGAAAAAAAAAAAAAGGAGGGATTGTGCAACACTGTCAATGCAAAAAGAGTGGAGAGATAAATATAATGAGTCCTAACCTAATTGTTTTCCAAAAATTAATCAATCTTGACAGAGCTTTAGTTGGAAATGTTCATTTAACATCAGAATTCCTTTTACATGATGCTCTTTTGGCACCTATTTTTTGGTTTACTTTTTGTCAATGAACTGATTAGAGATCATCATTTAACTATTATTATTTACTTGGAAGAAGGTGCTAGTTATTGGAACGGAAGAAATGAGGCTTATTATCTTTAGCAAGTTTCACCTAAAATACATAGATGGACTTAAAATACCAAGAAATTATTTCAGTTCTACTAAGCAAAGAAATGACAGGAGATGTTTTTCTACAAAATAAAATTGGAGATGCTCATTGCAAAAAGTTGTCTGCTAGAAGGGTTGCAATGACATGACCTTCCAACAAGACATGAATATCATACAAGTTCAATTTTCATATAACATTACAGAAATACTATCTTGTGAAAATGACATTTGAACGCAGCTCTATAAAAAGCAGAACAAAGATGATTATAGAAAGGTATTAGAATATTTGATTAGCTACTATCCATATTAGTTTCCATGATCTACGGGCTTCCTTTACCGTTAGTTATGCTAGATTAGTGGGATTGGGATTTTTATACGTTGTATACATAATTAGGGGGATTTGATATACTTGTATATATATAGTCTCTGTTATACGGAATAGAAGAAAATAAGAAAGGCTTATTATCAGTTTATTAAAAGGTACGTTATATTCTGTATGAGAGTGAATTGAAGTAAGAATCAAGGAAGGAGGCCTCTTCCACCTTAAAGAAAAGAAGAGAAAGCTCACAGCCCTTATTACAGTAAAACTAACAACATAATTTTAAAAATGGTAAGAAGAAATGAAAATTTATATGCAAGTAAGTAGTTTAGTTTGTTAGTCTCATTGGGTGTGCCGCCTCTTTTTCCTAGTGTTACTATAAGTGCTGCTACGCCTTCGGTTGGAGGTTCTAAAGGGATCAACCCACTTCCTGTCTTTCTTTACAGCTTCTTTCCACCTGTCCTTGAATATTTGAAGTTCCCACGTTGACTGCCTTCGAATCTGTTGTTTTATAGTCAGTCTCTTTACTACACAAAACCAGAGATTAAGAAAGGATCACCGTTCTCACCTCAACCCGAGCATCCACTGTTGCCGAACTGTGTTTCTGGATAAAATGCAACAATTAAAATCACATTACCATAACTCATCTACTGTTACTGCTGATATAGACACACTCTTGTTACCTTGCCTAAAGCTTCAGGCTTTGAACCCTGTAACCACATCAAGAACAAGAAACAAAAGCTAAGTTTATATAATACTATATGTTTTCAAGAAACAGAAAGTTCAGTTGACCACCTTCTTCCCACGTCCACCCAAAGTCCGTATTCCCTTATGAACAATGTACTCGCTATCAATGACACCCACCTTCTTCGTCCTATCTCCCTGTACAATGCCATATGCATTCACTCGTTTACACCTCTTTCATAATATAGCTTGACCATCTAAAATATAATGGCTAAGGACATCTACAAACAAACTTCACTGCAAGCTAAAGAATGAAATCTAGGCAGATGTTCAAAAACACGGCCTTCACGAGTTCGACAGTGCAGCATTTACTGATCCATAAGGAAGCAGAGCAGGAAGTGGGATAGCTAAAAGTTGATGTTGCACAATAATACTACCCACCGATTGTAGATTAGGGTCAGATAGTTTGACAAGATATTGAAGAACAGACCACACAAAGTTATGTGAACTAATTTATAGCCTTCTAATAAGCAGAACTGAGCCACAAAAATAAGTCTGTTTCAAGGAACAGAAGTAGAAAATAACAGCAATGAACACAAAATGTTTCTTGGGGTAATCCGCATTAAGTGCATCACGAGTATGATGTGACAGTAAAAAACATTGTTGAATATTATACCTGAGCACAGTATCCTAGTTTCATATCCACTCCCCAACCGTGGACTAAATCATTCTGAAAGGAGTGAAAAAACAAAGATAATTTAGAATTCAGTAGCAAGCAGGTTATACAGGCTTTCTTAAGAAGGGCATACTAATCAAATCAAAACCATAGTCCATCTTCAGAAAACAGAGGAAAAGCAAGTGAAAATTCCAGTTCAGACCAAAATCTTGTTGCAAAGAGTTAAGCCAGGAAGCGAAGAAAAGTACGTATGATTGGACAGTGTGTTATTCATTACATTAACGTTATGAAAAACAGGATGGCTCAAGGATGAATGTTACCTGTATAAGGTGCCAAGTACAGTACCAAGCTGACCTTGAAAATACGGGAGCCATACCTTCCACAAATCTAAAAGGAACAATGGCAAACCAAATTATTTTGATAATGCTGTAAAAGGTAAATGGAGAGACTGGAATCGACCCAAGAGATACAAGGCAAAAATTTGAACATAAACAAGTTTGACAGAAGAATAATTTACCCGGTGCATGGTGGCCCCTCGCTAGCATCTGAACACTTAGTACTGCCTCTGGTGTCATAGACTCTTCTGCACAGATTAAGAGAAGGTCATTAAGCCTACAAACGTTAGAAGTCTAGAATTCCAGGAAGAGTTCCCAAAAGTCATCCCATTCACCTATGAAACTTCTTAGTTCTGGCACGAATCGTAATTCTATGATGTATATCTGTTGAATTTGGGTCTAGAGCTGGCTGAGATATCTCTAGACCTTCTGATCTCACAAGCTCCAGATATCTACTTAAAACGAAATGAGTTCAACCGTTCTTCTAGATTGAGTTAAGCTTGCCAATAACACTTGAGAAAAAAGAATATAAAAGGGTGGACACATGAGCATATTGGAGGAAATTATGTTCAACAAGTCCTCCATTGTTTTACCTTCTTGGATCAAATTTCTCAACCCCCAAATCTTCATCCCAGAGAAATATGTAATCATAAATTGAAACAACAGCTGGATGAAGAAACCGCTTAGCAAACCACCTGGAAAGAAAACCAGACTCTATCAAAACTAATGCTGAACAACAATTTAGTTCCAGTGTGCATGCCAAGTACAGGGAGTTTGCATTCAGATAGATAGAGGCATTGAGGGGTATGGATCCAATAAAAGATATCCAAATGCTTAAACATCCAAGGCCCCGGCAACCTTTTGGAGATTCAAATTCTACAACTTTATTGTACAGCCTCCCTTACTGCCTTTTCCTTTTCCTCCCTTAGCAAACAGAAAGTATACAATGAAATAAACAATAACCAATGGCCAGATAACAGTTTTTCAAGAACTCATAGAGGTTAATCTACCAAGTTTTTCTTTAATTTAGAAAATCTTCAAATTCAACTAGTCAATACTGCTCCCTCAACTAATATAATGCATATCCTTTGCTAATGTACAAATATATATTTATAGACATGTGATTTACAAAGTCAAAACAAAGCATCTCATGACTTGAAGATGCAAAAAAGAGGAAACTTTCGTCAAGGTCAACCTCACCATTTTGTCTGGTTCTGAGCAACAATATGTATGGCTTGACTGCTCCATTTAAGATCCCACCAACCATCCACATTACCATCATAATGGAACAGAATAACTGTAAAGTTCTCTGGAAGAAACTGAATTCCATGGAATTAGGGAAAATGTTTAGCTCAAGAACATCAAAGATTTCGTAAGACAGACTGGTATACCTTTTCAACAATGGTGTCAACATTATTTTTTAGCTTTAATCCAACCGGAATAGCTAGCAAGTTCCTCAGGCTATAAGATTCGACCTGCTCTTGATATTAATAAACATATAATGAGGAAACACCAAGAAAGCATCTCGCTTGAAACAGAAACATTAGCACAAGGAATTACATCTATATCAAATTTTAAATCACAAAAAAAAATATTATACATTCAGAATTAGGAATAGAAGTGTGCTCTCAAAGAGCAGACAGAAATGGGGATCAGAAACCAACCTTTGACCTATTAGTTGACCAAAGAGGTTTTAACTCCAAATCTGAACTGGCATGTACAATACCATGAGGCAAATAATGCAAAAATCCAGAAGCCAAAGCTGATTCCTAGAGTTTACATCAAAAGCCACAAGAGACAAACAGTAAATCATTACACAGTTAGTGAAATAGATAGAATTGCTACAATTCCAGAACTAGCTCAAGAAATGGTTCTAGCTTTGTAAGCTATATGATCTGACACTTAAAGAAACAAAAAAGAAAAAACATAAGTAGGCAATTGGATGGCAGTTCCAAACTTACCTTCAATGTGTCGAAGGGATGCAACCTTTCTTCCATCTAATAACAGGAAAAGAGTAACAACAAATAAGTATATATAAACAAAGTCTGTGCAACAGAAGAGACTGGAGTAAAAAAAAAAAAAAAAGAGTGAACAAATAAGGAGTTTTGAGTACAAAAAACTGAAATCATTTTGCTGGACAGAAGCACAGCACATAAGTAGGAAAAAGAAAGCTACCGAAACAAATATAGAAGTTCAAAATCATGATCCATCAACAGAACGATGAATATTGAATGAGACCACGGATTGATGTCAAGCTTTGAACATTCCAAGACAAAATTTTGATAACCCTTAAACTTCACACCAGCTGTAGTGAGAAGCAAAGCCAATTTATATTTTTTTGAACAAATTGAAAAATCAAATGGGATCAGCTAGTAAAATAGCACAACAAATGTGACTCACAGTACTACCTGTCTCTCTCCCTCCTGATACACAAATTAATCAAGAAAAGATGACAAGCAGACAATTGATCTCTGCCTATCTAGTATGTGTCCAGAAAATGTAAAATCACAAATAGAGAAGCAAAAGTCTCATGGAACCTGTGTATGCTGATATTGATAAACTGTGGTTCTATACGCAATGAACAACATTACTGTACACAAAACTGCCATAAATGGCAGCTGCTTCTTCTTTAACCCGCATCTTCCCTGCAACAGGGGTATACAGTTAGACAGTTATCAAGGAGAGAAAATGAGACCATTTTAACAGCTGCTTTGGTTTCTTAGCTATTTGCAATCTTAAAAGAGTAGAGTAAGTGAAGAAGCAAAAAGATAATAACCATACCCCGTCAAGAAATGCATTCTTTTTTATTGATTTCCATGGTCTGAGTGACGTCATGGACAGCTGCACTTGTTATATTTCACATAACAAACTGTAGAGCGATGTACAAAAAATTTGAGATGAAATGAGAAGCCATTAACACCACATTGAAACCAAAATTACCGCACTTTCTGTTCACAACAAGAAGCAACTTACCAAGAAAAAGTTTCTATTACATTCTGCCTATACATTGGATTTCTAGATCAAAACAAGAATAAAGCTACGTACACAGACTCACAGAACAAGAGATGCACAAGTTTTAGATGGAATTAACAAGCTCATTTGTCTAAAAGTTTCAAAAGTTCAAGGCTCTATTTTTATTAGCCAACGCCCAAAGTACGTTGACAATTAGAAATTGAGAACTTTCAGAAGTCCTTTGCCTCAAAGAAAGTGTGCCCAATTTAAACTCCTGAATGCCTCATCAAGTTTTAAGCAAACTAAATACGACACAACCTATGTATTGAATTTGAGAGAGAGAAAGAGAGAGAGAGATAGGGAGAGAAGAACATAAAAATAAACTTTGTTAGTAACCAAAACTCTGGTGTTAAAAGCGTGTTTAGAGGCAAGCATGTGTCGATGCAATGCAAAAAACCAAACTCCAGACAAGAGCTTCATTGATCGACTTCTGATATTGCAGCTCATGACTACACATTTAGAATATAAACTAGGAGGCAGACAAAATTATCTCCAAAAGTAATCCAAAACAGAGTTCCTGAATAATATATCCCTAAAGGACAACATAAATTAGAGTCCGAACATGAGAACGAACATTTTTCCATATAATAATTAACAAAACAAATCAAGCAATTTTATCTCCCGCCGCTTCCCAAGTCAGTTGTTTCTTTTATGGAAATGGAAAAGATAGAATCTTCGATGGTTTTTCATCACAGATTCCAGATTTAATAAAGAGAAATAGCTGCGGAAAATTTAAGCAACGCCATTAGATCTAATAAAACTTTTATTTCCTGTTTTGACATTTGAAAGCAGATGATATGCGGAGCTTCATGCATTTCCAATACCAAAACAAGTCCCAAATAGAGAAGGATCACAAACCTTCATTCCAAACCGAAAGAGCAAGATGAACTAAACAAAATGGAACTCCAGCAGCTGAAAGGAGCCAACCCCAAATGCAAACAACCCCAGAAAGAGAGAGATATGGGAACAGAAAATGAACAGACACGGAGACCGAGAGCTAAAAGAGAGGGCTCAAAAGACACGGGTGTAAGAAGCGCCACGCTTTAAGGGAGGACAGCCGAGGAAGAGACATTCAGGACTGTTGACAAACGTTTGGCCTGTTCAGCTCCAAATTTATAACTGAAAAAAACTCATTTTTATGATCTTTTGATACATAAAAAATTAGCCTTTGCATCGACGTGCAGGGACTGGGTGACACATAGAAAGAGAGATAAGGATGCTCGCTTGTTAGCTTCTTTGCACTGATGATTGTCATTGATGCTGATATTATTATTATATAGAATTATAGATGGTTGCCTTGTGGGATTCGTATTAGTGCTGTATTTAACACGGGACAAGAAGTAAAATTAGAGAGATTAAAACAAGGGTCAGTGAACTATCAACTACATATAAAAAAGTTAAAAAGATCGTGTCTTTAACCAAGTTTAAGGTTCCTCCAGCAAGAAGCAAGCCCAAGACTGTCCCTTTCCTTCATGAGATCTCCCGACTCAACTCTTGAGGAAATTAAATGTGTTTATATATATATTTATATGAAGTAGTTTAGTGTTTAGATGCCCATGTTTTGTATAAGTAGAAATTTCTCAGTATTGGACTTCCATCCCATGATCATGCAATAATGTGTTAAAATGACTAATCTTGAAAGGTGATTAGGACAGACAGATTTCAATTAATTGAAAATTTACAACAAATGCTTAAAACATTCATAAGAAAAATATATTTTAGAAAGAGCCGATTTGGTGAAAGGAACGAAAGCTTTGCGAAGCCGAGGACAACTGTCGTTGACAATGAACTCTTGGATGATGTAGGAAGTGACGGAACAGAAGAGAAAATGTGGATTCTATGCGGGTCCAAAATAAATGGAGAGAGAGACACAACCCAACAAGCACGTAGAAATATAGAATCGCAGCAAGCCAACAGAAAAGGACCACTTAAATGATACAAACTCAAAGAAAATTGAGACTGAAAAAGGACAAGGACAAGGACTTGGACTTGGACTTGTTCTTGGTCCGAGGATTTAATTTATTGACCAATCAATCTTCTCGAGCATAGACCTCAAAATATAATTACTAAAAGATGCACAACCTTAGTTTAACAAGTTAATGTAACGAAGACCAAAAATTAAACCGATAAGATAAAAAATTTAAAATATTAATTAAGACGACGTTTAGTTGTGACTCGTGCCATCGGGATGTTTGGTGGAGGGGAGGGATGAATGATTTTACCAGAAATGGCCAGGGAGTGATCATAGGTTGTTATTATGTTTGAAATTATACAAGGTTGTTGGAATCTGGCAGATCTTTTAAGGTTTGATGTTGGAAAATTGGCAAGCTAAGTTACAACATACTGTGTCCAAAATTGGACCACTTCTTAAGTTGATTTCAGGCAGCAGAGAATCTGTTGGTAATAACGACTGCTTCCTTTTGCAACCGAAACTGGAAAATTGTGTTCGGTTTTTGATATTTTGGAGGGTCAGCTGAAGACCCGTGGAGATGGGGAAGCAATTTGGTGGGTTATGCCAAAATGTAATAGAAATCAATGTCATCTACATATGACAGGTTACCAAGAAAATGGTGTCACTTTAATGACTTCTTGTATTTTTTTTTAAACCTATGAGGTGTTTTAACTTATAAGAAAACGTCTTTAAGTCATTTATTTTCAGACTAATCTTCATTCGCATCGGGACACTCCATAAGGAGTAAAGTGCTGGACAAATAGATTTTTCCATTCCTAAAATTTAAACTCAAGACTTCTAATTAAAGGATGAGAATGTTGAACCACTTACACCAATCTATTTGATTTGGTTGCCTCCTCATAATTAAGTGGAGAAGGCTAAGTTAATTAATTGGTTAAACATGCAAGAAGTTCAGCAACCCAATGACGTGCCTTGTGCTGTACTTCACAATCAATCTTAGTGGGGGGTGGATGAACTAACCAAATTGTAAGCACTGAATGGCAGAAGCTTTGGTGGAGACAATGTATATGTATAATTGAAATGACCTGCAACCAGTAGGGCAACACAGCGTCCACCCCACTACACGAGCCCCATCGATTGCGCACCAAGAGGAGTAAAGGGCAACTAAGGATGGTACCGGCCACCAACCTAATCCAACCAAACCATAGACATATCTCACTATAACCTGTCTTATCCCAACTGCAGTTGAATTGCTTTTTGGACATGCGTATTTTTTTTTTTTTAATCTAGTTGAGTTCGGTAAACTAAGGAACTATTTGTTTTTGTTTTTTTTTTTTTTAAAAGAAAAATCAGTAAGTAAAACGTGTTTGGTTTACTCTGTTACGATTTTTTGTTTCTGAAAATAAAAAAATCACAACAGTTTTATAGAAACCAAAAATCATTGTTTCTCTGAATTTTGACAACAAATTTTTTTCGATAGAAAACCAACATATCCCTACTTTCTATCTTGAAAATAATAATAATAATAATGAGTTTAATAATAATAATAA
>JANIHY010000002.1:57191377-57208094 GCA_027479065.1 Erythroxylum brevipes
GCATATGTGGTTGTTGTACCTGTGGTATTTCAGGCAAGATTATGAAGATTAATGACAATGCAAAAATCATTTAGTTTCTAATGGGACAGAATGAGTCTTACAATTATATTAAGAATCAAATTCTCATGATGGAACCTTGCCCTAACATAGATAAAATGTATTCCATGCTAATGAACGTTGAGAGGCAAAAGCAGGCTTCGGATGCTTATGGTGAAATAACAAAAGGGAGTGCACTTATGATCAGATCTGGATCAACAACAAATGCTAATTCAGGGAAAAAGAATGGCAAGAAAAAAGAGTGGAAAATTGATAAAGGAAATGAGAAATGTTCATTTTGCAAGATGAGCGAGCATACTCAGGATTCATGGTTCAAATTGCATGATTATCAAGACTAGTATGTTGATCTTAAAAAGCAGCAGAAGAAGAATAGAGGGAAAATAGGACGTGTGAACTTGGCCGAAACACCATTAGACGATATTGAGGATGATATTGATGGATTGAGTATGAGGGTCGTCATTCAGCAGGAGTTGTCAAAGATGTTGAAGGACAAAACGCAACTGGAGACACAGAGCATGGAAAAGGTGAATTTTGGTGTTGAATTTACAAGTAACATTTTTGCTCTTGAACAGACCATAGGAAATAAAGGGATGGAAAAGTCTTGTTGGATAGTGGATACTGGAGCTAGCATACATATTTCAGGAAATGCTTCCTTATTTAGTAAGTTGATTCCAGTATTGAAGCCATATAATGTTAGTTTACTGGATAGGTCAATAAAGAAGGTTAGCATGATGGGAGACATCAGACCTAGCAAGGATATCATGTTGAAGCAAGTTTTTTATGTTCCAAGTTTCAAATATAACTTGTTATCTGTGAATAGACTTGTACTAGGGTTTTGGAGTGTTGTACAGACAGTGAAAACTGACAGATGTGTAAACTTTTGGTTTCTATGAAATGAAATGAGGAAAAAAATTTGGTTTCAAAAAGTTTGCAATTTTTATATTATTTTTTATTATGATGCCAAGTGGAGTGTTTATAGTGATTATTCGTAGCTCACCCTTATCAGAAGACATGTACCGGAATGATCTGCGGGCGTCCCGGTGTGTACCCTGCGGTAAGAGGGCACTACAATTATGTTGTCTCAAACACCCTGAGTATCAAAGTTTGAACTCATTAATCTCTTTTGCTTTATCCCCCATCCACTTTATATCTTGGACACACACTATATGAATCTTATATTTGTCTAATGTCTTTACTAATTCTAAAGACTTCTTCGTAAGGTTTATGATGTTCTAATAACTTATTTGTAATCTATTAACATCTTTTCTTCTTTTAGACCTAAAACTCATCGAAGAACTTGCCCTTGTTTTATCACCGGAACTCAAGCCACCATTCCTATTATAATGTCCAACACAAGCTATAGAAGACAAACCCATAAATGACTCTAATATTACTCAAGAATGGGAACACATATGGATATTGATTCTCAAAATATGTGCCATAATAAACAGATGTGAGAACCTCAAGTACACACAACTACAAGTCAATCTAAATTAAATGATCCAAAAATTGAACCACTAATAGCAACTAGGTATCTGTAAAATGCTAAATCATGATATTGAAAATTTAAAGATAACAAACCAAATATTATAAACTATAAACAAAAAATCTTAAAACTTTTAATAGATCTATAAAGACTGAAAATTAAAATCTCAACACCCAAAGAGCAACGCATCAACCAAAAGCAAGCACAATTAGAAACCAATCACAAGTACATCAAATAGAGAAGTTTTTTTTTACATACTAATGAATCAGAGAATGGAAATAGCCAAACTGATATGATCTATTTAAGAATCCACACATTAACTCTATGTTCTTATCATATTTAGCACCATTTGTCAGAAATGTTTCTATTGTAGGACTTAATTTGAAATATCCTTTTGAAATATAAGATTAAAAACTCCTCCTTTTACTTCCTGTACAAATAAGAAATACTCTAAATCTCACATTATTAGCAATGTATAAAATAATATTTAATAAAATCTAATAGAAATAATTCTGAAACTTAGATAAATGGCGATGGGAGGGAGGGACCCCTTCATTGGAAAGAGATCACGTGAGAAAAAAAACTGGTTTACAGAAAAATAAAAATTGACAACAAAAAATGCTAGAAATAAAGGAACTCCAAAGAATGGTGAGTCGGAGCTTATCCTTCAAATCTCTCCTTGCAAAATTCTAGCACCTCGGGGATTAGGAATTTATGAACAATGGCTTTATGTGTAAGAGCTAAGGAAGATGAATTGGCCATCGATAATTCTAACCAACAACGAAGACTTGGAGGTAAGAGGAAGCAATAATGAGATGTCAGAGTGTAAGCAACAATAATGGTAGCCAAGGGTCGAAGCTTAGAGGAAGCAACAGAGTATAATCTTTCGCAACAGAGAGTTCAAGTTTAAGAATTACTCAATTTATTACGGTAATTGAAGACATAAAAAAATTCTCATCTTAATCAGTTCTCACCACTGTCACTTCTCCCCTAAAATCTCATAAGCTCCTCAGTGTTGTTAAGCCTCATCACCATAACAATATCTCTAAAACCTAGTTAATTATTCAACAACCATAAACGTCTAAGGTTGAATCCGACAACATTATCAACAATAACCTAAATAAAAATAAAAAGAGATTAGAACTGACGAGGAGAAATATGACAACTAAAGGTGGTTAGTGATGACAAGGGGTAGAAATGAACGTAAGGATTGAAAGTTAAATATAATATGATTTATATCATAAGGGTAAGGTATCCTAATTAATTTCTACCACGATGTGGCTATTGGGTGTGGATGGAAAGCATTTGTGGCATATGCATGTAAACGTTGGATTTTATTAGTTTCCAATGTCTTCAAATGCCACCTTATTGTCCTCTATGAAGCATAAAAATCTCTTTGACCTTAACGTATAATTAAATCCCATCATAAGTCTCCCTTTCCTTCTACCACTAATAAACAATTTACATGTGTATTCCCTGAGATAGTTTAGATATAAAATCCTTTATAATAGCATTGTAAGCTCTTTATGATGTTGGATAACATATTAGTCTGCATTTGTGTAAGAACTATAGCAGAGAGTTCTATACTTGTAATTCTTTAAAGGTAATATACTATAAAGTTTTTAGTCCCTTTTTTATACAATATTTAAGTCACACCTCATAACTTGGGTAGTTACATTTTTTGAAATGGAATGTTTATCCTTTGAGGTCAGTTCTTATTAGGAAAGCTCTTCCATTTAAATGATTAAGATTGTGCATTGTGATTAATGCAATATTATAAACACTTAAAAAACCAAACCCATCTTTATCTTTATCCTATAATCGACACCTTCTAAGCTAACTTTTATAAGCACACTATAAGCCTTAATGACACAAGGGAAAACAAAATTATTAGGTTAGAATTTGTGCCCAAAATTATTTATGCAAACATAATAATTGCACCAGTATAAAGTTCATTCCTAATAAACCGTTAATAATTCCAAAAAAAATTATTTCTCTAATAACTTCTAAACAAACAAAGAAAATTAATAGATTATCCAAACATATCACATATGGAATTTTTAAACGAGTATTAAATAATCACTGAAATAACATATACTTTTGAATCATCTCATGAAGTCCTAAACTAGTTTTTAACTTTAGATGGCCACAAGCTTATATTTTCATCCCTTTTGCTTCTTTTAGAATTTAAGAAGAGAATCATTTGAGGAGCTCATTTGAAGAAATACCAAAGTTTTGCATATGGATTACCATTGTCGTAGATATTGGTTATCTCTTTAAAAATGGCAATTAATAAATTGCAAGATTTGTTAGACGTGAAGAGTGCTTTTGATGAGTTTATGTGGATAATGAAAGGAATGATTTTGACTTGGCAATTGTGATGAAGGGTTTGAAACTCGTGCAATCTTATGGTATAACAATGTAAATATGTATGGTAGTTTAAGGAGAAATAATGTTTAACTATTCCAATAAGTTCATTGTGGTTGATTTCCTAAAATGTCAAGAACTAGACACTTTTAAGATAGGATCACATATAACATATAGTTGCAAGCAAACATAATCATTAAACTAAAAAAATATTTGAAATTATTATAGGAATATCTAATTAAATTGACTATATTCAAATGCCTAAATTAACCATTTTTAGCCATTTACGATGACCTAAAGGTCCCCTTTTTCCAAGATCTTGACATTAACCAAGAGAGCCGTTATGCTAACTCTAAGATATACATCAATATAATCTTTGGAAACAATTCTAATTCCACCTTCATATAGAATGTAGTCAATGTATGAGCTTTTGGTGATAGTCTCAAGTTCATATAAGGTTAATGTAATAACGTAAGTATAAAAGATGACATTCTTTCAAGAATCCTCAAAATAGTGTAATGTAGAAGAATAATCACTCAAATATAATATTGATTAATTGCAAATGTATTAACAGAGATGAATCTAGAAAATTAGTAAGCATAATAACTAAAGAAATTATAAGGCTTTGAAGAGAAACCCATCATCATCAAAGAAGGAGAAGAGGAAATTGGATCAGAAGGGGGCTCATAATCTCTGAAGAATTAATGGCAACATGTAAAGAATTTTGGACAAAAATTTAGTAAAGGTAAAAATTCATATATTTGTCTATCTAACACTAGTCAGAAATAAGTAAATGTTATGGTAACCTAGTTGGGAATATTGCCTAATACTTGTTTTATTAGTAAATTTGAGACTTTATAATAAAATTTTTACACCTTTCTACATTGCCTTCCAGTAGAAGAAGGTTTGTAAGTTTTTATTAGTTTCCAATTTCCTAAAATGTCCACCTTATGATCCTCTAGTAAGCATAAAAATAACTTGGACCTCAACTTATAATTAAATACCATCATAAGTCTCCCTTGCCACTTCAACACTCATTTCTACTACTAATAAACAATTTACACTCATATTCCCTAAGATAATTTAGATTAAAAAAAACCTTTATAATAGCATTCCCAATTTTTCATGATCTTAGATAACAAATTCGTTTGCATTTGAAAAAGAACTCTAGAAAAGAGTTCAACATTTGTAATTCTTGAAAGAGAATATTCTATAAATTTTTAATCCCTTTTTTAATACAATATTTAAGTCATACCCCAATAATTTAGGCTTTTATATTATCTTAAAAGGAATTCTTATCTTTTGCTTCCTTTTAAGTTTTTTTTTAAAACTATAAGATGTTTCTCTCATAAATTGTTTCTAAACTCTACTACTTTCTTTCTGACCATACTCCTCTTCCTTGGCTGGTGTCTCTTTCGGGTCACTCCGATAGGGGTAGTTCAATCCGACTGCATTGTATGCCATTTCCTGTCTACTTTTTGTTTCATTTCATCCTTCCTTTTTTCTATCCTTCTAGCCTGCCAATAATATTATTTCATGTTCTAGCTTTACTTTCCCAACATTTAGCCTTTACCTGACAAGTGGAAGGAGGTTTTCCCAACTTTGCCCTCCCACTTCCCCCTACAACTAGACCTAACCCCAACATTGCTCCTCATTCTCTAATCACTTTGAGCCCCCAAAAAAGCTGGAAGCAAGTTGACGGGGACCTCAATCCTCTACTCTCACCTTCAACCCACCTAATGTCCCATTGGTTTAGAGCATACCAGTATGGATACATTTCCATAATGTCCCATTGGAGTACTGGACCACAAAAGGGTTGAGTATCCTTATTAGTTTCATTGGTAAACCCCTATGCTTTTATGACAATATAGCAATGAAAACAATAGTGGGTTATGCTCGTATTTGTGTTCCTATCAACCCAAGAATTATCATTTGAAATTCCTATTATGCAATTGGGTGAGGATAGAAACCTATAGGATAGTATGGTTGTTTCTTACCAATGGAAACCACCTCTAAAACAATAAGACAAAATTTGGAAACTAGACAAAAAAATTTCAAAATAGGTAGTTTTTTAAAGTTAATGGGGGATGAGTTGTTGAAGGAAGTCGAGGTTAATTCCAACGTAGTGATTATTGGAAATTCTAAGAATTTAAGGCCAATTGAGAGTCCAGTTAAAACTGGGACTGCTATCATTTCGGGTATAGATCTACTCCCTCCCCCGCTCTTTCATAATATATAAATCCTTCAGCTGAGAACCTTCAGGCACATGCAGAAAACAACATAGCACTTTCTTATGAAGCCAACAACCTTAATGGCTCCCCTACTTCACAACCCATATCAAAAACTCCTACTACTACTCATCTTTCTCTATGCCAATAAGATGGTTAGGGGAGTTAGGTTGGTTGTGTGAAAGTAAACCAGCCTTTTAAAACAATTGATAAGTAACGATCACATAGGAGTAAGAGCAAAAGCTCCTCTCATAAAAACTTTTAATTATGTCCATAGTAGTATGGAATGTCAGGGGATTAAATTGCCCTACAAAGTAAGATGCTTTAAAGGATTTTGTCAAAAGGGAAAGGCCTCTACTTGTAGATTTACTTGAGACAAAAATAAAACAACGAACTTTTAGCAAGTTAAATATCTCGGGATTAATTTGGGTGCAGATCTCAAACCATTTGCATCATGCTTATGGAAGAATAATTTTCAACTACAAGGCAGATGAAGTTAGAGTAGCATTACTCCACTACACAGATCAATGTATGCACCCCCCATATATCTTTTTTACAGGAACAATCTAATATCCTCATCTCTTTTATATATGCCAGCAATTTTGGTTTCCAACGACCTGTGTTATGACATGATCTAAGCAATGTCGATAAAGGGATCACCTTTTCGTGGTTCATTTGTGGAGATTTTAACTCCACTCTCTATCAGTTGGAGGCTAATGGAAGCTATAACTTACGCAATTATATTGAGGATTTCAAACAATGTGTCGATAGGTTGGGAATGGCAGACCTGCAATACATTGATTACAGGTTCACATGGTCCAACAAACAATCCTCTCATTGGAGCATCCAAAAGAAACTTGATCGAGCTTTGGTTAATTCCACTTGGCTCACTACATTCTCTAACAATTATGCTATTTTTCAGGACCCCTTATTTTATAATCATACCCCAATCAAAATTAAGAATCTATTCTGGAAGCTTACTAGCTTCCATCCCTTTCATTTCAACAATTATTTGGCTCATGATCCAGGCTTCTCGGTTGCTTGTCGAAGAGGTACAGATTGTATTTTTCAAGGAACCAAACAATATATATGTGTCCAAACATTGAAGGATGTTAAACATGAACTGAAAGTTCTTCAATATTTAAAGGGATCCACTGATGAAGTAGTAGTGCAAGCTAAGGCTGAGCCCTCTACTATCCAGAATTGTCTTGCAAACTCACCAGATGATGTTGCACTACTTACTTAGGAGAAAAAGGTGCTCTCGAAGTATTTGATCGTTGTTAAGGACCATAAGTCTTTGCTTCAGTACATGTCAATGGGTCGGGCTTAGACGAGCCAGGTAGGCTCATTCAGTTATATTTTTAAAAAAATTCAAACATGACATCTTTATTTACAAAATAACATCAATTTTGACATTTCGATCAGCTCGTGTTCCTCCTAGGTCGGCCTTTGGCCTAAAATCAAAGTCAAAATCTTGTAGAGTCGAGTTAATTCAGGCTTGTCAGGCCAAAATTGACATCTCTGTTTGCTTTAGCAACGAGCTAAAGTTAATTGGTTGAAGGATGGTGATAAGAACTCAAAATTTTTCTTTAACTCCATTCTTGCTAGGAAAAACAAAAATAAAATTACCTTCACTAAAAGCCATTAGGGACTACTCCATCAGACATAACCTGATATACAAAAAGAGGCTGTTAATTATTTTTGAAACCTTTTAGGTTTCCCAGGTACAACTGTAGTTTTTGCTACATATTTCTCACCACTCAAGTTGAAGCAAATTAATTTGGAGGACAGTAACTTATTAGCCAAGGCAGTAGAGGATAAAGAGATTGAAGAGGCAGTGTTCAACACAGATGGGAAAAAAGAACCAAGTCTGGATGGAATGAATGGTGACTTTTTCCAACAATCTTGGAGTGTTACAAGTCTAGTTGTTAAAGATGCAGTACGAGAATTTTTCTCCACAAGGGTGCTACTCAAGGAAGTCAATAAGTCTTTCCTATGCTTGATACCGAAGGGTTCTTCTCCATTAAACTTTTATCAGTTGAAACCCATTTCTTGTACAAACTTTATTTAGAATATCATATCAGAAGTTCTAGCATCAAGAATGAAGAAGGTGATAGATAAGCTCATTATTGACAATTAAAGGGATTTTATAAAAAACAGAAAGATCGGCGACAATATTTTAATTTTGTAAGAGCTTCTCAAAGGCTGTGCAAGAAAACATTCAGCCCCCAACTACACTTAAAATCAATTTTCATAAGGCGTATAATAACATCAACTGGACTTTCATATGGGAGATGATGGATGCTTTTGGTTTTCCCAAAATTTATCCCATATGGA
Source organism: Erythroxylum brevipes (assembly GCA_027479065.1). NCBI lineage: Eukaryota > Viridiplantae > Streptophyta > Magnoliopsida > Malpighiales > Erythroxylaceae > Erythroxylum > Erythroxylum brevipes. The sequence continues at coordinate 57,199,853 of JANIHY010000002.1, forward strand.
TTAAAAAATGTATTTCAACGACAAGCTACTCTATACTTTTCAATGACAGTCCTTCAAACTATTTCATAGCTAGGACAAGATTAAGGCAGGGTGACCCTAGTTCCCCCTACCTATTCATCATGTGTATGGAAGTGCTTCATTCTATCATAAGTCTTGAAGTGGAATCCAATCACAAATTCAAACACCATTCGAAATGTAAGAGGATTGGCTTAACTACCTTGCGTTTGTTGATGATCTACTTTTTTTTTTTGCAAAGCCAATGGTGATTCAATCCATAGCTATATGCAGGCCCTCCAAAAATTTAGAGACTTATCCAACCTCAAGATCAATTTTAATAAAAGCCACCTCATCCTTTCAAAAGGAGCTTCTTAGCTGGCACCAAATATTGCTTCACAGACGAGCAGAAAGGAACAATCTCCCCCTTTGCTCTACTTGGGTCTACTAATTTCCACCAAACGCCTAACTTCCTTGAATGCACTCCCATTATAGAGAAGATTCGGTGACGAATTAGCTCTTCGGTAAACAAATTTATGTCTTTTGTAGGAAAGCTACAACTCCTTAAATTTATTCTAAACTTTCTGTAAGTATATCGGAGCTCAAACATTTTTTTATCAAAAATTGTTACCAAATCCATTGAAAGGATCTTCAACGATTTCTTATAGAATCCATCTACTAGTACTAAGGTTAGTGCTAAAGTTAAATGGTCGGACATTTGTTAGCCATAGGCAAAAGGAGGACTTAATCTTATTCTTATGAAGCTTATCAATACAACACTCATCTTGAAGAGATTATGGTCAATATTGGCATATAGAACATCCTTATGGCTCAGATGGCTCCACTCATACTTTCTCAAAGGTAAGAGCATTTAGGCATTACAGCTGAAGGCCTCTAACTATTTCTTTTTTAACCAACTCCTTAAACTCAGAAGCATTGTCCAAAATAGTTTGTCATGCTCCATCAGTAATGGGAAGCAAATATATGTATGTTTTGATAATTGGTAAGGTCAGAGAGCTCTCATCAACTTACCTGTCGACCAAAGGTGCGCTATTATCCTCCCACTTCATATGAAAATGGATTCCCTCATTCAAGGGAGTTCTTAGAATTTCCCTGGCAGTATTTGACATTTACAACCTCGGTACTCCTTTAGTCCTCTCATCCAAGATACTTTTTTTAGCATAATTGACCTATCCACCAGATAACGAATACAATCACGTGGGAGATTGTAAGGTTAAAAAAACCGATAATGGATTGATGCAAAATCATATGGCATAAGTTCCTACCTCCTAAGATATCTTTCATTCTATGGCTAGCTATTCAAAAATGGCTTAATACTACAGAGCGACTAAGGTATTTAAATATTGACCCCTCATGCCCTTTTTGTTCAATAGAGGAAACACATGAACATCCCTTTTTTCAATGCACGATCACCAGCTGTCTATGGAAGACAGTTTCCTTGAGATGTAATTGATCAATACCTTCCGACCATTTTATGAAATTATGCAATGGTTATCTACTCAATGAAATTTGAAGGTGATACACATCGTAACTATTAGTATATGTATTAAAAACATTTGGAAAGAAAGGAATGGTAGAAGGTTTGAAACAAAACAAACTTCTATTCCTTATCTTATTTCGGAGACCGTGGTTAGCACTACTGAAATTTTAACTTTGAGGGTTTGTAAACTCAAAAGTGTTTTCTTAGTTCCTAAAATTGCATGTTTTATATTTATCACCTATGCTGCCTAGGTAAAAAATGACACCAGGTTGTGTAAGGAGTACCTCCCTAGGGTACGTTGTAACTTGTACCTCAGTTTTTTCATTAATTAAAAGTTTTATTTATTTTAAAAAAAAAATCTTCCATTTAAATAATTATGCCATTACTTGACTTCTATAATCACTTATAGGGATTCCTTTTCATAAATGGAAAGGGACTAGTTTTGGTATTAGAATTTTGCTCACAAAAACTATAAGGTGGTATTCTTACGTAAATACTACACCTAACCCTCCTCTAGATGCATCATCCTCAAGCATACAGGGTCTTGTATATCGATATATCAAATGTAGAAGCAATAATTAGTGAAATCTCAAGTTCTTCAAAAATAGCTTCTTTAAAAAATGCATCTTTCTTGAGCAATTTCATTAAATGTTTACTCTTAAGGCAAAAATGTTGAATGAACAGACTGAATTATCTAGTTAAGTACAAGAAACTTCTTAGTTTTCTAATGCATCTAAGAATTGACCACTTGATTATCCCATATATTGAGCTTAAATGGCCCAAATACTTAAATTTTTGAATTACCCTAAAGCTACACTTATTAGATTTGACATCAATTAATGTTGTTAAAAAATTGTAAGGTAGTTTGAAGATGGAGTATATAATCCTTAAAATTAAGGCTATAAATTGAAATATTAACAAAGAATACTAAAATAAATTTCTTTAAGTGTGACTTAAAGATGTTATTAATGAAGCTTTGAAATGTAGAACGCACATTACTAATAGACCATCATAATTTCTAAATGTAGTTTTTGAAATATCTCAAAGATACATCATGATCTGGTAGTGTCCTAATAGTCAAGCTTGGAAAATCACACAACTCTATATAATTCATCTAGCAACTCTTGGTTGACAGGTATTAAAAAATTTCTTTAATTGTATGTTTGTTTAATTCCATGCAATCTATGCAAAGCCTCCATGTGTTATCATTCTTCTCGATCGGTATCACTCGTAATGAAAATGGGAAGTTCCTAAATTAAATCATTCCCTGTTTCAATAAATCCTTAACTAACCCCCTCAATTACATCTTTAATGCCCTCGTTAAGTTGCATTTTATTGTCACGGCTCGTATCAGGTGAGAGTTGAGTTGGTTCTTTGAAAAGGGTCCCATATTTAGTCATCAGTCATGTTATCTCATTGCTCCCACCCTCATCCAATTCAATGGAATCATCCGACAATTTCAGAAACCGATGTTCTAGAGAATAATGGAATTTCTGCATACAAAGTTTACTGGTTGAACGGGGTTTTCTTTAGTGCTACTGCTACCAGTTTGGAATGGCTCAAGGCTCCACATTTCAGCAACACTTGTTGGTTTTGCTAGTTGAGCAACATGGTAATTGAATGTGGAGATACATTGGGCATTGAAGACCATATCACACCTTCCCAGAGGTAAAACTAAAGCATGAGAAAGTCCCTGGAGTGTCCATGTGAAGTTCTTGCATAACTTGGTATATCGCAATTGAAGGCCTCCACCACTTTCACTTTCATATTTTGCACTTCCCAACTTTAGCTCAAAAGGAGTTTGGATCAATAGGAAAACCAAAAACTTTCTCTACCTTGTGTGTATATTTATTCATGCATGCTGAATATAGGAAACTCCATTTTACCGAAACAAGTAGGTGCGGTGTAAATTGTAATTGAGAGTTCTTCAGAAGTTGAATTTGAGTTGCCTTGATTTGCTACATATAACTGGTGTCTATCCAGTCAGTTAGAACAAGATAAACCCCACAAGTGGGCTTATCCGAACGTACAATCCAGTGCCTAACATCCCTTTCAATTGATCATTAAGGCTTGCGCCTCTTATATCTACCTTAGAGCCAGGCTCAATAGATTTGCTATGCAAATCTATGAACAACAAACTCCAACAAGAGGGAAGACTGCTCTAATCACATATTCTGATTTTACTAGATTTAAGAGCAATACTTAGTTCTATTCTCCAAGAATCAGAATTCAGTTCTATTCTCCAAGAATCAGAATTCCCCTTTTTAATCAGCAAATGGCATGGCAATGCAGCAACTTGTGGCTAAAAGCAAGTAGGCTGAATTTGAGTAACAAAGGGAAGAAGACAGAACAAAACTGTTGCTAGGTCTGGTTGCTGCTACAATGAGAATATACAACAGTTTGTGACCATGGAGCCACTTTTTGTACATTTGATGGAATGCCACCTGGAATCACCAAGTTGTTACATTGAAATCTAGAACCTAAACGTATTTCCTAAGAATGTTAAGGATGAACGGAAAGCTATATACAACATCCATGCTATTTTGCTCGCACTCTTTTTCTCCCTTTTGCTGGAATTTCAGCTTGCTGGGTTGTACCTCCACATGCAGCTTTTCTTGGTCGACCAGAACCTTTCTTCGTTACAACTAAGGATTCTAATGGAGGGGACTCTGCATTAGTTGGTCTTTTTCCTCCATTTGGAGTCTTTGCAACTACCTCAACAGCTTTCACCACCTTCATAGGCAATTTGCGATAGCCAGAGTGAGCACTCCGGGGTTTAACAGGAGGATTAAGCATAGATGGTAAAGTTGAGAGTAAGGTTATGGTGGTCCTACTGATATATTCCTTCAAATGATGCCGCAAGCTGTTGGTGACAATGTCTCTTAGCAGAAGAGCAGATTTATATTCACGAGTTGTCTTGGAATAAAATATTAGAGCATTGCTAGCAAGCAGCAGCAGATCTCTAAATAGTTCTTTAGCTGATATTATAGAATGGCTGACAATTCTTGACCTTATGGTGTCAAAATCCATGTGCTGCAGAATCATTTTCTTGTATCTTCCTCTCTTCTGTTATGAAACAAAACAAAGTTACGTTAACTTCACACATTATGAGAAGCACCTTCCTTTTGTAAACAACCCAGAGCGAAACTACCATCATATCGATCAAAATAGATATGTTTAAGGACTCAACGTTATCACCACATAACCTGGTGGTATAAATAATGAGAAATACAACAATAGGAATTTAGTTATCAATACAATTGTTAAGTTAATTAAGGAGAATATGATCAATGAAAGTGGAAAATCAACTTTGAAGGAAAAGTGGTGTCTACCTGGCTATCCAGTCTTCTGCGAAAGACAGAAGCACATTTATTTTCAGCAATAGATTCAAAAATCTTTAGAAGATCAACAGTTTCACCCTCAATGTAACCTCTGCACTGATCATTCATTGTAGAACATCTGGCAACTTGATGAGAACTACTGGTTGAAGTATCTTTACAGTGGGTGGCTGACAGAACATCGGCAGATCCTAAAAACTCAGTTTCTCCAACACTTGCTTCTTTGACATCCTTTCTACAGTCTTTGCGCTTTCTCTTCCCCCTCCTCCTCCTTATGCTCACCCCTTTTATTACCCATACCTCTGCTAGCTTCCCTATGTCTACAAACTTATCCTGTACAGGCAACTCTGAAACTACTTTTGGCTTAAGCTTGATGTCTTCAGCAGAGACAGAAGCCAGAGCCTGACACTCTTTTGGCCAATTTGTCCTTGTTTCTTCAGTAAAACTACCAGCAGATAGTCCATCCTTTGACGTCTCTTTACTGGATGACTCATTTCCATGAGATCTCTGAAATGGTGATTCTGTCTGGCAGGAGTCATAAACATGAAATTCGTCCGCCCTCTCAGCCTTGAGAATCTCAAGCTTTGATTCCAGTGAGCTGAAAATGGACCAAGTAAACGACAAGATGTGTACATGTAAGGTACATACTGAGATTCTTGTGAGGTCTTTCCTAATAATAAACGCTATGGCTAAAGATTGCAAGTATTTGTCCTTGAGGGTTAATTATTCTCTCCCTACTAATTTTCTTGATTGAAAATGAAAACATGGTGAACCTCAAACAGGTCATTTGGTTTGTTAAGTCTATCAATATCTGATAAAATTCAGTCAAGGAGTAGGAAGTTTGAACTGAAGGAAATCTAGAACGCATGCTGCCACACTATTGGCAGTGAAGCTCAACCAACCAAGCTATCGATATCTTAAATTGCTCTGCAATTTGAAGGAAGGTGCTACATATGTATGTGGGATGTAAAAATTCATAACATCACTCATATAGCTCCTAGCTTCTATGCTTGCATCCAAAGGACTACAGGTTGTTAGAAAGTATTGATATACAAAATACTTCATAACTAACCCAATTGAGCCTTCAGATAGCTCTAATGCACGCTTAAGTTCTGCCATCCGCTGCTTCCGCAGCTCTTCAAACAAAGCCCTGATAAATACAAATGAAGTAAGGTCAGTTGGTCTGAAAGTCAGAGCAAAATTGGCTTAAACCACACATTTACACACAAGTGCATTGAAAAACACGGATATGTGCATGGTTAAATTGTGGACAGCCGAGTACTTATGAGGAATGGTTAAATTCTGGCAGCAGAGAATTGATATGCAATTATAAACAAAAAGGGGGTGTCAACTTACGCAGACCCAGCATAACGCTGCTGCAGGGCTTCATACTTGGCTTTACAAACCTGCAATGGATTCTCTAATTGAATATTGAGTGTGCCAAATAAAATATTTAGCAGTGCTATCATTGCATTTTGCACCTGAATAAGTAAAGCAAAGAAGTCACTTCTTAAGAGTATGCATTTATACAGCCTCTGTTTCCTTACAATTCTATGTCATTGCCAGGTTGGTATCAGACTTTTGGTTGGTTCGTGGTCACCTAGGATGTTGTAATAAGTGAAATATCTTCATTAACTTAAGGTTCAGTGGGCCCCGCAGGAAGCCAAAGTTTTTAAAAAGATGAAAGTCCCTCAATCATGTCCTTCCACGTGTCATTCGTGAAGGGCAATCTTGTCTTCCGAAAAGACAAATCAATTAAACTGGGGGAAGAGCATACTTGGCGTCCAATCAACGAACCTTAATCTCAATGGGCAATTAAATAAAACTGTAAAAAAAGAAAGAAGAGATGAATGACCTCGGGGGTGTAAACGAACGGGCAAAGGCTTCGGGTTCGGGTTCGTGCTCGGAGCTCCGAAGCAACGGTATCCCAGTCTCGCGTTCCGTGGCGGAGAACTGCTCCGCCCAACAGCAGCTCCTCCCACGTCCCCCACCGCATCTCCGACGAAATCATGAAGACCTTGGGTCGTTCGTTTTGGTTTATTTATTTATTATTCTCTTAAGGAGATGGAAGAATGGGGTGGTCTACTAATTGCGTGAGACAAGAGGTTGACAGATTCTATAAAGAGATTGAGATTTGAGACAGGTTGAATTTCTAATTCTATTCTGAGAATAAAAATTAATAATAAAAACAAAAAACAAAACAGGATGATTGAGGGAGTTATTATTACAATACAAATACAAAGAAGAGGAAGAGGAAGAGGAAGAGGAGGAAAAGGGTTTTTGGTGAAAGGGAAAAAGAATGGATTTTTGAACTAAAAAGGGGAATTTTCTCTGCCCTAAAAGAAAAAGGTTAATTTTTTGAACTCCTCCTTACAATTTCTCTGCTTCTTTGTCTTCTTTTAGATTCGTCTGTCTGAAACTAAATTTGTTATAACTATTCCTAAATATAGTGAAGTATGTATACCATTGCTAAGGCTATGTGTGAAAAATATAATATGTAATTACCAAGGAAAATAAGGGTATATATGTCAAACATAAATGGAATCCGAAGCTACTTTTGTTTTAACCTTTGGGTAAGTGAATGATAAAAAAGGAGCCTTTGATTTACTCTCTAATGTGAGCGTATTTTATTAATTGTTACATGTTAAATTAAAATTTATCAAAATCCCAAAAATGCTCATCCGTACATAACCTGTCCTGACTTACTAATGAAGGCAAAGTTTGCGTCTAGACGGTATTCCTCTTTAGAAACCAGATCTTCCGTTTTATTGTATTAGGTAAGTTTCAGTCATTTGGACTTCACGATTATTTATGTAAAATTTATATAAGATTTATATAAATAAATGGTTGAGATTCACTAGATACAATAAAACATCATAAAATTAGACAGAATATCTAAACTTTCCTCTTTATTCTTTTACGGTCAACCTCAAGAACTCATCCTCAGCAACGTCAACACAAACTCCATTAAATCCCACACTTCTTTTCTTCACGACGATGAAGAAATATGATTGGTTGAGGTCTAGCCATATTCACAGGACATTAGAAGATTTAACTGGTGGAGAATTGCCACATGGCATGTGGCCTGCCAACCACTTGTCAGCGACGAAGGGAATGGATACCTGACTAGCGAAATGATGCCGTTGGGAATTGATGGATGCTATTTTAACCCCCAACAATTAGAAGCATTGAGGATGTTGGCAATATATGCCCTTCGTTACAGATGAGTTGGTAAAGATAAGTGAGATACTAAGTAACTCTCCTAATTGAAGTGACATTATAGGTTCAAACTCTCCTTATATATACAACTGCTTAAACTTTAGAATCAGAATTTTATCTCATGAAAAAGACTTACTTGACTCAATCAGAGATTAATCTAAATATGGATGACTTAAAAAATGTCTTTCTA